>CM032434.1:7284895-7884895 GCA_019049465.1 Dryas iulia moderata | reverse complement strand
AAACTAAGGAATATATTCGCATTCTATTGTCATGATAAGGTCATAAGTCAGTAAGTGAATCAGCAGTATACGCATCTGTCCTACTTTTTACGGTCCGGCATCAGTCACTCATAAAAGGTTGAGAAACGTGGACCCTTGACTAATCTTGAGCTTTAATGGAATTTGGAGTACAATATGACATTAAGGCACACTTTGTATTATTATTTCTAGAAAAACAAGGTTTTCTGTGGGAAAGAGTGCTTTTTTAACCGATGTCGATGTATATAAATAAATTCTTACGAGCAACGTATTGTTGAGGTAAAAGATACAAGAAAAAATAATAAGAAATATAATAAATATTTCCTAAAATAGCAACACCAATAAAATTCGTGACATTTTAAAGTAAAGTCATAATTACACAATTTTACTGCTTCTCGCTTGGTAGACTTTAACAGTATTGATTTCTGCTTACCTTTTAAAATCTTATTTAAAAAGGTCTTTCAAAGCAAAGGACGCGTGTTAAGTTACCTTTTTTAAGACTTCAGTTTTAAAAGTCAAACGAGTCACGTTTCGAAGAAACAGCCCATGAGCGATATCAATTAAATGCTACCGGTCCAAATGAGGAATGCAAATAAAGTTATAAATATATTTGCTCTAAAGTAGGTTAGTTATACGAAGCTAGGGTTAGTAATGGTTGCACTTGTAATGTTTCTTAGTGCATGTATTAAAATATTATTTTACTAGTAGTAGTAATTTATAGTTACAGTGATGGGTTCAAATCCCACTAGAAAGACTACAAGTTTATTATCTCCCCAGCCTCTGGCTATGGCATTATCGTTCCACGAAAAGAAAAGAAGAATGTCCATCGCAGATTTTCTTTGCTTATATCTCTTACAAAATACGGAATCAGATTTTTTTGTATAAAACGTTTTATGTATAAAATAATATGCATTAATGTGTAGGCCAGTCGTGGTGCACAGGAGTACAAAGTGTGACTATAAAGGCGACTGGTTGTGGGTTCGATTCCCACTGGAGAATTGGAAATACTTAATATTGCCATTTTCTTCACTCTAGTGATAATAAGAGTAATTCGGCTGAAAATGGGGAACAGAGTGTCTTAGCACTAGGTAACCTTCTGCCTACTCTGCTAAATACGGGACACAGCAATAAGCAAAAAAAAATTATATGCGTTTGTTTACTCTATGCATATTTCTCACTATTAAGGAAAACACGATTTCTTTTATTTGGTTACATTAGTGGTAAATATCAGAGTATCATACGAAATATTTGTCAACAGAGCGCAATCTATTCGCGTCATTGAGCCCATTGTTTCCGCCTCATTCGTAATTTATTATATAGGATGATATGATTTGCGTTTCTTTGTAATAAAGCTGTATTGAAAATCATATTTTAATACTTTTTGACAATTTTATATAAGCCTCTGCATTAGATTTATACAATATAATAATAAAGAATAATTAGTAAAATATTTGATTTATAAGTGCCTTTTAAATACACATGTATCTTGCAGAAATCACCAGTCATTTATATAAGCAGGATAGAATAGTTTTCTTACAATTATAACGAACCAAGTCTAACAATTATTCCAACTAATATATTCAAATTTTTCAAAAACTCTAAAACTACGTGAAAATAAATCAGGCAGAGTTTTAAGTGTGCATAAAAATTCACATCGCATCGTTTGGCATCGCTTATCGTCCAAGCGTTTAAGTTGCTTCTGTAATCTGTTTTTGCTCATTGAACTTTCAATTCCTCCTTGTGTATTCTAGTTTCGCTCTGAATTATATGGGCGAGTAGTTTTTCTTTTTAAACTCGCGAACTTTGCTCCCTGTATTCTTTTTAAAACCGTTAAGTTTTTCTTTATCTGCAAGTTTCTATAAAGGAAGCGAAATCAAGTAGGAGGGGGGAAATTCACATTATTTCAAGAAGAAGCGCTTAAGTTAGACATGGATAGAGCTATGGTTTCAGCGGTGCATTTTCTTAAAAGAATATACAAAGCAAAAGTTTGCTTTTCTATACTTTTATATTACTAAGATAGAATTCCTGCAAAATTCGGTATATCGGTGCAATTGAAAATTCGGCCTTCCGATCAAAATTGGTCAAAAGGAACTTTGCCCGACACCTGTTAAATTTACGGATGATGACACTTAACATTCCTGAACCCTGACCAAGAAGAGATTTGCAACGTGTAACAGCTGAGACCAAATCAATTACGAATCTAATTTTATGCATCGAACAATCCATAGTTAAACATGTTAGATAATTATCTGAATTTAGAAAGGTTTAACGGTTACACTTTAGAAAGATACTGGTCTTAATATTTTGTTTATTAATGCCTTGAGTATTAATGAATTTATGTTATAAAACCCCCAGCCGTATTTGACAAAGAGTTAAGTGATGCTAATGAGCCTTTTTATATAGAAATAAACATCAGAGTTCCTTCTGTATTGGATCTTTACTGGTTGTATCGGATAGCTATTACATTGAACATGAGGAAGACGACTACTGTATTTCTATTTTCATCACACATATGGACTGTAATCTAATTATAAATAAGAAATATTAATAATCAAAACAATACAAATAACCTAATAACTGTCCATCCATGTTATTCATTATACTGGGTAATATTTAGATAATAAAAGAATATAACTGATCCAAGTCTTCATGAAATGTTGTTTATAGATATTCTAGTTTTATGAGATACTAAATTTATAATTCTGGACCCGCTGCTGTTTTACGCGTTTACCCCTTTGTTGGAGTTAATTAAACGTTTTTACTTGTATACCCTGTCATTCGCTGGTTTATTACAATCCTTGCTGTGTTTACCAGCTTTGACAGAATGGAAAGGTAAATAAATATTCTATATAAAATCGATATTTTTATAGAAAAGAATCGTTATTGTTGACATAAAAATAAGAAATTTATAGTACGTACATTATGATTATTCTTAATCTTTTAAATATATATTTGAAATATATATTCCACAATAATTGTAAATAAAATTTAATGATCTCCGTTTCCGTTACTTGTAACCTTAAAGACCTTAGACTGTTAACCTTAAAGACTTCTTATCAACATTAGGTGGATCCATATCGAAACCTAAATAAAGTATAAAATTCCCAAAAAGTTAACAGAAATTATTTTTGTTATTTTAGAATGGATATCGACTAGTTACATAATACAATCTTTATAAGATTTAACTAAATTTATTTTATTTTTGGTATAAATAGAAATTTAAATCGAAAACAATACTTTTTTCATCTTAAAGTGTAATTAATAAAAAAACATGAAAAAAAAATAAGCTTCAAGCTTTTTTGGCAAAGCTGATCAGAAAGAAGTCAGTGTCAAGACACTCCACTCTCCAACCTCGTATTGAAAATATTTTTAATACGATTAAAATACATTTCTTCTCATTCCTTTATAATAATAATAACATAATCAGCATGTCGTTAGCAAACGAACTCGCCTAATTTACATAAGTTATTACCTAATACATATATCAACGTGGGTCAATGAACTTCTAGATAAGGAATCAATAAACTCCGCTATCTATTGGTTGTTATGCAAATAATTGATAACTTCCAAAGATACTTTGTATGAAATCCTGGAAAGCTAGTTCAAATAAGTAAGTTTATAATATAATTTAAATATTATTGAAATAATTTCAGTCATATATTTTTGTGTTCATCTTTACGTTTTTTTCCCTGCATAGTAGACAATGAATAAGTCAAGACACTCCTTTCTCCACTTTTCTCTCAAATTCGTAAAATTATATGTTAAGTGCCAGAACTCAAAAATATTAAGTAAAAGTATTTATAGTTCCTTTAAAAAAACTGACTTTTTATCATTCACAACGTATAAATAGTTTAAAATTAATTTAAATTTAATAGTAAATACTCGTAGTAACTAATAAAATAACTTCATCCATACTTAATTTAACATTAATAATCTTTATAACACCTAAATTATTGTAATAAAATTATATATTTTATAAAATTTCCTTTTATTCCACAAAACCTGATTAAGGATATCGTGATCATATCATAATGAAATTATACATTTATAATTTGCACAAAGAATCATCTATCATTAACCGTGGGTCAAGTAGATCTATAAATTTTCATTCCATCGTGGTCCTTATGTCCTCTGGCATAAGATATATGAGGTAATGCGTTATCGTACGTACGTAGGCGCCAGTACGATCATTAAGATAAATTAAAACCAGATCACGTATTAGTCAGAAGGAGCTCAGATAATGTTTCATTTCTAGGCACGCCGTGTTATAATGCAGTGAGCACGAATACTTACATATAGGACAGACTTTACTTATTGTATTATGTAACATATATTTTGATGGACTAAACATAAAATTTATTAAATTTACAATTTGATTACATAATCTAACTAGCGGCCCGCTCGCGCCTTTGTCGCGTGAACAACATAAATGTTTCGTTATATTGCAACCCTCGGGGGGTGGATTTTTGAAAAATAAAGTCTATGTTTAACCTTGGATTATCAACTATATTTATTCTAAAATTCATTACAATCGGTTAAGCGGTTTAGATTTTCCATGTAAACTTTCATCACCTATTTCAACCCTTTTGGGGTTTAAATTTTTTTAAAAAAGTAGCCTATGTATTACCCCGTGTCATCAACTATTTCATCCAAATCCGTCCAGTAGATTAGCTGTAAAAGCATGACAGACAAACAGACAGATTTTCTGTTTGCCTGTCATGCTTTCACGGCACCATTCACCATTTATAATATAAGTATGGATTAATTTAGTATTCAAATAATAATATAAGAAAAAAATAGTTAAATTGTCTAAAGTGTAGCAGATTACGATTGGGTGAACAACGGATTTCACGGAACAGTTAACTTTACGATGTCACAAAATATTTAGGTTTGTATGGATTTAACTGTAAACTTCAATTTGAAAGTGCAGATATATTGTAGTATTGTAGTATTTGTGCCAGAGAATTTACATAAGGATTGCACTATAGCTTTAGGCTACTTTGTTAGCCTTCTGTCATAAATTAAGCCAAAGTAATGGGCCTCCTTCAGTAACGACATTAGACTCATCCATACTCATAGTGTAGCATCAACAATCCATGTTTGTTACCTCACGGTATTTCTGCTTTGCCACGAGCAAAAACTGCAACGTGAATGCAACGATGATATCATCAAGTTTGAACAACACCTACACATTACCGTTCATTCATTTCTACTACTGAACTAATTAATTTTGTAGGGTTTTAAAATGAAAATAAGCTTTATCAGAAACAGGTACAGTAATAAGATCTTTTGTTTCTGCAATTTTCACATATTTTGAAATGAAATTATTTTAACCGCATCAATTTTCTACCTTCTAAAGTATTCGAATCGTCGGTTCTTCCAAAAATCTTTTTCGAATACCAAAATATACGCGATAATTTCGATTAAAATAGTTTCATTTCATACTTTATTAAGTTTTCCACGAATTGATTATTACAAATAATTATTTACCCAAAAGTATTATCATTGGAAGTTAATTAACCAATGCTGTAATTGTGTAACATTCAACTTGCTTTCAGCCGGAAGCAATACGCAAAAAATTTACTGCGGGAAAAACGAGAAAAGTTGTTTCTTTGTAAATCTTGAGCAATAATAAATTCACTAGTTTATACTAGCCTATGCTAGAACCCAATGTTTGGGGTAACGATGTAATCAGAGAAGAAAGGATAAGGGTCAAATATTTACCTTTCGATTTGACACTCTTTTGTAGAGCTAAGAGGTTTACTCAAATCATATAAACTGAAACTAGGCTTTATTGCAAAGGAATACGATCGTAAATTACAACTATAAGACATTATTGTTAGGATCTCACGCTTCATCAGCTGTCTAGATAAGTAAATCTTCTTGGAATCGACAGACATTGAACCTTTAAATTTCGTAAGTAATACTCTAAAAATATTGTTGCGTAAAGCGATATACTAACCAGATTTATATTTCAAGAACGTACAAGGTAATAAAACAGCCTACGTACTTTGAGAATATGTATTTATTGGAAAATGGCCGCTACAACATAAAAATGAATAGATTTTCCGTATTATAAGGAAAAAATATAAAAAATATACAGGAATATTTTGTATAGGACAATACACGTTCGGATTTCACATTAGATACACTTTGATGGCCGCCTGCTAGGAAAGAATTGTTCACTAACCATTTGAAAAGGACCGATATCAAGGAAACTCTTATTAGCTCTTGAGTTAAATGAAAAACGAATAAAAGAAGGGCGGATAAGAAGGCTCCTCAAAAGCTTTGTAAACCGACAACGATGACACTTACGCAGGCCTTCTGTCTGACCTTCATCTACATACAGATAATAAAAGGTCACGAAATGCCAGAAGAAAGACATATTAAAAATATGAACTTCAAAGCATTTTAGATAAATTCCTGCAAACACAACTATTATTAATGAAAATGTTGTATTTTGACGAAGTAGATTATGTAAAAAAGTACTAGCGAAGTAATAAAGAAATAAAAATGAATCGTGTCTGTTACAGAAGCAAGCCACATTGAATAAAGATAAATGGTGACATTGAGATAACAGTTTTGAGTTGGAGGTTTTACGAAGACCCTTAAGAACATTATATATTCAATCCGTGGAATGGAGTGAACATAAATCTTGAAAGGTACCCGTAAATCAAACTTTTTGCCTTTAAATCTATAATTCAAGAATACTACGCGTGTTTAAGTACGTCTTTATGTACTTTTATGTCTATAGACCTATTTGTTGAGAAACTATTTTAAAAATGAAGTTGTTTAATGTATTTTTACGTAATAGACGTCAATATTTTCGTAACAAATTGACAATTTAATACTTCTTTCATATTCACGCTCGCATTTGATCATTCGTAGAACGCGCGGAGTTTGTTTTGACGGATCCCTTATTCATTTAATCAAGTGTAAAACCTTTTGATCCAATTTTGAATTTATATTCCACTAGCTCCATTTCTAAGCCAATGCTCGCGTTATGTTTCTCAAGACGAAAATAAAAAAGTCAAGAAATTTATTTACGAAAAAACCTAAAGGTGAAAGGCGACCTTGTTTTCAGAGAATAGCGAATATCGAATGACATTGCAAGCATATTTGTCTGTAAATAACCTATTATTTAGATCAATACAATATATAAGCAAAAAATCGTTCCATTGGAAGTTTTTAGAATTTGTTGATGCTAAATTAGAGTAGCCAGTCGGTAGGTTCGGGGCCAGTCGTGGCCCAGTGGCACGAACGTGTAAGCTGTGTGACTGTAAACGACTGGTTGTGGGTTCGATTTCCACTTGACGAGTGGAAATATTTAATATTTCCATTTTCCTTCACTCTGGTATCAGAGGCAAAGCGCGGCGTTAAGTTCCGCTACTTAACACGCAATGCTTCTGAATTCGTCCGAAACCACTTTCGGAACGGAGTGTCTTAACATTGGGTTCCCTCTGCCTACCCTGCTGTGTGCGGGACACAGCGTGAAGCTAAACAAAAAATTAAAAAATTAGAGTATGTTATAACAGTTTCATCAAATCACAAAGTATAAAGTATTTGCTTTGTAAAATTCTTTGCGATTGAATGATTTATTCTTGCCGTGGACGGGAACAAGCATCGGGAGGGTGTATTTTATTTGTCGTAAAGGAATTTACGATTTTCTTTCGTTTCTAGGAGTCAGCTATACCTGCCCATCTCGGACTCGATCTATACAGCCAATAAACCCAATCTTTATATTGTGCGAACGTATTTCTTTTCAGATCTGAGACTCTTAAGGTGTTTTCAATTTCGTCGTGAAAAATAAGTAGAGGTCGTATGATAGAATTTAATAAAGGCCGCGCAATAACACCTTCAGATCTGGCGAAATTGGAAATTAAATATGTTGGGTTTATTATGTTATGGTATTCGTCAATATTTATTTATTTGGTTTATTATGTTATGTTATTTGTCAATATAAATAAATACCTCGAGTGATGATTTATTTTTAGGAAACGTATAAAAAATATTTTCTTAAACGCTTAAAAAAATATTTTTTTGTTTCTTTATTATGTGAATTTCACCAAGTAAATGTCAAAAATATTTAATAAATGTCAAAAGTATTCTGTCTTGCCAAACGGTTGTTGATTCGAATCCTGCTGCGATTATTTTCATCTCTTATATTTTTCTGAAAAAGTTTTTCAATTTTATAATTGTGTAAATAACAGTTTAAAATATTAAATATATAAAAAATCTTAAGTGATATAATAAGAAAAGTGTAGATTCAAAGGAAATACACTTTTACGTGTTTGGAACAGGACAGTTTCGTTTGTTTCGTTGGTTTCACTCACATGATAAATAACTGGCAAAACAGAAATTTAAATATGTGTGACAGTGGTGAGAATTTCGTGGATGTTTTTAGTTTAGTTGTGAACTTTTATTTATGTTTCTTCTAAAATCAAAAACTAAAAGTTTATTAAAATGAATGTTCAAAATATTTTCAAGTTATTTCATTTTTCTGCTTTGTTGTATATAAAATAGCGTGGCGTCAATTTGCGCCGATAAAAAAGTAATATGTCGATTTTCAGGAGAAAAGTGGAGAACAGAGTGTCTTGACACTAGGTTACCTTTTAATACCCTGCTATGGAATAAGCGTGAAGCTGCTATCACGTTATAGAAATTGTTAAGTTAACAAAACAAATATTTAAGGACACAATAACAAGGATAGAAGTTTTTGGAAAGTAGTAAAGTAATTTGACGAAGAAATGTGAACATTACACGGATTTACCGGCGATGTTTCAGCAAATTCCTAAGAAATATAAAGAATTTTTTTTTAAAATACGCTTTATCATGTAAGTATATTAATAGTTTTCTGTACGAAAATTGTTATTTAAGTACATAAATTCTTGATTAAATATTTTTGTTATGTCCTTGGGAACATTTTATAATTGTATGTTGGTTATCACTAAACGAAATTTACTGCGTCCTGAATAACTACAATCAAAAATTAGTTTGTTGACTATTGTTTACATTTAAAAATAATACGCTTCATAGAAAAAGCCTAGGAAAAAAGGTGCCCCCTTTTAAATGGCCTATAAAACAAAAGTATTTAACGAAAAATAAGCTTGAAATAAGCTTGTGACAAAATGATATTAAAGTTAATAAATTGAACTATGAATTAATTTTAAAATTAAAACAAGAAGCCGCTGTGGCGAAGTTAATAATACTAAGACAGTAAGGTTAAGGATTCGATTTCGACTCGGAGAAAACGTTTATATTCATTTCTACTCCAGTACTTAAAGACAAAACCCGACGCTAAATGGCACCATTTTATACACAATGTCTCAATTTTAGGGCAGAAAATTGAGAATAGAGTGCCTAGACATTATACTAGACTACGTGCCTAATATACAGGAATAGCCTGAAGCTTAAGATATTACATAATATTTAAAATTACATATTAACTTAAAGCAATTACCAACAACAATGGAGCAAACGTTGCCGTTGATTGAATCAATATGATCATATTGCCATGCACTTCCTCATTACCATCCGATCCATTACGCTATAATCAATTAAGTCCACTACTTTACAGAATGAACAAAACAACATGTTTGACTGCATGCAATGTGTTGAGTGATCGCACTAATAGCTTCACCCGTATTTGCTTATGCATAAGGTTGTATATATGAATTATAAGGTGTCAGCTGTAGCCATCCGTCATACGATGCGGATGGTATTTAGTAAATTTTCGTCATTTATTACTTAGTGTCTAAGCAACTTAAATTAGATAGTGTAAGATTATTGTTTGTTAATATATAGACATAGATATATGATTTAAAAATGTTCGATTTTTTTTATTAAGTATTTTTTAATTTAATTCTAGTATGGAATCCATTGTGGCTTTGTGGAACGTTTGTTTGTAAAAGTGTTGTTCGTGAAATCGATTCCTATTCGGAGGAACGTTTTTATTTAAGCAATTTTCACTTTTTTGTAAGACAATATATGGCTTTATATTGAATTAATAGTATGCACGTTATTTTTTGTTAAAAAATAACTTCCTTCTATAAATAAATTTCAAAAAAGTCTTCTATTAATTTTAGGCTATAAGGAACAACTCTTATATCTTAATTGGTAAAGTAATCGTCATGAGCAACAGTTAAGAAGGTTATTTGTTAAAGAACAATGACTACAAGTCATCTTTCATTGCCGCTGCTCGTATAGTCTTTTTTTAACTTAACGCTGTATCCTGCACAAATCCGTGTAGGCAAAGAGAACCTACTGTTAAGACACTTCGTTCTCGATTTTTCGTCGAATTTCGGAGGCATTGCCACGCTTTACCTAGATACCAGAGGGAAGAAAATGGAAACATTAAACATTCATTCCTTCAGTGGGAATGGAACCCACAACCACTCGCGTTTACAGTCACACTTTGTGCCTCTACACCAGTACTGTATAGTTAGCACGCCATATTAGTAAAATAAAGCTTATTAATAATTCAAAATTTTCACACGTATTTTCATCCACACCTGGATAAATAGGTACTTAAAACATAACAAACAGAATAGAAAAACACCTCTATTCTAACGATGTGTCTACTAATGTTCAACACATTAATTATATTCACAGCATATGAAATCATACACAGAATGAACGTTATAAATCTGAATAATCAATTAGCGACTCCATAACACCACACGAATGGACGAAAAATATGATATTTCATGTTATTCGTTCCACTAACCAAAGTTTTAATTATCTGTCACGTTACATTTGTTCCTAACACGCATTTTGTCTGAATATATATAACATATATGATATTTTCCCCTGCCCTCTGGTAAAAATAGACAAAGGCATGAGTCATCCCCCTATCCACTTCCGGTCATTGAGACTGAGTTTACGAAACTTGACAGATGAGTTCAGTTTATCGAAATTAGATGTAAGAATATTTAGGATCAGAGGAGATTAAAATTTTTAAGCGTAAGTAGTTTAAGTGAACATTAAGAAATAAGAGTGTTTGTTTGACAATATATGTCGGTTTTAGAAATTTCATTGATACTTTATTAATGTAATAAATAAAAAATGTATAATATTTTTTAAATTCACATTCATACTAAATTCATAAAAAATAAATTAGGAATACTAACAAAAAAATTAAACTTGGACGTTTTCCAAAAGGCGCGGTTTCAAATCCAGCTGGGTTAAAACTTTTATACATTTTCTTAAAATGTTTTTCAACTAAATAAACCAATCTATATTAAAACAAATCTTGATGCATATTATATAATCTGCATAAGACGCCGAATCTGAGACTTTCCGACTTAGGAATCAATGCTCTAACCACTAGGCTAATAGGCCATTCATTTCTAATTATATCTACGGCTCTATACAATCCCTCTTTAACGAAGTCGGTCAACTTATTTTCTATTCATTACAATAGAGAATATTCATTTACATTACTGTTTGATATATTTCTATTAACCCCACGACCGCTGTATGTGTAGATAATGCACATGCACAGGAAGCATTAATATTAATTGAAAAGCATTGTAGATGGTTACTTCATTTTACATCACGATTTTTTGTTATTGTATTCGAAAATATATTCATAAAGAGTGCTTAGAAAAAACGTTACTTAAATTAGTAATAAAAATAGCGTTTTAAAGCTATCTTTTCATATTTAAAGAATAGTTAACTTAAACGCCAGACGTTTAAGTCGTAATAAGCGTAGAAATGTCGACGCAGCCGGATGTAGAACGCATGACATATAAGTCAAAGCGCTTGGACAATTTCCAAGCGGTACAGGTTCAAATCCTGCAGCGTTTATAAGCCTTTTTTTTTCCGTTTTCTAAAAATATTTATATTATTGTGTTAACCAGGTTGAAGTAGATATCTGTTTTAATACAGAATTAATAAATTTAACAAATATTAAACCGATCTGCCAAATTGGAAGTATAATTAAATATAAGCCCCAAAAGACCCCAAAAGACTCAATATTTGGTCGGGAGCTTAAGAAACGTGGTTTTCGGACAAATGCACACACGACATTATCCCATCAATCATAGATTTAAATATAACCTCGACCGTGACACGGCTAAGGCTCTTAAGGAAATTAATAAAGAAATAATAATAAGCACGTACAGCTAAGTTTTCTTGACAAAATTAGTTTCTAAGAAAACAAAAATAGTTTGCCGTTAAAATAAAATGTAATTATTACGTATGCATGATACCTAAGCGGCGTACAGCGTTGAGTTCCGTCACTCAACACGCAATGTCTTCATTTCGAATAGAAAGTGGAGAACGGGTCTTGACAGTAGGTTCTTTCTGACATTGTGAGATTATACAGTATATAGGCTAACATGAAGCTTTATATATACATATTATATAAGAAATCGTTGCGGGTTTGACTAAATGTATCAACTGAAGCATCTGTTTTTTTGAACTGTAAATTTAAATATCTAAATATATGCAATAAATTTTTACTACTACTACTACTATATTGGGCGGCACAAAGCCGCAAGCCGCGGTGAAAAATTATGATATACCTTATATCGCCATATACCTACATACTTGTATTATCTCAACTACATTTTACTTCAAATATGAATTACCCAAATAACTGATAAGGTCTTGAATAAATAAAAATGTCTTTAGTAAACATTACTGCGGTGGTTATACGTAAGTCAAAATTTATCTACATTTTTTCGTTTAGGTTATGCAAAATAAGTATTAACTGTCCGAAAAATAGATTATGTTGTATGGTATATCCATATAAAAATAAGGCAGAAGATTATTTCCTTTATTTGTTTCTCTTTACCATGAGACCATGGTGAGACTATAATCGTGGTGGTGATGGATTCGATCTCCATATGGGGCTATAATAAGATGAAATGCGGCGCTGACTTCCGCCACTAAACACACTGCATCTCGAATTCGGAGAAAAAACGGAGATCGGAATATTTTGACACTAGATTCTCTCATCTAACCGTGCTATGCGTCATAAACAACAAAACAAAATTGTCATTACAATCCTAAAAAATTTAAACCGTTGAAGTTAGTTATGAAACTCGATATCATGTATTTTTATTATGAAAGCCTTATAATTACGGCTTTCATTTTCAAACTATAATAAAAAACTATAAAGTATATTTTGAAATATGCCTCGTAATGAGAAAGGACTGGTATTTGGATGTGGGTTACGTTTGTAATTATGGTAGCAAAGGGCTTCCTAAAACATCCACCTTTATGTCCATTAATTAATGTCACAGAGACATCTAACATATTTGTGTGTTTAAATTATTATTAACCAGCTATACTCGTATACTTCATTATAATTACAAACGAAAATGATTTAAAAATATAGTATAAGTTTATACAAAGTATAATTTATATTATGATTTTTTTTTAATATTTATTTAAAAAGTATTTGAGGAAATTTGTGGCGCACGGGCACAAATAGTGACTGTTGATTGGACATGACTAGTTGTGGGTTTGATTTCCGTTTGAAGAGTGGAAATATTTAATATTTTTCATTTTCATCGCTCTAGTATCGAGGCAAAACGCGGCATTAAGTTACGTCACTTAACAAGCAATAACTTCGGCGGAAAATGGGAAGCGAAGTGTCTTAACACTAGGTTTGCTCTGCCTAGCCTGCTTCGTGCAAGATACAGGGTGAAGATAAAAAAGTAAAAATAATAATATTTTAATAACTATTTAGAAACACTAGTACAATAATGTAAATCAAGAAGGGTCTAGACGTCGCCTTTTTTTTTTCAGTGGAAGCTTAGGAAGGTGAGTAAAGTTGTTAGTAAAATTACTGGTCTTAGAAAGACATGTAGAAAACGTTTAATTATTTTTTCTAAATATATTTTTCGCCATCTTAACGTTGTGAATAACACTCTAAAATTTTAAAAGTTATAGTGGTCTTATGTAATTCAACACTAATGATTAATTATGTATGTCAAAAGTGAATGAACTGTATTGCTGAGTTATAAATAGGTTTCGATTTGTTATTTAGGCAGGTGTGACGCTTTACAAGTTCAAGAGACACTGTCATTGTACTAATGAAAACGTCTAGGTAACAGGTGTTTATATTAATATGCTCAAAATATGCTCCCCATAGCACCGTAGTTGCGATTAGAAATGTCCACAGAGAGACGATGTTCGTAGATTCTATAAAAACATGGGGTAAAAAGAACATATAACTTATTGTTGAGTTAAATCTTTTTGTTGAGTTATTAACATTTTTTATCTCTTTGTAAACCAAGTATTAGTAATTTCACTGAACCTTTACATAGTACATTGGCACCCACGAAATAGATTAGGTATCAATACGTGTAAAAGCTGCCTTTTATAATAAATACTTCCAATTTTTTCTAATAGACTAAAAATAAACCCAAAGAGATATCCCTATCCCACCTTCACCACATAAAAAATATACACTTTTTAACAGCACAAATTCTCCGCCTAATTCCTACATTACAAAGGTATTGAGAACAAATTATAACTGTTCAAATACAATCAACACACCCAAAGGACTATAACCAGCTACCAGCGAGTTAGAAGTCAAAAAACCGTGTTAAAAGACATATTCCAAGAAACTACAAACATTAATAAAAGTAAGTAGTAGGTTTTATGCCGATGTCGTATAGCACTTAATCTACATAACGGTTTGGGTAATGTCAGGCGCTGGTGAGGTCGCTATAGAGCGAACATATAATATACATACATACATACAACGTTATGCAAGTTTTGTATGAGATGGTGAGATAGAATCGACTACAATTTCGACTTGCCTTTGTATTATACACAATATGTGGTGGTATAAACTTTAATATTCTTTTCTAAGTGGGTATAATGTTGAATATATATATAATAATGTGAGTTTGGTTCGTTGAATATGAAATATTTGCTAAAAAAATATGCTTATGTATATTTTTTTGGAGTGTTTGGTATGATTTTGCTACATCTAAGTAAAAAAAATATAGTAGAAAAATTGTAATTCAGCCTTTTTAAGAAAACGAACGTAAAGTAGAGAACAGATTATATTGACACTAGATTCTCTCCAACTATCCCAAGATATGCTATGCTGGAAAAAATGAAGAAAATATATAAATATTTAAACGTAACTATCTCTTGGGCAGATTCTTGAATACCACTTCAAAAATACATGTTAAAATGTATATTAACCTATTTAACTGGAACAAACATCAAACATTTACCTAAAATAAACAATTTAACTAACTTCAAAAAGGAAAAGTAATTTATATGGTAAAATAAAAGTTTTAATATCTATAAAGCTTTGATGTGCTTACAGATAGTGCAGTTTATATGAAAACGTATAACGATAGAAACATTTTTATAATGACTTTACGCCCGCTCCCGCACAGCAAGTCAGCCAGAAAGAACTCAGTGTTAATGCACTCCGTTCTCCACTAAAAATCTGGACATTCTCTTAGGTACGCAATGGAGAAATGAATATAATAATAATATATAATAAAAAGTAGAATTAGAAATCTAAACCATCGCTTACAGAATGTCGGCCCGACAGCCTCAATGAACTTTTACCTAAAATAAACAATTTAACTTTAACGAACTTCAAAAAGAAAAAAGTAAATTATATTATAATAAAAACTGAAATAAAAGTTTTAATATCCATAAAGCCTTGATGTGCTTACAGATAGTGCAGTTTATATGGAGAGCTACAAACATTTTTACATCGGCCACACGGAATACCGTGGAAGTACGCATTTCGACTATAAATCACATACAAATTCGACTTGTTGAAGCGTATCTGGGCGTCATTTATGACATATGCAAATAGAATACCGATGTGTTACATATTGATGTTCCTGAAATTATTTCGACGTAGTTACGTAGTTATATGCATATAAATATTTGTTTGAACTTGTGCTAGTTTGTAAGCTTTTTTGATGGGCGGGTTTTGTGAAATATTTGAATATGAATAAATGACAAAGTGTATGCTTTGTACAGAGCAAATAGAAAAAGCGTTTGTATAATTTTTAAATTCGTATGGAATGTAACTTTACTTTTTTTACATTTATGTAGAATTCTAGCCGCAAAGCGGAGTCATTGCGTGTTAAGTATCGGACTTCAACACCGCGCCTTGAATCGCCTCACATGAATATTGAATAAAATATTGTTCATTTGATCGTATTGATTCGGACCAACAACCAAATATGTAATATTTCCAGTAGATTGGGGGATTGTCGAGGCAAAGCGCGGCGTTAAGTTCCTCCACTTCACACGCAATTCCTCCGAATTCGGCAGAAAGTGCGGAACGGAGTGTCTTAACACTATGTTCCCTCTGACAACCCTGCTGTGTGCGGCGGGATACAGCGTGAAGCTAAAAAAATGAAATGAAAACTTTTTTCTTTCTAATACTTATAACGAATTTTCTAAGCAATTATACAGATATAAGAAAAAATGTATTTTTATGGTCCCATTTTCATTATTTTATTATTTTTACAATAGCGCTACACTCAATGGGGCGTATAGCCAAGGGCCAATAACAAGTACATTTGGAGCACTTAACGCGAAAGCACTCCTTCCGATTGATTGCTTTACTGACAGATAGTCACTTAGACCGCACCATCTAAATAATAGAAGTTAGCTTAGAAGAATGCTTGTATTAGATATTGTTTTTATATAATTAGTCTTGAAATGTTTTTATTAAAAACATAAGTTATAATTAGGATTAGGCCATTGTGGCACAGTGCGACAGCTGTGACTGTAAACACGATTGGTTCTAAGTTCGATTCCCTCTCAGGGGTGTGATTACATTTAAATTACTTTCATTTTTCTGCTCTGGCAATACAAAGTGCGGAGTTGAGTTCCGCCACTTTAAACGTAATGTTTTGATTTAAGGCAAAAAGAGGTGATCGAGGTATTTGTTTTGCAGTAGGTTCTTTCTGATTACCCACTTAAAGAAAAAAAACGTGAAATCAAAATAAATCTATACAATAATCTACTTGTAGCTAAGTGAGAGCAATTATAACTTGACAGTTAAACTAACTAGTAACTAGGTGTCGAATCAATTTAGATTATACGAACGTAGTCATAATGAAGAGGTACATATAATAGAAATAAAACTATATACATATATACTTTATTTACAGTTCTATAGTTTCTTTAGTTAGGACTATAACCTGCACCTATTTATTACGTTTAAAAAAATATCCACTAGACTAGTAGTTTATATATATTTTCCTTGTTTTTTGCAGCTCCACGTTTTTTCACGTTTAGTTTGATAGTCACAGAGGACATATTGTCATGACACTCGGGACGGGTTAAGAATACAATTCCCCTCCGCAGCTGGGTAGCATCCCGTAAAAGGCGGGTAAACCAGTGGCTTGGTGGTAAGAGATTCGTTCTCCAACTGACTCGCGACCATTGTCATGTCAAAGACGAACCGCCAAACATCTGATGATGTGTTTCGGTTCGATAGCATGTAAGCCAGCTCTCCCTATTCCTACCATCTCAATCCTTTCCTCCTTTCCCCTAAAGGCCGGTATCGCATTCACAACTCTAATTTTGTGGTCGTCTATGGGCGAAGATGGTAAGTGGTTACGATTTACCATCAGAAGGTTCAGCTCGTTTGCCTCCTTTATTCAATAAAAAAAATACATATAAATTCTTATATAAGTAGAAAAAAATATATTGAAATTTTAATTCCAACGCATACAAAGCAAACATACGTCTATCTCCCGATACGTATGTCACTCACGCATTTTTATTTACCATGCGTTAGTCGAAAAGCAATATCGTATTGAAATTTAGACACGTTTCTACCAAATATCGGACAAGTTCATCTAAATGCGTCACAGCCGCTCTGATATTGGGATATATGCATAAAATAACAATGGAATTTGAGTAAAGTACTTCGATAACTGTGTTAAAGAAAAAATACTTTTCTTTGTGAGACATACATAAAAGATAGCTTTCGTATGTTAAACATTTTTTCTTTTACTTCAATAAAATGTATATAATGGTAAATTGTGACTAATAAGGAATTTATGCCAAAAAACGATTGAACTATCATGAGATCGGTTGTAGTATGTATTTCAAAGGCAGAATTAATAATAATTCTCTTTAAATTTAGTTTGATAAAGAGAGGTCGGATAGTTAAGCTTATACTTCTGTCTCATGTCCTACGCATTGGTTCGAGTTCCTCTCTTTGGGCACTGTCAACAAATTATGTAAATCCATGGAATGCTAAGGACTTTTTATTTTCTATAAAACATAAATGTATAGATTTAACAAAATTATATATTATAAAATTTTATCCGTTTTCTAGAAATGTTTTTCATTATGCTAAGTGTGTGAATAATCCTTAAAAAATGTTAAAATATATACTTCGCTTATACCATACATATAAAAATTTAAATGATGAAAAAAATCTCATGTGATTTTGCGTTGGAATGGTGTCTAAAATGAAGTTGGTTTTAAAATGATATATACTAGTAGGTACATATACTGAGTAATTTCACAAGGTTGTTTAAAACGCATGACTTCTATAATAGGGGCCAGTCGTGGCGCAGTAGTACAAACGTGTGAATGCAAACGACTGGTTGTTGCTTCGATTCCCACTCGAGAAGTGGAAATATTTAATATTTCCATTTCCTTCGTTTTGGTATTAGAGGCAAAGCGCGTTAATTTCCGCCACTTAAGATGCAATGCCTCCGAATTTGGCGAAAAGTGGGGAACGGTGTGTCTTAACACTAGGTTCCCTCTGCCTACCCTGCTGTGTGCGGGATACAGCGTGAAGCTAAAAGACTTATAATGTCTTAACTAACGTAATAATAACAATCATCTTTCATAATAACTTATATAGTACTATAATTAAACGCTGACCTCGAATATGTTTTTGTATTTTTTCCATATTTTAAGTAAACATATTTCAGTCTGCAATTAAGTAATAGGTGTAGTGCAGCGATTTGCATAAATACAAGTTAGTAAGTAGTTAAGAAATACTTCATGTTTATATACAGGTAATTTTTCATACTTTTTTCGCACAGTATTCAGTCTGTCTGCCTATATCAGACGGAATTAAGCGCCAAGATACTGAAACTGGCCTGAAATCCAGACATTGTGTATTAAGTGGTGGAACTCAACGCCGCTCTTTGACTTCAGTACTAGAGTGGAGAAATGAATATACTTTAAATATATTTATTCCACCTAGTGGGAATCGAATCTATAACCGTCACGTTTACTCTGCATGACGGCGGCATGGTAAATATATTAATTTAAAAAATCATGGTTTTTTGCTTTACTATATGGTTTGCTGCCACAACTAATATTCAAAACCACCGTATTAAGTCATACATATGCCAACTGCGCTACAACAGAATAAAGCTTTAGGCTTAATTAAATTGCAAATAAGATAAATTAACTACTATTTACTAAAAAAAACTCATATTTTCACCCATTTCTAACTTTTCTATAACCATCAATAAAATAAAATAAATAGATCCATATTTCATAAAAAAAACCAATCTGAAAACGAATTCAGAAGTGTGGGACATAAACATTTTTGCAAGTCCTATATCCGGCCGGCTCAGATAAGCTCTGCACACATTACACCCTGTTCCAATTACGGCTTTGATACGATACGTCACATTTATGCTTCCACCGTACATTCTTCTAATATACGAGTACAGTCGATTTGCCATTTCGGACTGAAAAAAATATTTAAATTGTGTATGCGGATTTTATTTACATACCTATCCATTATAATGGCTTAGATTGGATTAACATCGGATGTTCGGAATTATTTTATATGGAAACGATATGGACGATTTTATGTTGTTTATATTGTTTTTTTGGCTAATTGCTAGGTTAATATATAAAAATTTTAAATTGTTTAATGATGAACGACGAATGAAACCTGTGAACAAGAAATTCGAAAAATATCTTGTAGAATGATCTGTACATACACGATATGAGATATAGCAGCTTTACGTTTTTGCCCGTGTAGAAGGATAGTCAGAGAGAACCTAGTGTCAAGATACCCCTTTTTCTACTTTCTTAAAATCCAGACATGGCCTGCTAAGATGTAGAAAGTAAAGTTTTATTTTAATTTTTTTTGTCAATTGTTTATAGTTATGTATGCAAAATCCGCTTATAACTAAAATATAACTACAATAGATATGTTAAGAATGTCTCTCTTGAATAAGTAACATTATTGCGTACAACGTTGGCTTCCTATTTAATAAATTAAAAATAAAATTATTTATCTTCGGAAATAAATACTTTAACATGAAATGAAGTCTGTTGTTACTACATGATATACTAAGAACTTCAATTAATTATGTATTATTACATCAAGTATAGGTAGAATTCACGCTAAGTTACTCATCCTAACAAAATAAAACCCAATTTCGATATATGCAACGAATCTGGCAAAGAGCCTATAAATATTCATAGACACGGAAGAACTGAAAACATCCCTTTTAAAAACTTGTGCAAACCTTTTCTAATAGTTTCTACTAAATTAAGCGTGGATTGGATTCGTATTATTTATCTACCTGTCATACCTACTATATCACACAGTTGTTTTTTTGCAATATATTTGTACTTACCTACATTTTTTTTATTGTGTTTTATTTATATAAATACTAATAATAGTTATTTGTGACTTGTAAATTAAATAATTTTCAAAGCTTACTTGTATAAAATAAATTATATATAGTAATTATAGATAGTAATTACTCAGTGGGTAGCGTCTGACTGAAATCGCGATTGCCCGTGGATTCGGTCTCCACTCGGTCAAATAATCGTAGTGTAATTATTTTCTTGTCTCTACAGTAGCTACTCGTATTGTCTCGATTGTCTCGATTTATGGCAAAGAGTAGAAAACGGAGTGTATGGACACTGGGATCACTCTGACTCCTTCACTATACAGGAAAAAATGTTAGATTTTAGACTGCACCTTGGTACCCACCACCACTACTTGGTTTAGTAGGTACCTACATAAAAAAAATCTATTGTCGACAGATAAGTCAGTGATAGATCATTTCATTCTCAATATTACGATCATCTTGCAAAATTCGAACTCATGTACCTTAAAAAAAATAATTAAAAAACTCAAAAACTAAGAACGAAAGCGTATTAATTAAAAAATATATAGATTTTAATCCAATTCGAACGCAAAAGCAATAAATCCGAGAAGCTGTACCTGTCTGTGACAATCTATTTTATGTGCTTTATCTTATACTCTTGGTCAGCCGTCTCCAGAGACGACCCTCCGAAGTGAAACGTATTCTTTTACAAATATTTGTTCTACAATAAGGCACTTAAATCCATTTGTTGAGTTCAATATAATATTGCTTGCAGTTTATGATATTTTATTTTGAATTTTCCCTGTGTTTTTGTTATGTTATTACACTTGTATGACTTGATTGGGATGGGCAAGTGTTTTTTCGGATTGATGTACGAGTCCCGTATAGAAATACACTGTATAAAGAATTTGTAATAAATCATTTAGAACATTATATATCATTGAATAAATTTTACTATTACATTAAAAAGAAGAACTTGGTAATAAGTCATTTTGTAATTCGCTTGGTCCAATACAGTGGTATTTTTGATTGTGTCTTTTACAAATATTAGTTCTGCAATAAGGCACTTAAATCCATTTGTTGAGTTCAACATAATATTGCTTGCAGTTTATGATATTTTATTTTGAATTTTCCCTGTGTTTTTGTTTTGTTTTACACACTTAAATGCCTTGATTGGGATGGGCAAGTGTTTTTTTGGATTGATGTATATATATACACTTTATTATGAATTTACAATAAATCATTTATAACATTGTATATCGTTGATGAAATATAATTATTATATTAAAAGGAAGTTATTTAATGGGTAACTGAAAGTAAGTAAACTGCGTATTTTGTACAGTAGAATTTTGGATTATTTCATAAAATCTACTTATGTATTTCTAAATATCAAGATAGAAAAACTTAGAAATATGTATAATAAAATAAAGAAAGCCTATTTCGAATTTATATATTATTCATATTTCATTTACACGGCACACGTAATTTTTATTACTATGACATGAATATTATATTTTTGATATATAAAAAAACATGATTTAATTCATTGTAAATAAAATATTAAAATGCATTTTCCCATTAAACAATCGTATTATTTCAAAATATTTGTTATTAATGTTTTTCTGTGGGGTTCCGTATATTTGAGGACTCACAATATTAATATTAAGGGAGCTAGTAATAATATTATTTGTAAGGTGGGGGATTTTTATTTATCGTTTGCAATTGCTCTTATCGCCCTTCACGTTGATAATATCTGCTATGTTTTCTTAATAAAATAAATAAATGTGCATAGTAATAAATTTTATACTTTGCTCATATAAAGATTTGATGTGAGAGATTTGATGTGAGATTTAAGAGACATTGATTATTTTTCAGCAGAACTGAAACTTTCTTAATCTTTTACATTACTATTTCAAGCAAGTCTAAAATAGTCCTATTTAATAAAAGCTCCTTTAGCGTTAATCATACATTTGATATGTATATTAATATTATTGGTCATTTTAAGTGCAATTACCTAGTATAAAAATTAAATTCATAGCATTTAGTCCAATATTTATCTTCTTATACATATCTAACTAACCACTGTTTGTACTCGGATGATATACGAGAAAGAATATTATTAAGAGACATTTATATTATATTAGAACCCAAAACAATATTTTTTAAATTTCTCCTCTTCTTTTCCTATTTAAAAACGTGGGCGGGTGAAAAAATGAAAGTTGTTATAATCGTGAAATTCACGCAGACAAAGCCACAAGCAGGTCACTTAGTTTACTTATTATATATTACTTACTACATTTTACAAAAAATTAAACTTAACACATTTATACTATTATAAAAAAAGCTAAATGATTTCCATCCAACCTTTTCATGTGGAAAATAAAACCATAGACAGATGTAATAGACCGTACCATTCAGATACAGTTTCATTCAGAACAATTTTTATAGTTACGAGAGAGACGCTAGTAAAACTGTCACCGGTAGTTTCGTAACAAAGAATACTTGCTGTGATAAATTATGTAATTTATGTTTGACTTGTTATATGTGTATGTAGAATTAATATGGATATTAGGCCACTTCAGATTGTTTTTATCTTAATTATATTAAATTACATTAATTTTGATCTTTCATTTTAGATAATAGTAAATCTAGTAAATGACTTTGTTTATTTTGTGACTTCAGTCCTTCAAGCCATCGTGGCGTAGTAAAACATCGTCTGACTTTAAACGCGATGGACTGTTGTTTTATTCCAACTCTTAGGAATGAGTTCAGTTACAATATTTTATATTAAGTCTTTCTTGTGTACAATAAAGAGTATTTAATTAATTAATGAATAGTTAAGTTGTTTTTATTTTTCTGCTCTGGCATCTAGGACAAAGCGCTGCGTAGACTTATTTATTACAAAAATTATTACAAAAATGTCGCTCATGGCAAAAAACGGAGTGCCTTGACACTTTAGTGTCATACCAGGCAGGACACCTATCCTGCTTTGCAGGATAAAGTGTGAAAACAAGTCTAGCAAATGGGTTTGTTTATACCGTAATAGTCATTTAATTAGTCAAGCTATGTAGTTAATATATAAAAATGTTTTTTCTAATAGTATTATATAATTGGGTCATCTTTAATATATTTCACATTTTCCCATTGAGTCCAGATTTTGTATTTAAAATATATGAGTATACACGATTGCCATTAAGATAAAGAGTATCTCTTGGGCTCTATCATCCAAAACATATTATACATGTAAAATCATAAAAACCTGATTAGCCAGCCACATTTGATTCACAAAATAACTTAATTTCGTTTAAGATTATTAAATACCACTTTATTTATTACTGTCGTTCTAGTTGTCCAAACATTGTCTAATTTCAATATCTCTTGTTTTCATTGCTCAACAAACAAGGCGAGGGGTTTATTTCCGTCACTTATTACGCAATGTTCTTGAGTGGAAAGTAGAAACAGAAGTGTCTTGACATTAAGTTCACTATTCTCTGTCTACCCTGTTATGCGAGAAAAGCGTTCAATTGTAAATAAAATATACAAATGTACGTAATTGCCAATACCATACAGATAATCCATCAGGACTTTTTTTTAGCTTCTCGCTGTATCCCGCTCACAGCAGGGTAGGCAGAGGGAAAATAGTGTTATGACCATCCCATTCATGATTATTGTAGGCATTGCGCGTTAAGTGGCGGAACTTAACGCCGCGCTTTGCCTCGATACCAGAGCGAAGGAAATAGAAATATGAAATATTTCCAGTCGTCGAGTGGGAATCGAACCCACAACCAGTCGTTTACAGTCACACGTTTGTGCTACTGCGCCACGACTGGCCCCTATCTATCATCTAAAATGTATTTAAACCTACATGTAAAATTATAAGAAAAAAACCTGTTTCATCATATATTTATTATAATCTTATTAATTCGCAATATAAGTTAATTTTCTTCCAGCTTATTAAATACCAAGTTATTTATTACTTTCACTCGCCCCGGCCACTAGTGGCCGGGGCGTAGATACTAGTATCTAGTTGTCCAGACACTGCCTAATTTCAATTTCTCTTCAATGTGACGCCTTAATGAATCGGCTAATTGGGGTCCACTCGGGTCCATTGCAAATAGCCTCGGCTAGTCCCCAGGATGAAATTGAATGCTCTAATTAGAAGGTGTAGAGTGACACGGCGACTTGTTAGAGATGCTGCTAAAGGGCCATAATGAACGAATATAAACGCATGTGCCATGAGTTTTCCCGCAGAAAAGGGAAGTCAAAGCTACCTTAGAGTTAAGACACTCCGTCTTCTACATTCCACCCGAAATCGAGACACATTGATTGATTGACTAAGCCCATCGTTTCAATTTATCTTATCTTACCTTACCTTACTTATTTATTAAGACACATATCAAACTTTCTTTTAAATATACTTACATTTAAATATATCTACATATGAATGCATACAGACAAACATTTAAAAAAAAATGTTTAAGTCTTAATTTAATTTACAAACATACTAGGCAATTTATTTTTACTCTATAACACTATGGCCAGTACCAAAAATGGCTTGTTTATAATATAATTCAGGCACATAGTGATTTCTTTGTGTTCAACCCTCAAGGGTTACAAAGGTACATATATCCTTATATGAATACAAAAAAAAGTAATGGATTACTACCAAATAATACCATAACAACGGGACTACTAAAATATTTATAACACATTAGATTCAAGGAAATTTTAATATAAAAACGAAATATGATTTATTTCCACGCTAAACGAGAACGAGCCCTCCTGAAATAAAGTTCCTTTCAATAAAAGTAACGAAACTAATTCGTATAAAGCCCCCAAATAAATACCCATTTGCGAAGACATAAAGGGGAGGTCCCCTAGGAAGTCCTAATCAAATAGTTTCTATTCTATTGTATATAAAATGTATAACTACAAGACACCCGGCTAGAGGCTACTTTTCACCCTCCTGTCATCACGGAACCCTCTGAGATAAGGCTAATAAGAATTTTATAAGATTGGGTGGAAAAAGAAAAAGTGAGTAGAGTAATCAGGAACTAGAGTTATATTAAAATACTTAGATGTTATATTATATGTGATTAAAGTGACTGTCTCTAAATTAAAAACAATATTATTTAAACTGCTTGGTAGCAGAAGAATCAACTGTCATCTCAAATATGAATATTCTTAAGAAAACCTTTATAAATTTGAACGCAGCAAGGTTCGAACCCGCTCCCTTTAGATATCGTCCCATCACTCTAATCGCTATACTATACGAACGAGTTGCTTTCAAATTTTCCTCGCTACGTTAAAACGCAATCGAAAATATTTTTCATATTTAAACTTTAAAAACTTTAAAACTTTAATCTCAATTACTAACACACAAAGACAATAACAAAAAGATCAACATATTTAATTGGAAATCTTAACCAAATACAAAATACAAAAAAATAATAATCCTCATAATACCAATATGTAAGAATCAATTTCATTGCAAAAATAACAACACAGTTGCCAATGCCGATGTATTGCGAGTGCGGTCACGTAGATCCATAACGGCGGACGAGTAAACTCCGTGAAACCACGTCGTCACTTCTGAGATTGCTCCATCTAGCGGACGCGTTTGAAATCTCTAATGCATTACCAGAAATGCAGTTTTGAAATTTTAAATTTTATAACCAAGCAAATTCAATTTTCTCGTCAATTACTTGATTTTAGTTTAAAAGGCCGTCGTGGTGCAGTGGGAGAACGTTGGAAAACGTGATACTTGTGAATTCGATGCCCACTCAGTTTCTTGCTTGCTCTAACTACTTGCTTAAGACAAAAAGACGGCTGTTAAGTTCTACCAATAAACATACATATCTCGATGTCACGTTTTCAGGGAAGAACAGAGTGTCTCGACTATCTCTAACTACTATCGACTATCTCTGCTTTGTAAGAAATAGTTGTTTTTTTTAAATTTTATTATTCAATAATAAGTTTAAATTATTGACTTCAAATATAATAAATGCCAAATATATTCATATCAAAAGGCAAATACACTTTGACACGACACAAACCTTCATTAAACGTCTGAAATAAATTATTTTCTTTCAGTTATTTTACAGCGTGACACTCTTCGTTAATATTTTAAATCCGAATTTATAGTAAATAAAGCCAATCAATTGGATGAATCGGGAGCAGTGTATGCGCCCACACTGTGCAAAATAAACAAAATGCTGATAATGGAATGGATAAGCCATAAATTCGGGGGCAGACACAGGGTTATGCCCCTGCGGTGAGCCGTCCCGTCATTAATCAGCCCCCTCGCGTCAGACTTGACGTATTATGTAATTTTTATCATACATTACATGTAACACGCAATATGTCCCGTGACGTGACATTATGATGCAGCCATGACCTAAACCAAGATTTTGTTCATTTTTTAAGAATTATTCATGTCTTTTTAGGTATGTTTTTATTTTATGTATAATCTTTTAGAGACCATTAAGGCTTAGTGGGATATCTTTCGAGTGTAAACGTAATTGCTAGTGGGTTCGTGGGACGATTCGCTCTCGAGTGTATGGATTATATTAATATTATTTTCATTTGTCCACTTTTGTACTTAAGACGAAGAGCAGAGTTAAGTTCCACCACTCATAACACGCAATGTTTCAATTGCCAGCAGTTAGTGGATAACAGAGAGTCATGCCACTAGATTCTCTCTACCTTGTTATGTAGGAAAAAAGATGAAACTAGAAAGAAAAGAAAGAAAATAAAATACTTAGAATAACTATACTTTATACACTAAAATGTTGTCGCTATTTTGTCGGAAAAATGTATTATATTTTGCATTTAACGCTACCTGCTATGCCCGGTCTTGCGTGAAAACGATTACGTATTAAAGAATCCTTGCGGCTATAATCGTACACTTTAGCAAATGTGATTTTTATTAAATGATATTGGCTTCATCGATACTAAAAATAAACTATTATAAGTCAGTGCAATATTTTGTATTATTTTTTTAGCTTTATGCTGTATACCGCACACAGCATGGTAGGCAGAGGGAATCTAGTGTTTAGACACTCCGTTCTCCACTTTCCGCCGAATTCGGAAGGATTGCATGTTAAGTGGCGGAACTTAACGCCGCGCTTTACCTCGACACCAGAGCGAAAAAAATGGAAATATTAAATATTTCCACACCTCCTTCCATTACTTATTTAAGTATTATTTTTTAGTCAACGGAAAACGCAGTATCTTGACACTATGTTCTCTCTGAAAGTCGCATAGGAAAAGACGTGAACTAGACTTTTTTTTCATTAAAAATAATATTTATTTTGCTATATATATAATAGCAAAATAAATATTATTTTTAATAAAAAAAGTCTAGTTCACGTCTTGCCTATATAGGCAGTTTGTACATAAGGATATGTTAAGATTTTCTTCTTATAGCGCAATAAGTATAAGAAACAGAGCACATATTGGTCTAATTGTCCGTATAATCTGGTCGTTTACCTAAATCGCTCAGACTACACTGTAGGAGCTAGCCATTGCATGTTTCTTGGCAAGTGATTTTATTTTTACTATTAAAGGCGAGATATAAAGATTTCCGTGAAGTAACAATACGTATTTTTAAAATAAGTAGCTTTTCCCGTCGAGCAGGATAGTCTGAGAGAACCAAGTTAAGATATGCCGTTCTCCATTTTCCGCTGAAAATTGAGGCATTGCGTGTTAAGTAGCGGAACTCAACGCCGTGCTTGACATAGCGCGGCGTTACCTATTTGTTATTTAATATATATTATTATGTAATAGACTGTAGCAACGAATAACTCCGCTTTACTATTATTTCACATTTACGTATGAAGGTACTGAAAGCTCTACTGCAAGCGAGTTCTATATAATCGCAATAGTATTCACACATGTAAATTAAAATAGTAGCTTGTAATACGTGTTATTTAAAATATTTTGAAACTATATCATTTAAAAGTACGTATTGTATAGCCAATCATTGTATTTCGATTTGACTGGTAGGATATTTATACTGTCATGAATACTTTTAAATTTTGCTAAGAGGCTTGTTTGGCTGAAATCGACTTTTTTCTTACCAGAACGAAAAAATGAAGATAATCGAAACATAATAATCATTCTTCCGAGTGGAAATCGAATCCACACCATACGTTCACACATATTTTCTTACTGCACCACGATAACTTCTAATGTAAGTCATGTATGTTAGGTACCCATTTTTTTTTAGTTAATAAATAAAATTACACGTAACTAGCCTTAGGAAATAATAAGAGGAAAAAATACGCTATTATTATTTTGACAAACCAAAATTAGTCACCGGATTTAATAGGGATTTAGAAATGAACTGGCACAATTGGCCTCCCCTACTCTCTTTACAAACGTAATGAAAATTACCATCACGAGCATATGGTCAAACTACAGCTCTAAGTAAGGGGATTTTATTTATGGAAGTAAATAGAACTAATCTGTAATTTAATTGGATTGTAATATTTTCTATGAAGTTTAAAATATAGATATTTAAAATATATATAAGTAGTAAAGCAACAGACAGGCAATCTTAATTTAAAATAATGTTGTCTAAGACAATAGGTACCAAAATAAATAAAATATAAAAATAATTAATACTAATGTAAAACTTCGACGATTAATTTCTTAAGCTTCACAAATTAAGGTAGTCCGAGAAAGTCTACTATAAAGACACTCCTTTCTCCACTTTCCGATAAAATTCGAGACATTTCGTATTAGGTGACGGAACTCAACAATGGACTTTGTCTTATTCATCAGGGCGGAGAAGCGAAAATAATTTAAATATGATCAATCTAAAATGTGGGAATCAAACCCACAACCAATCGTGATTACAGTCCTTAGGAAATTATTAATATATTTATTTTATTTATGAATACCGTGAAAGTCATGACTAGACAGACAACCTACTAAGTTCACTCAATAAGTATAAGCCCCTTTAGTTACTGAGTCTTGCGTAGGCCCGACCACACCCGAGGGAATGGAAATAGTAAATAAATATAAATATTCCCCGAAGTGGGATTTGAACTCACGCTTATAGAGGTAATTTCAACACGTCATCTAAAATATTTTCTTATATATATTTTTCTTATTACTATACTAATATTTTTGAAAATATCTCAAGTCTTATCAGATGGTCATCATACAAATCATTGAGGCGGTCGTGACGCAGTTTCATAGCGTCTAAATGATGGTCTTAGGTTCGATTTTCACTAAGAGGTCATACGTAAATTATTATTATTTCTCAACTCTGGTACCTAAAACTAAACGTGATATTCCAGTTCCACCACTGAAGGCGCAACGTCTTAATTTCGGGCGGGAAGTGGAGAACGGAGTATTTTGACACTAGGGTTTTCATTTGTTATGATTACACCGCTATGCTAAAAGCGTGAAGCTTCATACAAACAATATAGCAATTGCAAAATGAATTATATATATTTTTTTATTGTATGAACCCCCCTTCGTGCTAATAGCAATCAGGAGCAAAATTTAATATAAAAAAGACCCCAGGCATCTTTTCAATGGATCTGAACAAAATTGGTAACATTCAGTTATTTAATCATATCCTGGGGCCATAACACCCTGCTGTGTTTGATACTGGCCAATTTGTGAACTGATGTTCGACGAAAATACACTAGATTTGCGTAGATTAAAGGGATAAACGCTAACGAGTGGTATGTAGTTTAGATTTAACATAAAGTTTTATGTATTTGTTTGTTGAATAGTTAAATTTGAACCATGTTTTTTTAATAACTAGCGACCTGCTCGCGGTTTCGCTTAAAATATCATCAAATATAGTCATTTTTTATAAAAATATTCATAGTAATTTTGTTCAACAATATCTAAATTGCTGTAATTTTTAAATTTATGAATCGATTGCAATAAAATAAAAAGTAAATGTTAAGGAAAGTTTACTTAAATACAATAGTCAAAACTGTGTTTAAGTCAGATAAAATGGTTTTTGAGATTGGCGCGCACATAAACACAATTTAATGTACAAAACCTATACCTATCACTATTTCGGTTCCTGGGTTACTTCGACAAACGGCCAAATATTGATTTTATATCATGCATCTTCCATGTAAAACAGCGATATTTTTACTGCACGTACAAAAATAGAGTATATTAAAAGAAAATGTTTTTAGTTTAGCAGTTTGTTCCAGCTTCAAATGCACACGGTATTTAGCTATCTACCAGTAAAAGTCCCATCAAAATCAGTCCAGCCGCGCCAGAAAATAGTCATAACAGACAGACACATACAAAAAAAAAATATTTCGATATATATACCGTGTATACATACATAATATGCTTTTCGTAAAAACCTGTTACTTTAACTTTAACGAACAGACACTCTAATTTAATATACTTGTATATACTTTTACTAAAATAACGAAACCAATGACGATACGGGTAAAACAGCACAAAAGAACAATACAAGACTATAACTCAAATTCATCTTTCCTTTTATTAGACTTATTTAGTTAACGAAGTGCGCAAATGAGAGTGACAGAAAAGTTTTATGGGGTGTCTAATGCCGTAAGCGATCAACAATTGCCAATTTTCACACATTTCATTGAACTATAAATATTAGATACGCTTCAAGCTGTGTGCCTTAGGCCTTAGGGGGCATTAATAGACTTAACTATGCAACGGGCTATTTGATAGGGGACGCGTGAACGGACATTCTATGGTTCATCTTAATTGTGCCAATAGTAATTTCTGAAATATTGGATTTTTCAATGTATCTTTTTGTAATATTAAATATTAAGATTTATTTCTGCGTTTAGTTCTGCCACGTAACGGACGTTAAACGGTTGCGAATTCGATTCCCATTTGAAGCAATGTTCATATTCAAATTACAATAGGTATTGCTCTGCTCCGATAAAGACAAAGCGCGGCGTTGAATTTCACTTCTCAACACACAATGTCTCAAATTAGAATGGAGGAAGGAATATCTAGGCACTATATTTTTCTATACTTGGACTACTATGTTTCAAAAAAGCCCTTTTTTGTTAAAAAAATATATTACAAATACTGTGTTATTTATACTCGCATCTATATATAGCACGCACAATAACCTTTAAAAGCTCTTTGTAATCTAAACGTTTGAATTTGTTAGGATATACACAAAAACGTCAAAGGAACTTTCACATGAAGTGAACTACCGCGAAATAGGTAAAACTATATTTTCACTAAAAAATTTTTACGAATTTACGCGATATTGCTGGTCGCTTTTTTGACAATTTTAGAAACTTCACTTGTCCGTTGGTCATCAAGCGATTTAATTATAACATTTTATATTTTAATATATATATATATATATATATATATATATATATATATATATAATTTTCAAATCCGGAAATCAAACCTAGAACTATAGAGCAGTGAATTTATGACTATGAATAGCGTTATTTTTTACATGCCTTTGCCGCATGGCAAGGTAGTCAGTGAGAAACTACTTTCAAGACATTCCGTTCTCCATTTTTCGCCGGAATCAAAGTCAAAGTCAAATAATTTTATTCAAAATAAGAAGTAAAGTCAAGTCATGCTTCAGACCTGAGAAGAACCACAAAGAAATTTAGCGGGACTTATTTTTTTTAAACTATTTGTGATATACCTACAGGTATACTCTTGACAGCTGACAGTGATACTCTTGAAATAGACCAATTAAAGACATTGGACTTAATAAACACGTTAAAATTACATTATATCATTTTATAGATATTTTCTTTACATTTTTTACATCTATATATATATATATCTGAAGAATATCTATAATTGAAGGAAAACTTCCATGTTTACGTTTCTAAGGGCGTTTAATAATCACTGTTATCGTTACACATTAGAAAAATGTACGTAGGCGTAAGGCCAGATTGATTTACTCTTGTGGGTTTTATGATTACTACTCAGTAACATGCGTTATATGGTTAAGCTTCACACAATTTTCCACATGGCAGACAGAGAGATCTTAGTGTCAAAACACTCCGTTCTGCACTTTCTGTTCAAATTCGAAACATTGCGTGTCGAATGGAGGAATTCGACGCTGCGCTTTGTCTTGTCAGCAGTGAAAAAAAAAAAAAAATTAAATAAGATCTAGGTGGGAATCGAATCCACAAACTTCGCGCGTACAGTCGAACCCTGTCACACTGTAATTGCCTCACCGTAAATTATGTAGGTTATGCACTATTTAAACTATCTTGTCAGCAGTAGGTACTTTTCTTTATAAATATTACCTGAAACAAACAAATTAAATATTAGTCATAATTTATTAAAACATCTTTGGTCGTCAATCATCGCGTAATCACTATTGGTAGTGGGTTCGATTCCTATTCTGTGGAATGAACGTATTTAAATTATTTTCATTTTTTCGCTCTGGTGAATAAGATAAAGCGTGACGTAGAGATCCGCCACTCAACACGCAATCTCTCGTATTCGAGTGGAAAATGGAGAACTCTCTGATTACTCAGCTATATAGGAAACCGCGTAAAACTGAAGCTAACAAATGTTAAAAACATTATTTATTTCTTAAAAACATAAAATTTCTTAAATCAATATCCAGTCAAAAATAAAGGGCAGTTTAAGTCGCTTTATTAAAAGCGCGTCATATGTTAGGAAAAAAAATGATACTAATTATTATAAAATCCCGTTTAACCCAACAAGTAAGGATAGTGCGTAAAACACATTTACTTCAACATTATCAGACGAAACCTCGTAATTTCTTAAATAGGCCAAGCCATGTACTTTTCTGTTCCATGTTTACATTTCCACAAAATGGTGATAACTGTTTAGCAGATTTCTCAAACGTTCGCAATCGTAAGAGTTCTACTTCGGGAAAGTAGCGCATATCATAGACGTGTTAATTGTTCTGTTTAAACTGTTTTATAATGAAATGAATCGTTCTCAATTTTTATATTATTTACTTTTGTTTTTGTTATTTATTTTGTTTTTGTTATTTATTTTATTGATTTTTGTTACGAAATTTTGGATTTTTTCTTTGATTTGTTTTTAGATTTTGTGAATATCTTTTATAAATCAGGATGTCTTTTTTTAAATATTCACAGAAATGTATCCCACTTAGGAATAGTTTTATAAAATTATTTTAATTTTTTGACCATAAAAAAAGGCGTTGAGTTCCGGCACATAAAATTTAATGTCTCGATTTTGTATGCAAAATGGAGAACGGAGAGTCTTAACACTCTCTGCCTACTCTGCATATAGTAAAAAGCGTGTTATCGTATAAGACTTTTTGTGGCCATTTAGTAAAACATTTGCATGTCCAACACAAAAACTTCTAATGGAAATCGTTCATGCTAATTAGTATGACACATGCCAAGCTGCACGGTAATAGCCGTTAAATATACTGAAAGTGATTAACAAAATATGAATATAGCTATTATTCATAAATTAGGTATAGACTAAATATTAGTACGAGGTGGTCGTGGCGCAGATGGTTGTGGGTTCGATTCCCTCTCGGGGAAATGATAATATATTATTTTCATTTCTCCGTTCTGGTACCTATTTCAAAACGCGGCATTAAGTTCCACCTCTTGACACGGAGTAAGTAATGGAAAGCGGACTGCCTTGATGGTAGAACTCTCTGACTACCCTGTTACCGGGAAAAAAATGTGAAACTGAAAAAAAAAACTAATATTCATTCTTATTTTAATCACAATATTCGCTAACCATACTCCACTTTGTGTGTTTTAAAAAACAACTGAAAAGAATGGCGTTCCTTTCAGCCGCCTTTGTTCTGGGTGGGCGCAATTTCGGCTCCGCAAACAATTAACTCGGAACAGATACTCAAAGATATGGAGGTTAAATAGAAAAATACTTCATCTAGAAATTTGGCAACGGTACACCATTTCCAAGTCATAAAGAGTGCAGAACAAACGCCTGTTTTTGTTATGCACTGATTGTTTGTGGCCAACGATAAGAACCTAACGGTGGTGCTGGGACAAAAGCCATGTAAATACGATCTCTCTCAAAGGAATGTAATGGTAGGCGCGTCACAACAAATTGTATTGCGGAAGATGACACTAGTGTTCAGAAGAGTGGTTTGCTCTGTTTTTTATTTGGTTTCAATATGTTTTTAAGTAGAAAGGATCGGTAGGAAGGAGGTATCTTATATTTTTTTCATTTTGTTGAAGAGACGGATACAGGAATATGAAAAAGATTAGAAATTAGTGGTTTAACACTCGTCTTGCCACAAGTCTTGTCTTGTAGCATATGACTGAGAAAGAAGTAGTATGAATTTAAAACAATTACCATGCAAATATATAAGATTTTTTTTAATTGTAAAAAAACATTAAATCTACGCTGCAGCGTATTTGCTGTAAATGAACATAACATTTTACTGCAGAGCCAAAACACTTCTGGGACTTTGCTTAAAATAGCTTGTATGAAAAGTTTGGAGGTACTCCCAGGTTTGAGGTTCGGGGTTTCACGCCTTCACTTTCACTTATTATTTGTCTAAAACCTAATGCCTATATTCTTCTAAAATAGTGTATTGCTTCCAAAGAATTGAGAAAATTGAAAATTTAAGAAGAAGAGGCACAATCGATGTCTTTTATCGGGTTGCAATTTTCAAAATTGTAGCGTTAGTGTGTAGTCGGGGGACCACTGTGATTACAAGTCCAGATGTTATAGCACAGTTAACCTAAATCCGAACTTTCGTTTACAAACTATTCTATAAGCGAACAAGGTTGAGCTGTCGAAATTGTTGTGATGTTGTAGACTGAACGTAGCATTAAGCTGGTAACAAATACTATCTTTCGTATAGCGAAGCCTTTGAAGGGATTAAGTATTTGAAATATGAAGGTACGAGTATAATACTGTGAAGTTTGAAAACCACTAAGAGATTACACTTCATTATTTGTCTTTCAATTCATAAAGAAGCTTTTAAGAATCTAGATTTTGTGAAAGCTGCTTATAGAGAAGCATAAATCACTAATAGCTTTGGTTACTTGACGTGTTAGAGAATTACTAAGAGGTTCAGATAAATATGAAATAAGCAACAGATAACGATAACGTCAAAGCATTCCTCATATGATTCTGAAGTCACGATATAACGGTCCATAGTCACGAACTTACGATATCCCAAAACACCCAACGCTAGAGATACACGCTAAGCAAGATTGAATGATCTTTTACGTAACATACAAAATGAATTTTTATATGTATACATTAAAAAATATTATTTTTCAGAAAACGTGTAAAAATTGGATTTCAGGAGGATTTTCTAAATAATGTGTTTTTCATTTTCTTATGAGTGTGAAACAAACACTAACTCTTTTTCGCTATCTTCTTAGTTATAACTAAGAATTAAAAGCAGTTCAATTCACTTCTTTGGCATGCTGATTCATATGAGCAAGCTAAGTATTTATCTCTTCGCTGATGTCACGTTGTATTAATAATATACAAGGCAGCCCGCTTTCCATTTTTAGCATTTTTTTTTAATTTGTTTTTATTTAGGGACTTTTTAAGTAATATCCAAAAATATCAGCCTCATTTTTGTTTTTAAAAAGTTATGGGTCGAATCCCGCAGCGTTCAAAATTCTATACATTTTCTACAAAAGTTTTTATAAATATAAAGACACTACTGACAAAGACAATGACACTATTTTCGTTTATTTTAGATTAAATTTTATTAATTTTTCTAATGAACAAATACGCGTTCGACAACCAATCAAACCAAACCAATCGAATGTACCAAAATTTATAACAATACTCTCTAAAAATAAAATATCGAAATATGATTTCTTAAATGGAAATATCAATTCAATATAATCTCTTTATACGTATAAAATATAACCAATAAGAAGATGTTCGCAATTCTTCCAGTATAAGGAAAGAAGCGAGCAAAATCTCGTTATTATATAAAAATAATATTTTTAACCGAATATATACATATAAGAATATATAAAAAAGGTCATCGTGGTATAGTGGGACAGCGTCTGACTGTAAACCCGATGGTTGTAGTTTCGATTCCCACTCGGGGCAATGTTAGGGGAAATTAGATATATTTTGATTTCATTTCTCGTTGAATTCCATTACTTAACAAGAACGAAGAAGTAGAACGAAATGTTAAGACTAGCTTCTCTCCGACTGAGGGAAAAAGCGTCAAGCTGCTAAAGAATATATACAATACATATGATCATATATCACACATAAAACATTAAATCGTTAAAATTATGGAAATACTATTCAAATTTAATTACAACTTGAGACAGTCTGAAAGCGGTTTAATTAACTTGATTCAAAGATGTTACTTATGCCATGTGGAAGATTGTATAAGTACTTGTAATAGAAAGTACAAAAGCGAATAGATTTAACTAAATTTTCATATAGGTCAAAATTTGTACGCATTTAGGGTTATTAATATAATCATTATCAGAGTTAAGAAAAAAAATGTTTTTTTCAACAAAATCATTAATATCAAGGATCATTACAAATGAAGATGAATCCGTTTATTAAAAGTGGCAGTTTGGACATATCAAGAAAAATGCAATAGTTATAGACTCAAGACCCACTAAAACAATGTTCCAAAAATTTTACAGCTTCACTCTATTCCTTACACAGCAGGTTACTTAAATAGAACCTAGTGTCAAGACACTCCACTTCTCACCTGAAATTGAGACTTTCCAACAGTTTACTTCTTGCATTTCCAATTTATAGTAACATCTACCAGTTTGCGCCGATAAAGTTCGTAATGTAGCAATTTTAAAGAATCATTTACGCTTCGTAATGAATAAAAAATAGTTTCCAAAGCCTCGAAGTTTTAAAGTTAGAATTTTCAATTTACGCAAAGTTGTTCTTTTAAATAACCTCCTTTGAACAAAGTTTTAGTTTCTTTCTGAATTCTTATGGAACTTTTTGGTGCCTCTCTATTGGATATGTTCTAGATAACTATATAGGTTTATTTAAATATTTTTTTTAGCTTGACGCTCTATCCCGCACCCAGCAGCGTAGGCAGAGGAAACGTAATGTAAAAACATTCCGTTACCTACTGTCCACCGAATTCTGGAGGTGGAACTCAACGCCGTGCTTCGCCTCGACATCAAAGCGAAGAAATTTAAATATTTCAACTCCTTGAGTGGCCATTGAACCCACAACCAGTTGAGTTTAAAGTCACACTTTTGTGCCCACAAGCCACGACTGGCCTAAATAAATTTCAAATAATTTTAAAGTATTATTCATGTAGGAAATTGAAAAATATTTTAAGAAAACCTAAAAACATTTGAACGTGGCAGGATTCGGACCCTCGCCTCTTGGAAACCGTCCAAGCGATCTGCCCGCTAAGCCATGCGTTTCGTTTGTTATTTTTTGCCTTATAATAAGTACAAACAAAAGTCATAATAAACATTGCATATTTAGAAGTATTAAAAAAATCTAAAGATATATATTAAAACCTTCCTAGATAAAAATGCAAAACATCTTTCTTCCTGTTACGCAAGCGAATATAATAATTTTGCAAATTATAAAATTTATATTCATAACGAAATTATGTGCCGGGCGTGAAATAAGCCGATTAACGTACTTAGTTAATAGCTTCAACAAAAGCCGTCTTCACGCAATATTATGAAGCGCGAACTAAATAATCGCCGACGAACCGGTTCTTATTGCTATTAATATTATAATTGGGCATTAATGTGAATATTCAATGCCGAGGAAATGTATTAAAGTCACATTCCAAGAATATATTGTTTAATTGAAAAGTAATTTGCGAGTCTCGAATCAAATTTTCAAGATGAAATGTAGTTCATTTTCATATTCCTCTCTCCTCTTAAGAGATACTGAATATTCAGTTTACTTTTAATTAATGTAGTATATAGAAGGTTCTATATTACCCATTTTAATATTGCAAATGGTAGTGTAAGGTCTATTTAATTTGAGTATTTTAGTGGTCAGTTTTGGGTTATCTCGGAGTAATGTTCTAATTATTTCTCATAACTTAAAAGGAGAACGGAGTGTCTTGACACTAGCTTTGCAAGAGAAAGCGTGAAGTTGCCTTTATATTATTTTTAGCAAATTTCAAAAATGCATTTATATAAATATTTAATGTATTTTAATTTGGCGTATACATATAAGTTGTTCTATATTTTGCAAAAAAAAAATCAAATGACTAAGCTAAATAACCTTTAAGTATAAAAACAATAAGTTTCAACTATAAAAAATCCACAATAAATTATATTTCCATTTTCTTTGCTCTGGTGTCGAGGTAAAGCGCGGCGTTAAGTTCCGCCACTTAACACGCAAGCCTCCGAATTCGGCGGAAAGTGGGAACGGAGTGTCTTAACACTAGGTTCCCTCTGCCTACCCTGCTGTGTGCGGGATACAGCGTGAAGCTAAAAATCCACAATTAAAATATGCCTCACTCTTCTTATTAATAACGAAAGTTAGCGCAAACATTACATATCATATCCACGTTCAATTTCTTACTTAAAGTACGCCACTCGGCTTTTACTTAAATTGATGAATGCGGGAAGACGATGTCAAGAATCATATAGTCATATGTCAACACAAACATACTTGGCTGATTTATTCAAATATAGGCGGAAGATAAATCTGATATTGCTAGCGAGAACGATAGATAAAATACAATCGAATTTATATTGGATGTTGGATTATAGGCTACGTAAATACTAAATAATATTATGTTACGCCGAAAGTAGGTTACTCTGGTAGGGTGCGTTTAGTAACAACTTGATATTTTTTATAGCTTCACGCTTTTCCCCCTCATAATAGAGGCATCTGTAGTGTCAAAACATTCCGTTCTCCATTTGCCGACCAATACCGAGATATTTTGACTGAATAGTGGAAGTCATTTCTTACTAAAAGCGGAGAAATGAAGCAAAAAAGATTTAATTTTTTTTTTTTTCCGAGTGGGATCGAAAGCTCTCCCACTATGCCATCATGGTCTCAAAAAAGGAAATAAAAGTAAGATATACTTAATCAAAAATAACTAAAATAATGGTAGTTTATATACCTTGAACATAAAAGAAGAAATAAAATAAAGACTTGTCACAATTCATAATTATATCTAAATATATATATATCGGTACAAATATATAGCATTTAATTAATTAAACATGTCAACAAGAGGATAAATATGTAAGCATATAAAAAAGGTAGACTGACAGTTGGCTATAATGAATTACCTTATAAAAACTAAAGATATCTTCGATAAAAGCATCAAGCAAATTGACGGAAGGAAAACTAGGCGGCTCATCGCATTAAGAAATGAATACCTTTATGTGTTTACATAAGAATTTCTCAGTGTATATAGCAAGTGAAGTAATTATGCATATTTTTGAACTATTTATATAATAATTTATAAAATTATTTTTATTGTAAGTATGTATACGGGTCTCAAGATATTTAGGTAATTTGTGTTCAGATTTACGCTTTTTTCATTGTGGTGTGACCAGAGCGAAGAATGAAAATATTTTAAATATTCTAATCATTTCCCAGAGTGGGAGTCGAACCCACAAAAATCGCGTATACAGTCAGACGCTATTACATTGCACAACGACGACTCAAAAGTGGTTTTAAAGAAAGTCAAAGTATCCAATTTTTTATTTGTTAATTATATATTAATTGTTAAACAAGTACAAGTTTACTATTTACCTAAATCACATCACATCAGTGGCTATTAATTTCTCCTTCAGTGAAGTTTGGACATATTATTATCACATTTACATACATATTTATTGCAGGTTAGATCTGCACCATAGAAACAAATTACTTTCAACAATAAATATATTTTAAATGATGAAAGCTGCATTGTATAAAATATGTATTTTTCTTAACAAACCAAAAGATTCTAAACGCTTCAAATACTAAAAGATATCCTCAAATGTGTTTGTGTATTATGAAAATAAATCATATGACCACAATAATATAATGACTACAGTGACAATGCGAGGGAACGCTCGGCTTGGCGAATGTCATGCCACTGCCTGCCTATAGCTAAAATGATTTATGAATTTGAAACATGGTAATTGATTGTGGATTTCACTATCGCCGGCTAACTGCAGAATATCCCTTGTATCACTTTAAAAGCTATATGTATATTTAAAGTTACGTAAAATAAAATAGAAGAGAAATATTATAAAGTGTTATTCACACATCTAAGAAATGAAAAAAAAATCAGAAAATGTATAAAAAATTGAATGAAGCAGGATTCAAACCCAAAATTCTAGAAAACCGCCCAACTAATCAGCGGTCAGAACGCAATCGTTCGAATCAAATGCGTTCAAATTAAAATATGTTTTCTGAAAATATTTTTTATACAGGAGCAATTTGAGCAGAATATTGGCATCTAATATACGGTCAGCTTCTTCATCCAAAAGAGACAGCTAAGATGATTTATAATGGAGTCCGAAAATTGATAGCCTCCGCTTGTCCAAGAAAATGCCAAAATATGTCTAACGAAGCAAAACAAAAGCCGTCTTTTATTAACAGACATAAATTCATTTGATCATTCAGTTGATTTCACAAGACAAATTCGACATATTCGTTTTTACCCTTATAAGAAGAACTGACAAAGAGTTCCTAGTGTTCATTTCTAAGTTATTTCATTCTCCTCTTCCAACTAAATTCGTAATATCGCCTGTTGAATGGCGGAACTTAACGCCACATTATCTTTTGCAAGATCAGAGAAATGAAAGTAAATATAGTATAAATATAGTCAAATCCCTGAGTAATCGGGCCCATAACCATGTATACAATCTGTCGTCATATGGTAGTTAGAGAGAACCTAGTATCATGACACTATAAAGAATAGCTTGCGTGTTTAACTCGAACGTGTTACTCTGCACAGTAGGTGGCACCTCCCCAGTTGCGCCACAACCATCTAAAATACAGTTACATTTATTCCTATTACACTTTATTTATAAGTATTAAAAAGTAACATAAAAAACTACGATAAAAACAACTCGCTAACAGCCGTGCTGCCGTGAAACCAAGAAAATAACCGGTTTGATCTTCACTGACGCACTTCCACTCCTATTTACTCTCAGTGAATTTCATCTTCACGCAACTAAGTGAAACGAATCTCTCAAAGACTACATTTTTTTTTATCTTCACGCTGTATCCCGCACACAGCAGAGTAGGCAGAGGTTGGTGTTAAGATACTCCGTTCCCCACTTTCCACCGTATTCAACAAATGGTATGGTCCGTATGCTACAAACGCTATCTCAAAACGTCCACACGATGCATATTCTGAGTTCGTTGGCCTTCATATCTGTAGAATCGAACTCCGCAGCCGTAGATATCGTCAATCAATTATGGAATGTCACAGTCATATATCATGCAATGTCAGCTCAATCTCGGTACACGGTATACTGCTTGGATTGAGTTTGTGAATGTAATCTTATTGTATAACGTAGTAGGAAGCCACAAGTTGAACTTAGTAGTCGATTCTTAATCTAATAGCTAATATATCACTCGGTTAGTCAAATATGTTTAGAATATTGAACTGAGGGCGGCATGACCGAGTGGGATAGACTTCTGACTGTAAATGCAGTGGTTATGGGTTCGATTTCAATCGGGGGAATATTTATATATAATTTTCTGCGCTCATTTCTCCGCTCTAGTATCAATGATAAAACGTGGCGTTAAGTGGCCATTTGACACGTAATGTCTCGATTCAGCTAGAAAGTAGAGACCGAAGTGTCTTGACACTAGCTACCCTCTAACTAACTTACTATGTGGGGAAAAAGCGTAAAACTATATACCAAAATTAATTTAAATCAAAAATAACTAACCAAATAAATGAATATATAATGAGAGGAGAATCGACGTTTATAGTTCAATAAGCTATCAAATTTCTAGAACATCGAACTGAATAGTAACTTGGAGCGAACAAAGTTTTGAAGCCCCATATTAGACCGCTCCCTTACTGAACGTTTATTAAAAACAACAAAGAAAACTTTTAGAAATCTTGAATATATTTTAATATTTAGTGCAGTAACAAAAAAGAGTGTAAAGAAGGCATTATGGCGCAGTAGGATATCGTCTGTCTGTTGTGAGTTCGATTCCCAGCCAGGGGAGTGATTGTAATAAAATCATGATAATATATTATATTGTTTTTGTTTCTCCGCTCTGGTACATAAGACAAAGTGCGGAGTTAAGTTCCGCTATTCAGCACTCAACGTCTCGATTTCAAACTTGTATTGGCACTACGTTATCACTGACTACTCTACTATGCGAGAAATACTTAAAGTTGAAAAAAAGGAATAAAAAAGAGCAATTTTTTAAATAATTCAATTTAAAGGATAAGTACCTATGGTTAAATACAAAGAAAATTTATGATCGCATTAATTTAATTCACGCCACGAGACTCCTCTAGCATAAATGATGTCGCTCATCATCTGTGCGCTTTTATAAATCATTGTCGGACTATTCTGACTCCAATTAAGTTAAATATTCATGTGGAAGAAAGAGATAGTGGGAATGGGAGAGGAGTTAATAAGGGATAGTCATACGTAATATTAAATGATGCGTTGAATGACCTCGGTCGGGTCTGCCTCTCTCGGCGTCTTCGTAGTGGCTCGCTTGTAGACCTTATCTATAGATCAGAGGCGCAGGCGCAACCCTTGCTCAAGTTGTTGTTTCTTTGCATTGTCGAACAATGCTATGCAAAATATGAGTATGGATTATTTTATTATTATTTAAAATAGAGGAGTGATGGCTAGTGTTTATAAAGATACCTAGCGAAACGCTCACGGCTGCGCTCGCGATGTTTTTTATACAAATTTTCATCCCCTATTTTAGCGATTTAGAGGTTATTTTTTTAAACATTGACTAGTTTAGTCTATGTTTGACCTTAATGGTTTCAACTATTTTTATTCGAAATTTCATTCAAATAGAGCCATTAGATTAGCTATGAAAACGAAACAGACAGAAAGGCAGACTTTTGCATTTATAATATTAGTATGGATTAATTTTTTTTTTTTAATATTACGAGTAGTATGGATTTCTCCGCAATACTGATCTTTGCTTTTTCTTATTATAATCTTTAATTTATTCGGCTTTTTATAAATAAGGTATGAAAGTGGAGAAAAAAAATAAAATATAATCATTCTCCGGAGTGGAAATCGAACCCAAACCCGTTTCGTTTTCAACCAGAAACAGTTCCAATGCGTTACGACGACCTCTAAAAAAAGTTAGAATAGACGTAAATAGGAAAGGCATAAAAACTTATTCACAGAAAGCTTCAAGTAATCAATGCTATGACTAGAAGAAAATGTTTACAAAAAGATAACCAATTTAAATTACTTTCTCTTCTTGTTTTAGAACTGTATACAAAAAATCTATAGTTTTTGTAAGTAAATCACAACTGTCCTTTTAAAAGTTACAATTTCACGCTTTTTTCGGCATAGCAGGGTCAGTCAGATAGAGCCTAGTCATGATACTTTTTTCTTTGCTGAATTGCTGAATTGAAACATTGTGTGTTAAGTGGCGGTATTTAACGCCGCGCTTTGTTTTAGGTATCGGGGCGGAGAAATGAAAATAATATATAATCGGGGGAGTGTGAATCGAACCCAGTAACAATGCAGTTACAGTCAGACGTTGACACACTGCCTCTTGCCACATGGCCATTTAAAAGTTGATTTAGAATATTAAAAATATTTTTATAAATCATACCTAAAAAAAATTGAACGCAGAGGGATTCGAACCAACGCCTCTTTTCTAAGAGGCTATGCACCAACGCCTCTTAGAAACCATGCAAACGTCTTGACAGCTAAGCCATGCGTTCTACATCCGGCTGCGTTAAAATTCTAATTTTTTTGTAAGTCACGCTAGGATGGTTTTCTAGAGGCGCAGGTTCGTGTCCCGCTGCGTTCAAATTTTTATACCATTTCTAAAAATAGTTTTCTTAATAATAACACTTTAAAATGTTAACAATAACTTGGAATATTTCTGTGCAAGCCATTATGATATGTTTTTGTGTTAAATGATATAGTTGGCGTTAAAAATAATGTTAAAAATACATTTTTTATTTTACAAAATGTAGGTAAAGTAAGAACCTTCCCACAAATGTGTTGCTATCTAAAAACTGCATTTCCGTAAAGTGGTTTCCGTTCCACTCGTTAAGGAAACTACAAACGTTGGCTCTTGTAAGTTAAATGCAAATGTCTTCATCTCGTTTGATCTTTGTTACGTTGTGTTGCAGAAAAAAATATTATTCCCTAAATATTTTAACATAACATTATGACGTACCAAGAGAATATAGTTTACATATATTTATCGTGTATGTTACTTTCTTTCTTACGAATTTGAGATATCTTAATAGATTTCAAATACGTGTGGTATATGAAATTACATAAATTTTATTTAGCCAGTCGTGGCGCAGTGGCACAAGCGTGACTGTATACGACTGGTTGCGGGGTCGATTCCCATTCGAGGAGTGGAAAATATTTAATATTTCCGTTTTCTTCGCTCTGGTATCGAGGCAAAGCGCGGCGTTAAGTTCCGCCACTTAGAAGTAAAGACAAATACATAACTTCACGCTTTTACTCACATATCGGGGTAGTCAAAGAGAACCTAGTGTCAACATACTTCGTTCTTAACTTTACTACGTCCTTTAGTTACACTGTAATGAGTAGCGGATTCAATGCGCGCGTTGTCTCAAGTACTAGAGCGAAGAATTGATAATTTAAATATAACCACTACTCCGAGGAAGAATCGAACCCAAAACCATCTTATTTACGATTAGTAAGTAAAATATCCATATTAAAAGATTAATTATGACAAGCTCTAAAATATCGGTCTGTACACAACGTTTCCTGCTTAACATTAGCCAAGCATTCAAAACATACTTAATCAACTGAAAAACACGGGCATAGTTCACAGGTCATAATAAGTGCAGTGTCGATGACCTCATTACTGGGTTATGAATGAACCGTTAAACCTGGCCATTAACGCGTACCTCTTAGCGTAAGTACGCGGCTATTTTAGGAGTTAGAGTAACCGACTTTACCGTCCTGTGTTACTTGTAAGTCAAGTTTTCGTGCTAGATTAATAGTTTAAGGATTAAAAATTTAGATTTTCTTTGATCTAGTTTCTACTATGTTTCGTTCTAGATTCGTTTAAATAGTAACATATATTTCGGAGTTTTACAGGTCATACTATATATGTATGTATGATCTGTACTAACGATGTATATGACATGCGGTTTGTGAAGCGGCACCAAGCAAATAAATAATAATTATGGATAATGCACTTATATCTTTTTTAGCTTCATCGCTGTATCCCGCACGCAGCAGGGAAGGCAGAGGGAACCTAGTGTTAAGACACTCCATTCCCCATTTATTCACAATAGATGTTGTTATTATTTCTAGAGGTGAGTGTTGGCAGCAGTATGAATTGTGTCAAAGCCAAAATATAGTAATATGTAAGTTGTAGAGTAAAATCAACATATAACTATATATTATCTAATTGGTAATAGAATAAATAGTTGGCAGCTTTAACCTTTTGGTCTAAGAAAGTCTAGTTGCAAGACACTCCGTTCTACATTGTCCGTCCGAAATCAGGACAGTGATTGTTGAGTGACAAAATAAAGCAGGTAAATTTAAAATAAAAATTGGAGTACAGACGTGAACACACTAACCTTTTAAGCTTTCTGTATTTGACATCACAAAACACACGCGATCGTTTTAAGTTCAAGCATGCAAAGCTTATGTTTTTCTAGTATTGGTATTTTCCTGGTATTGTTATATGAAATGCAGCATTGGTTTTCAGAGATACGACAACCGTACCTTAAAATGAGTAATTAATAAAAAAAGAATGAACACTATAGTTGTAGCCTAACGCCTTTTCCCGCATAAAGAAAATAGTGTCAAGACATTCGTTTCCCTATTTTCCTTCCGAATTTGAGACCTTGAGTTATTAGTAGCTGTAGGTAATTAACGCCGTCATTAATATAATTATTGTGATTAACATAATATTATAAAATATAAACATCCCATTTCAAATCCCAAGATGACAGTTATTCATGTTTCAAATCCATCAGGAGATTCTGGTGACACCTTTAAATTCCCATTCTGTGTTTCTATTTACGTATTCGGAATTTTCAATTTAATAGAAGAAATAATGGTCGGAAATGAACAGTCGTAAATCGTTACAAGATCTAAATCGATGTTATAAATCGCGATGTCTGTTCAAATATTAGACCAATTAATTAAAAGGCAAACGGTAAGCTTACTTAGTGTAATTAATTTTGTCAGAATTAAATGTAAGGCAGCCGGTGGATTACGCTACTAGAGCCATCTTATAAGGGCCCTTTACTTAAGTAGGGTATAAATCGGCTGTTTTAAATAAAGGTAAGCGTATACTTGTAACAAGATGCCTCTGAGTCGCTTGGCTTCGTTCGGCCCTTTTTTCAGTAATTATTTATTTAATTAAAAAGATTCATTGACCTCCTTATCTTAAAATAATCTAGACTAATATTATAAAGAGGCAGCATTTTTGAGTTTGTGTGTTTGAGGTACCTACCTTAAACAGCTGAAACGATTTCAAAACTTCTTTCAGTATTAAATCTACATTATCCCTGATTACTATAGACATATACTTCATTGAAATAATTCGTTTTCAGTCAGACACATATAAAGCAATTCGGGATGAAGCATTGTTCAAAATCTTTTCGTGCGTACGATATATAATAAAAATTTAATATTCATATAAATCTATATAAAGTTGAAAATTTGGTCAGCTATAGTCCTGTAGCTTACGCGAATGAAATCGCGAACGGCTTAACACTTATATACCATCAAAAAATTCAATTAAACATAATAAAAAAAGTAAAAAAATATATAACAATAATTTGATTGTTTCCTGCGATGAATAATTTTAAAGAATCGGCGTTACTTTATAACGTTTTCAACCAAAATACATACAATGTTTTATTTTATAGTAAGAATACTCTACTTTGCATTTCCAACTTGACTTCCAATATTGTAAGCTTGTAACTATGTTGTAAGCGTTTGTTTCCGTTTGAGTTCGACAGAAGCTGGGCTTTAAGCCAAACTTTGTTACCTATTTTGGTTTAAATTCGACACTGGATATTTTGTAATATTCGATATTCTATTTTAATGTGTACAGTCGAATCAGATCAATATGATTAAACCTAAAATATATTACAATCGCTGATCTAATAGTATGCCGTTATTAGATATTATAAATATCACTTGATAATAATGTATATGAATTAGTAAATATTTTAAAGAATCTTTTTAGACAACGTATAAAAAAAATACGATCAAAAATCAGAGGTATTTGAATACTAGAACCCAGAGGCGCATCAACGGTCAGTACCTACGCTTGAATGGTTTCCAGGAGACGCGGGTTCGAATACAGCATAACAAATATCTACAAAATATACATAAATTTGGAGTATCCGATATTATAACAATGAGGGTGTATGTAACATTTGTGGTATGTAACATGTTACATTTACAAAATATTGTGTTAAGCGAAACCTCAAAGCCATTCATTTTTTTTTGGTTCACGCTGTATCCGAGAGGGAACCAATTGTTAAGACACCGTTCCCCACTTTCTGCCAAATTCGGAGGCATTGCGTGTTAAGTAGCGGAACTTAACGCCGCGCTTTGCCTCGATACCAGAGCGAAGAAAATGAACATATTAAATATTTCCACTCCTCGACTGGGAATCGAACACACAACCAGTCGTTTACAGTCAGACGTATACAGTCTGGCCCCAGCAATTCGACCATACACATAATTTTACTTATAATATATTAGTATCTACTAAACATACATTTTAGTAATAGTTGAAGGCTTAAGAGATTAAGATGATATTGATATGATTATGACATGATAAGGCTTAAATTATTAATACCGTTTGCGACGAACAAAACGTAGAATTTCAAATTAGAAGCAAATTTAAGTTATTCAGATGAAAGTAAATTTATATCAAATGTTAATTTATTATGTTTTGTATTTAAGTGTATATATAGTCCAGATTATAGTTTAAACAATACATTCAAAAAATTGAAACGTATTTTATATATTAAACTATTTTCTTTTTCTTGAATAATCACTCTCAATGCACTTTCACTGTTTGGACGTTTGTTTACAAAACAAAAGAACCAAAATACTAATGAACAATCCCCAAATGTAACTGGGAATCGAATTCACAATGATTGCGTGCAAAAGAAACAGCTTTTTTGCAACTTCACGTTTTTACCCGTACAGCAGTAAGAGGATCTGGTGTCAAGACTCAACGTCCTCCACTTTCCAACAGAAATCAAGACATTGCGTGTTAAGAGGCGGAGCTAAACGCGGTGCTCTGCCTCAAAACCAGAGCTTACAAATAAAAATTAAACTTCAATCATTCCTTGAGTGGGAATCGAATCCACAAGCATCGCTTTACTACACTACACCACCAATTCCATTGAATATTAATAGCAAATTTATATTAAACGTACCACAAAGATAGCAAAGCCTAGCCAGCATACAAACGTAAGGGCCATGGCAACATGCAGGCACGTAAGCCATATTTCACTCAGATACGCGTCGCGAATCGCACCGGCCTGACTTTTACTGATTAACGCACTGTGAGCGACTTAATGAGACTCGCAATTTCACTAGTTTCAAGTTTGTAAGATAAAACCTGTCAGATGAAACACTGTTGAATTAGTTTTCGATGAATATTGTATTACTATTACAGTGTTTTTTAAATAGCAGAGTCTAGAAAAACAGATAATAAAGATCGATTATCAAAAAAATATAAATCATAATCTAAGTTTTAAGCTCTATATATATTTGTTTTATATTTTTGAAGTTATTTACTCACTAAGGATTATGGAAACATTTTAGAAAATGTATAACTACTAAATTTGAACGTAGCGGAATTCGAACACGCGCTGTGTGGAACCGTAACTAAACGCTTTGGCCGCTAAGCTGTTGCGTTCTACATGTCAAAATAATAAATACTTATTGCAATTTATTTATGTTATAACATAACAATGTTTAATTTCATAAAAGATGTTTAGACAGTTTTAGCTTCATTTTTTAATAATCATATTTAAAAGAAACAATTTTTATATTAATATACTTACCAAAATTAACATCCTTATATTATATTAAATAATAAATTTATCATACACCAAATAAAAATATAAATAACTTATTTAGCCAACATAAAATGGTGTGCGATAATAAGTTTACTGTACCATAAGAAAGGGCGTGCGTGAACGACGTACAAATTTCGGTAGTTCCCTTCTATCCTTTGCTCAAACGTGTTGAAACATAGGGGAAAATATATTGCATTTCAGTCCACAATATAAAGACGCTGAGAACAAACACCGGCCGGGAATTCAATCCCGGGGGAGGGATCCGGTTCACATCTAGGAGTAATGTATAGAGAATAAACTTGGAAGGTAGATAGGTGTCTTTGCTTTGCTAAGGGATGTGACAATTTATTATGCTAATATTCGATTAAGGTTCAAATTTTGTATATTTTTTTAGCTTCACGCCGTATCCCGCACTCAGCAGGGTAGGCAGAGGGAACCTAATGTTAAGACACTCCGGTTCAAATTTTGTATATGTTTTACAAGAGTTTCTTTTTTATTTTTCTTAAGTATGTGAAAAAATCTTGTTAAATAATAAAAAGTAATATTCGATTTCTAGTTAGCTTTGTTAGTATCGATTTTAATAATTATACGGCAACTTAATGCTGTTGCAGTTCAAATGAAGTAAACAATGGATGCAGGTTCACTTTACATGGGAAAAAGTAACCATGCAATTGCATTATATTTAAATTTGATAGTGAAATTACACATTTGTTCTCATCAATGTCATAATATATTATGCCTTATACAGCATGGCATTAATATCATACATATATAGGTAAATATTTAGAAAAAACTATTTTTGCGGTTATTCGATTAACAGTACTCGTATATATTTATTTATTTGTCCGGGTAAATTCTTTATTGTTTCTTTTTTAAATTCATAAATTCTTAAGCTTTTAAAATAAAGTTATAAAACCTTTTTCATCAACAACAGAGTATAAACTAAATACATACATATATATGTACGTCATACTATTTTTTTTGTCTTATAAATTAAATATTTTTTAATATCTATATAAAAAAATTCAGCCAAACATTAATTAATTAACTCCATATAAACTAAAAACAAAAATTTACCACCAACTTTTACAACCAAAATAAACAAAGAAAATATATAACAAACTAAATATCCAAAATCTTGAAAAGCTTTTACCACCTTAAATAATTTTCTTTATTCACAATTTAATCAAAAGGGTCGCTTAAGAGACCTACAAAATTAATAAGCCGATAAAAGACCTTCAAAAGTTTTCAAGTAACAATGGCTGAATAAGTATTGGAGTGCGTTAAAACAGTTGGACGAAGAATAACACTGGGTATTTATTCAAGTCGAGGAGTAGCGCAGACAATAAATATTTTACTTTTGAATTTAACGTAGTTTCTATATCGATGTTTGCGTTGCCCCGCACGATAGATTTCAATTTGTTGTATTTGATTTTCGTTATGTGTTGTGAGAACAGGATATCGTCAACAATTGTTGAAGTACGAGCGTAATAGAAACATCATATTGTAGAATATATTAAGTTACAGATAGAGTATACTGATATGTATATATAAATGTATGCTAACTTAACCGCATGTTCGTAACATCTATTTTGTAAGATGCATTGATGAATTTACTAGTACCTATATGTTATTATCGTTAATTAATTTAATTAATTTAATAAAAAATATTTTTCACAACTTTTAACTCACTAGTAAAAGTAATGTGTAAGATAATTTAGGCATATAACGTAATGTAAAGACACTCAATATTACAGTATTTGTTCAAATTTGACACATTGCGTGTTAAGCGCCGGAGGTCAATGCCGCGGTTTTTCTTGTCACCAGAGCGGAGAAATAAATTAAAATATAATCGTTTACTCATATAATAATAAAATAGAAATTGTACCTACAACCAATCGTGCTTACAGTCAGACGTACCACTGCACCACGATGGTGTATTAATTAGTACCAGGCATATCCCGAAATTATTAAAAAACTTAGCGTCAAAAATTCACATATACAGATATTATTATCATATTTTTTATCATACATGTCTTTTAAATTCGTCTATATTTTTCCTTCACCACAGGTTCTTTGTTTCACTTTGATACAACGTGATATATTATTATTTGGGCAATAAGATTTACGGAAAGCATGTATCTGATAATATCAATCAAATTTAGACTTTTTCTTATAATAACGTATAAAACAGTATCATATATGTACCTGTGTAGCTTTTTATTACATACAAAGAATCGCAATTGTATAGTAAAAAAATTAAACTTAAACATTTTATTCTTTTATTGTAGTTTCATGTTTTTTTTGTAGTCAGAGAGAACCTAGTGTCAAAATACTACGTTCTCCATTTTTCACCTGGATTCCATATAGTGCGTGTTGGGTAGCGGTCATCAACGCAGAGCTGTTTTGTTCGCCAGGACGAAAAAATTAAAATAATTGAATTGTCTGTAAATTAAATTGTCCTGGAGTGGGAATCGAACCCACGATCAATCGCTTATAAATTAGACTCTGTCCCTATGTGCGACAATGGCCTCAAAAACACTTAACTATAAATTATTTAATGTAGGTAATATAATCTCATATTTAACGTAACAATTAACTGTACTATTTACATGGCGAGTGATGACTAAAGGGCGCAGACGAATAAATAACGATTTGAAACGATATCAACAGCTATTATTCATACTGTCATTCTATTTTAATACTTATGTTAAGTGTTAACATTGATTAATAAGTAGTGACCATTTTTATCTGTATACAAGTCACACAAAATCACTCTGCTTTTCCGTTCCTTATGTTTTTTAACCAATATAATATTATATATACCTACATATACATATAAAAAAGTTCGATGAGTAGGATTTGAAATTGTAACTTCAGTTAGAGACACCTAACTGAACTAAGACGGTTTAATTAAATATTCACATATGTATAGTCTAAGATAAAGATTTATTTTTAAGTAATGCTAGACGTCTGACGTCTAGTCTATTTAATGTAGAGGATGGCTGAATATTTAATAAATGAAATACTATTTACGATTACAAACTATATTTTAATACATTTGTATATGTAACTAATGTATATACCCATATTCACATTATGTAGCTTTACGCCTTTTGCCGTTACACCGTTCTCCATTTTCCATCCGAAATAGAGATTCTGTGTGTGACGAAATTCAGTGTCGCGTATTTCTTAATAGAATAAAAAATAATGAATTATTTTACTATTCAGGAATTGAACCCACAACTAATCGCCTTTACAGCCAGACACTGTATAAGTTCTACCTGAAGATTATTTCATCGCTTATTCGCATTTTTTCGGCCGAACCGGAAATGAAAATATTAATTATAAATGGAAATATATGAAATATAAGCCGTGTAGGATTCAAACATGTAACCGCGATGGTTATATGGGAGATAAATTCCAATGAGCCAGGATAATATTAAAATGTATATTTATATTAAAACAAATATATTTTTCCTTATTCCTTACACTTTTACTCGACTTTTGACGAATCTTCGAATACAAAATTCTTCTTTCTAGTTCAATGTCATATGAACATCAAAAGTCGCTTCAAGTTTTACCCCAAGTTGAATATTTTAAATGAAGTTTCTGGTATAAATGAAGTTGTAACGAAATATTAAAGTTATAGACACGAACTTTTGTTTAGTTCCTCGAACAACAAATATTGAATATTTAGGTTACTTACTGCGAGACAATGTAAAATTGACTTTAGCGTATTTAAATCTTTATGTTCGAAATATTAGTTTCAAAAGCTAACTTGTTTCTGGCATTTGTCGTTGATTTATGAATAGATTCTATTAATACATTAAATACGTATGTATCTATAAAATATTATTAAAGATCTTTCTAAGCATAAGAGCTTCTATAAGTTATATATGTTTAACTTTACGCTTTTTCTCGCGTAGAAAAGAAGTCAAGAAGGGTCAGTCGTGGCGCAGTGGCACAAACATGTGACTGTAAATGACTGGTTGTAAGTTCAATTCCCAGTTGAGGGGTCGAAATATTTAATATTTCCATTTTCTTCTCTGGTGTCGAGGTAAAGCGGGGCGTTGAGTTCCGCCACTTAACACGCGATGCCTCCAAATTCGGCAGAAAGTGGGAAACGGAGTCTCTTGAGACTACGTTCCCTCTGCCTACCCCTGCCTACCTTGCTGTGTGCGAGATAAAGCGTGAAGCAAAAAAAAAAGTCAGAGAAAACTTCTACTATATTCTACTCCTACCTACTACTTTCAAAACACTCCGTTCTCCACCTTCCCAAAATCAAGATATTGCGAGTTGAGTGGCGAAACTCAACGTCGCTCTTTGTCGTAAGTACTTACAATATTGTTGTATTTACTGGCCTCGTACAAGGAATTGTGTCATGTAACATACCTGAAACAAAACAATACAATTTTGTGAACAAACATTTGGAAATTACAGAAATACACGTGTCTTTAACACAAACAATACATCTACATGACAATAGACTAGGTTTTTGCATAGAAAGTAATGTTATATTATTAATGTTACTCTATTAGGAGGACGTCTTACGTATTCAGTATTCATTTTATGATAAAGTTTTATATTTAGGTATGAGAAACTATTCAAAAACTGCAATAATATATTTTTTTAACTTCAGTCTTTTTTCCACAACGCAAAGTATTGGCAGAGAACCTACTGCCAAAACATTCTGTTTACCAATTTACTGTAATATATACTGTAATAATCGGAACGCAACATCGTTTCTTCATCGTACTAAAGCGCACAAATATACGCAAAATTAATTCAATGTAATCATTTCTTAGAGTGGGAATCGAACCCAAAATCAATGGAATTTGCAGTCATACGCTGACAGTACGCCACGACGGCGTCTCTCAGTGATAATTAGGTTTCAATACAAGGCATTTGCTAAAGATATACATGAACGCCATACAACTATATTTTAGTTGAGTTAGCCAGGCTTGTTGCGTAATAACTTTAAGCTACAACTCAAAAGGCTGTTTGTTGGCAATAGGAATAAAATGATATTAATTGACGAAGCGACGGTAAACGATTCAATGAAGACGGGCGAGACAGCAATAAAATTAAACGTCAACTTCCCCGTCCCTAAATCGAATCGAAAATAACAGATTTTTTAACGAACAACGTACAATTTGATTTATCTTGTTAAGAAGCCCCCGATTAATCGGATTATTGCGCCCTAATAAAATTTTGCACGTAATTCGAATAGGAAGATTAGAAAAGCCATAACAAGCAACCGACATGGTACTTCGAAAATAAATCTTCCTTATAAGAGAAATAAACAAAAGTTCAAAAGAAAATGTGACTGTGTTGAGATATTTAATAATTTAACGCGTAAATTTACTTAAGTTATCGTTCTAGTGGATGGCTAAAGTAATAAGTACGTACAACATGAAAAGGAACTGGCGACTAAAAGAAATTACAATGATTTACACCAGTGCCCGACGACCTGGAATGGAATGGAAATTCCGCGGTCTTTCAGAACTTGGAACAGATTTTTTGATTTAGAAAAATTTACGACTGTCTGGAGTAATACAATGTTGTTTCAAAAGATATTAATCAGAATTTCTTATATAAGAAATTATATAAATCCTTGAAAAAAATTAAATGTACCAAGTGTCTCGGCGGTAAAGTTAAACCGCTCATTAAACTTGGCTAAATCTTTTGAGCAACGCTCTTGATAGCTTAGTTACGCAGAACATCTCAAAGCGTTTTAAACTGGCAGTAACTTTATTTTGAGGCTTAGTAACTTCTTCTCCATATTATATTTGGGAGCATAATAATTGATGGTTAAATGTATTATATGTATGAACATTATAATCTTAAATTAGGAAAATTTTGGTAGGTAAATTAATTTTGTTTCTTTTTGATAGCTTTACGCTTTTTCCCCGCATAAAAGGGTACTCAGAAAGTATCAAGACACTCTGTTCATTTTCTACCTGAATTCGAGACATTGTGTGATGCGTGGTAGAAGTCACTTTGTTTTAGGTATCAGCGCAAAAAAATGAAAATAATTAAGTAAAATCATACCCTCGAAAGGCATTCGAACCTACAACCAATAGTATTTACAGTTACTTACCCACTGCGCTACTAAGGCCTTATTATTAATTAAATTAAGTAAAGTAAAATTACCTCATAAGTTTTGTTAATCGTTTAATAAATTAAGTTTAACACAGGTATAATCAATTTGCATTACATACATCATTCTGCCAAACGTTAATTTTCGAAAATATCCTATTGATGGTAAACGTATTCAAATAGATGTTTGCGGTAACCTAAGTAAATGAAATTTTGGTGAAGGGCGCAGGCACGTCTATGAGGGCATCGGAGGCGTCTGCATAATACGAGCCAAATGTGGAATACGAAATTTAGCGAAACTTTCCGAGAGCCCTTTATTGAAAGCGTCCCGACGATGTTTGACGGGAGCCCAAATTGGTTACATAAGGTCTCACGTCTTCGCAATTTACCACCAAAAGTAGAAATTTGATTACGCACAGTGATTTATCCTTATTAGAATTCATAGAAGATGGAACGATCTAAATGCAAATAGGTGTAAACAAACGCTACATAATTTTAGTGTATGCACTTCATAATGAAACATGAACTGCTGGTTATTTGTATCGAATTAATTCCAGCAATTTACTGTAACACGTTGAATGTTAGCTATTGTTTTAAATTAAACATGGGAGCAAACAGTTGTTGTTATTATCTTTAAATTACATAAGAGGATTGTGTATATTAATAAATGGATGTGTTTTTTTTAAATGTATGTATTAATTAATATCCATAATTAATATCCAAATATAAAAAGAATTCAGTGCGATTCGAACCTGCACCTCTTGGAAAGTTCTTAGTACGTCTTTTAAAAATATTTCCCAGTTTCCTTAATGTTTGAATTACATTTTGTAAAAATGATAAGAACAATAAATTATGTATTTAGCAAGAAATTGATTACCAAATTTTTCGCTGCATTATATTCACCTGCAGTCCTTAATATCTCTATACACACATACCTAAATACAGTTATCGGTGAAATTAAAAAAAAACACTGAAGGAAATTTTAAAATCAAAATCAATTTTTTGATGATGGAAAATAGATGACGGCCTTTATATAGGAACCAATTATTTTTTTGCACGAATGCTTTTCCCATTACAGTTGGTTGGTTTTGATGGCAGTTTGTTTTTATCTTACATTACTTGTACAATTATGTTTTATGGGTTCGATTCCCACTCGAGGAGTGGAAATATTTAATATTTCGGTTCCGCTATTTAACACGAAACGCCTCCAGAATTCCGCGGGAAATGTAGAACGGAGTGTCTTAGCCCTAGGTCCCCTCTGCCTACCCTGCTATGGCGGAATACAGTGATAATCTGTAAAATATTTTTTTTTTTTGCAAAATGTATAAACGGAGAACGGAGTGTTAGACACTATGCTCACTTTGACTACCCTAATAGGCAGGAAAAAGCGTTAAACTACTAAAAAAACTAAAATATATTTATTTCGATTTTAATTTATTAGAAAATCTTTTATTGTGCATACAATCAATTTCTCTTACGAATTTCATTCAATATTTTCACTCCTATTAATAAATAAACTGCCAATAACCTGTTGTCGAAGTTTTTTTGGGGGTTGAAATTTCTGATTGAACAAATTTATATTTTATATTTTCTCTTAATGGGCTGACTGATTAAGCTATTATTGTAAACAAATATGTGTGGCTATTTTAGCTCAAATAGATCACTAAAAAAAATAATTTTACTCTATCATTTACAAGAGAGTTATTGTACTCGACATATAAAAGTGGTAGAAATCATCAACCATTAGGTGCAGTGAGACAACGTGTGACTGTAAACTAGATAAGTTACGGGTTTGATTCCCATTACAAACGTCAAAGCCCTGACGTCTATATGCCAATTATTTCAGTGGTAAGGAGAAAAGTCGCGGCGTTGAGCTAACGCCACTTCGAAAAGACGAAAGTAACGTCGCGAATAAATAAGAAGATTTTATACAATCATAAATATCTCTAATAAAATAAAGAACATATTCTTAAACTTATCTCTTTGTTCTTGATGAAATTAACCGCAACGCATAAATAAACTTTTAATGGCCCATTATTTTTGCTTTAAATCTTGGAAAGAAAAACGTAAATTAACAGTTTATCCCATAAACCTGAGTCTGAGACTCAGCGTATCGAAAACAAATAAAACAGGATAATATAAATACAAAAATTCTACCCTAAATTGAACATATGCGTAATTATAGTTTGTCAGAAACATAGCCAAAAAATCGCAGGACTAGGGGTGTCTACACATAGTCCTTAAAATCAAAAATATTTTAGTTTTATGGTTTGTATACCAAATTATGAATTCTAAGCGGAGAACGGAGTGTCTTGACACTAGTTTCTCTACTACAAAGGAAAAACGTGAAGCTGTTTTTTTACGTATGCCATGTCAAGATATAGCTTTGGTTAACATATTTTTAAGTGCTACTATTAAATCGTAAAGGTTGTTTTTACATATAAATCACCTTATTGTCTAACTGTGCCATGCAATGCATGTAATTTTTTTGAATACAGATATTTAAGCTCAAAACCACCGCACATGTCACATAAAATTCGTCCCACTCGCCACAACAACGTCATTTTATCTTATGTATATGCAAATATAATATTATAATTGTATCAAAAAATACACACAACGTATGTAAGTCCCTTTATAATAAATTAGCTAACAATGTAGCCGTCAAAAATCGGATTTAGTGGGGTGCTCGACACAATCACGCTTCATTAAACTATAACGAAATCTCTGAACCGAACGATTGAGTGACATATTTTGTGGACCCCAATGAATCGGCAACTAGGCCTCCCCTAATTCATCCCTTGGTTCCCTAAAGCGTCAGCTAATAAATGTTGAATACTAATGTAAAACGATCTAAATAAACGGAAGACTGACTTCGAATGGTATGGAAATGAAAAGCAGGTGCATCAGATGGGGATGGACTAAACCTTTGAAGAGCAACAATAAAATATATAAACGGAAGAGTGCATCATGAATGATAATGAAGTAAGTAATATGGTTGGGGTGAGACGGTGAATATATGAAATATATTAAAAACAGTAGTGTAGTAATATTTTTATTTATTTAAGGTGCATTATTATTTTTAGCTGCACATTTTTCCTGTATAGCAGGGTAAAGAGAAGTTTTGGTGTCAAGACACTCTGTCCTCCCTTTTTCTCCCGAATTTAAGACGTTGTGTGATGAGTAGCGGAACTCAAATCTGCTCCCAGTCTTTTTCTCCAGAGCGAAGATATGAAAATAATTAAATTATGACCATTCCACCGAGTTGGAGTCGAAGCCAATGGCAATAATAGTAAGACATTGTCCCAATGTGCCAAGATGGCTTTCAAATGCCACCTGGTTCAAAATTTATTCCTAGTAGAAAAAGTCTCCGAAACGAAATAGGAAGCAGAGAACAATATGACTTATCACTAAGTTCTCTCTTCTCTCTGCAACATCGTTACGTATACAATTTCAATAAAATCATCTCTTAAATTTAATCATCAGTAATGAAGCAAATCAATCTCGCAATACAATATCCATTACTGAAAGTCACTTTAAAACGATACTTAATTAAGATTAATTTTTAAACACGTACTTTGATTGATTCTCACTTTATTGAATTAATCTATTCATACAACACTGTGAGTTACAAACTGTTCCTCTGCTAGTTCAGAATTTAGTATGAACCAACTAAGTCTATGTTCGGTCAAGTTAATCAGTCTCTAGTTTCGGAGTTAAAACCAGTGGGAATTCAACATGGAACCACGCGATAGGGTTCATTTTAACAACCACCGGTCTCTGGCGGACGGCGACAAAATGTTAATTGCAGCCATTGAAAGTGGAAACTTTAATACATAATGTTCAAAACGTACTAAGAGCAATATCTCTTCCTGCTAAAATATTACTTATTGGAAGACCATAAGATATATATTTGCTCAAACGTAAAGATTGTTTACAAACCCAACATTAAAATCTCTGGAGTGAAACCGAAAATCTTTTTGAGACATTTGAAACTAGCAATCGCTGTTATCAAAGTTAGTTGGAGTATCTTCCTGTTCCTAGTATATTGGAGTTCTAGTTAAATTGAAAACATCGATATAAATTTTATAACGATATCAAACGAATGCTTCAGAATTTATTGAAATTTGCTTGCGTCGACTAAAAATGTGTGTCACACAGCTGAGTAATACGATTAAGAATTTCAATGTATAACCGATGACACAATTTACCTACATATTATTTATTTATTTGCTTCCATATTAAGTTTTACAATGACTAATATATTATATTTAAGAGAATATTCTGTGTGTTCTGCTATCCAACACACAAGGTCACGAATGGGGCAATGGAGAACGGAGTGTTTTTACACTAAGTTCTCTCTGCCTACCCAATTGTAATGCGTGAACAGCTTAAAAGACAGGTAAGTAATAGAACGAAGTCACTACAGAAGAAACGAAGTTATCATAATAACCGGTATCCGCTTGAACGTTACACCGGAACTATTTATTAGTATTCTTATCCTTAGTTTTACGTAAGAACAGGACTTAAAAACCAGTTTTATCCTAATTACTATTTGCTATTAAGATTATATTTTCATATCATTAAGGGTATCTTTTCCACAGCTTCACGCTTTTTCCCACGTAGGGTAGTGAGTAAGAACAGTGTCAAAACACTTTGTTCTTAATTTTTTGGTAGTTACTTACTTTTTAGTACTTTACAGTAGTACTTAGTTAAGTAACGCCGCGAAACATATCGCCGCGTTTTGTCTTCAGATCAGAGCAGAAAAATTAAGCTAATATGTAATCATATCCGAATCCACAACCATCCCGGTTACAGTCAGACGCTCGACTTCAAACACTCTTATTTAATATAATTATATGTGCTAATTATAAGAGCTTTTGAACCTAAATTTAAACGTCATCAAGAATATCCTCCTATATATTTCAGCTGATCATTTCACCTTCGTTCTCAAACGAATCACACAGTGCAGATAGAGTGTGTAGGTATTTAGCGAGGTTTACACTAAGCCTAATTAGCTTTAACAAACCCAGCCTGTTTGTAAAGCGTCGTGTTAACACGCTGCGATCATTCGCGGAACGGCGCGATTACCACGTTTGCATGACGACGCCCGTAGGACTTTATTGAATTTAATTCAAAATATATGCAATAAATGCAATATAAAATAAAAAAGGAATGGGTTTTTATTGTATTGTTGCAATTTCATTTTATTAATGCTGTAGATTGGTAGAAAATAAATTTTGAAATTGTAGTACTTTTATATGAAGTAAATCTACCCAAATATTATACAGAGGTAGGCGTTTGTGATTACGTACGTTTGAGGTATGTAATATTTGTAAAAAAGCTTTATTATTCTTGATTAGTGTAGGTATACATTTTTTTCAGCTTCACGCTGTATCCCGCACACAGCAGGGTAGGCAGAGGGAACCTAGTGTTAAGACACTTGGTTCCCCACTTTCCGCCGAATTCGGAGGCATTGCGTTTTAAGTGGCGTATACATTTTTCTTATTAGCTTCACGCTGTTTCCCGCACACAGCAGGGTAGGCAGAGGGAACCTAGTGTAAGACACTCCGTTCCCCACTTTCCGCCGATTTAGGAGACATTGCGTGTTAAGTGGTGGAACTTAACGCCGCGCTTTGCACCAGAGCGAAGAAAATGGAAATATTAAATATTTCCACTCTTCGAGTGGGAATCGGACCCACAACCAGTAATTTACAGTCACACGCTTGTGCCATTGTGCCACGACTGACCCCTGCATGGCGCTGCTGGCGTATACATTTGTTTTGATATATTTTATTAACACTTTATAAAATAATATGAGAAAGAAATACTATCGAAAATCTTTTTGTATACGCTCTGACTTACAGGTAATGAGAAATTGCTCATGATTAGATAAATCACAAATTTCGGCAGTTTAACATTTATCTAAAAAATGAGCTGCCGAAGATATGAAATAGTGCTGAATATATGAAGTGTCCTATAGTTTACGCGGGCGAAGCAGCGAACTATATATAATAAATGTAATTACCAACGGGACGTAGTTCACGCTGTATTCTTTGCGGGGTAGTCAGAGAGAAAGGAGCGCCAAACGCTACGGTCCTTGCATACTTCTTGAAATTATTTAATTCAAATATTATTTTAGTTCTACGAAAATTACTACTTAAATATATTTTTTTATGTTTTAGCATATAACGAAATAAGCATTTATTAATTATTACCAAATTAGAATAAATAATTTAAAAAAATATATTTTTTTTCATACACACATACAAGAATTGCATCAAATAATATTACCAAGAACTTATCCAAATTTATACGAACAAACAGTCATGATATCTAGCGGGAGCATGCTCAAATTCTGAAACACGTAGCATACCCATAATATTTATTTATATGTTAAACTTTTGCATCTCACGTTTTATCCTCGGATATAAGGCAACTTGCAAGGCTTCAATGAATATATTACACGTGCAGGTTGATAGTTAGAGCGCGAGTTAGCATTCACGCCGTGCTGGTACCTTAATCAGGTTACAGACTCGATAAAAAGATATGTTGAGAAGAAGAGTTTAGGTAAATAGCAACGGTTCACTCATGTCTTGTTAATATTGGCTAAATATGATTTGCATAAATATTAAAAGTATGGCATTTTTTAAAATGATGAGGCCTTGTGGTGTAGGGGGACGTCTGACAGTAAACGCGATAGTTGTCGGTTCGTTTTTTATTTGGGGAAAGATTATAAATAAATTATTTTAATTTCTCCTGTCTGGTACCTAAGACTTTGACTTCCCTACTCAATAGATCATTTTTCGATTTCGGGCGGAAACTGGAGAATGGAGTGTCTTAATATTAGTTTAGATAGCTATGCGGAAAAAAAATAATAGCTACGAATAAATGTTATTAATAAGTAAGTAATAAAATTAACTCAAATTTAAAAAATCACAACCAAAAAATCACATCTAATTACCCACACTTCCCTAAGTAATTCTGCGAAAATTTATAAGATTATCTCGCCTTACGCTACCTCAGATGATTTGTAAGGTGGGGCTCCGGAGTTTAATATTCTGAAACGACATGCTGTCGGTTTAGCGGTGCCAACGTGTCACTTGAATTACCTCCCATACCTAGCCGATAAGGAACACTTGAGGTTTATGGCAGCTATGTATGTTCTATATGTGATTATACAGTTGATAGGCAAATAGATATATGATTTATGAATAAAAACGCAACGAGGTGTAGAATGATTAAATTGAGCGCAATCCAAATTTCTTGAAAGCAATAATCGTCGTACCTACACTAGTTCTAAAGTGAACTTCTATTGAATAAGAGCCATTCACAGATTAAAATTAAACCCATTTCGGCTTGCATCCGATAGCAAACACATCAGATTGAGTTACAGCAAGCGTATGTAGCAGGATCGCGGATTCGTGAGTGGGGCTCAATCCTGGACTCGATATCGACTCAATGGAGCAATTCGTTCCATTTGAATCGGCATTCGACGCGACGAATACCGATCCTCAGATAGGCAGCCTTAATTCGCCGGTTTAAATCATCTAAATATTTTTAGAGAGAACCACGTGACCGGAATTTTTCAGAGCAACGTTTAGGTAAGAGGAAACAGTTCATTATGTAAATATTTCCTTCTTTAATGTTATTTCGTCGATTGCCTCTCTTTCCCTTTATACATATGTATCTCTTCGTACATGATTGATGACGTGGGCCCTATACGTAGTTGCTTATCCATTGTAAACGTAGATATGTCGTGGGAAGACGATCGTATTATTTCATCATTTGCATATGAGAAGATTGTTATCAGTAAATTTCGTCTGTATTATTTGTATAATAGGATCTCAGAATTATTTTACATTAATTTGGTAATTCTAAAACATCTATCGAACAATACATCACTATAGTTAGTTCTAAAGTAAATAGGAAAACTGTATAAAGTAACAACAGTGTTTCGCACAAAACTAGTACAAAGGGTTAAATTACAGCCCCAGCGTCAAGTTAATAAACAACTTCACTGTGAAAATTACTCTTGCAGATGTATAAAACTGCGCAAAATACGATGTCGTGAAACTTGAATATGGACATACGATTCAATCGGGATCTGCAAGCTGAACAAAACGCGTCCGAACGCTTATTGGATTGTTCTCAGATCGTGTTCACTGGAATTCACAATCGCATCCAGGCCAGAATCATCACTTTCAATATTAACTTTATTCCGCTATACTATGCTAATTCCATTATTATAGTTTCAAGCCAAAACAATACTTCATCAGACGTAGGAGAGCCACTACGTCGGGCGTCCTAGTAAATTAATTATATTTGAAAAAATAATGAACCCAGCTAATTGAAAAGTTGCTTCCTCTAATATTTTGCCCACAGCCTTTTGTCTTCTTAATGGCCCATTTTCCAGTAATCTCTGCTTTATTACCCCATTAGCATCTTTTCCAAAGCCTACTATAAAACATCTTTACATGGTCAAAAAATTATTAATTTAAACAAAGTAAAAGAAATGTCTTTATTTGGGTTTGTTTTACGGTGTAATATAAACGTACGTTTACACAGAAACATTATTATTATTATCTTTTGAACTGTTGAAATTGAATTATGTGCGTTTTAATGATACACACACTATATATAATATACTCTTTAAATATTGTACATATATTACCTAAGATTTAAAAGTAGTTTTCTGTCTTATCATTTAATACTTATTTTAATTGGCTCATAAATAAAAAAGGTTACAATAATTTCAAATATGATCGACTAAATTTCTACAACAACGACTGTTTTTTTTAAATTCCCCGAAACTTGAATTTACACAGACGAAGCCGCGAGCTGGTCGCTATATGTACATAGATATATCCACATAAGATTCAGCATTCGATTAAATTAACTATACTTTACTTAACAAATATGACAATATATTCACCCTAATTTGTATGGGCACATGTATCTTCGGAATAGCCTGAGGCGTTTGGCAAATATCTATCTTGGCCAAGTTTACCGAGATTGGCAAGTTCACTAACTTTACCAAATCCATCATTGGACATACTAACTTTCTGACCCGGTAAGCAAACGATTTAATTATCTCAGTATTTGGTCTGAATCGTAAAATATGATTGTGGTTTTCCACTAATAAAGCTAGTTTAGTTGGTATATTTGTATGTAGTGTAGGTATTTTTGTTTTAACCAAAGCCTTAATACATGTACTTGTACTACAATCATAAAATTAAAAGTCATATTTTGTTCATATCAAAAAGAAAATCTTCGTAGTAATTTATATTTTTAAAATCGCAGTTTAGTAAAATACAACTTTGGTTCGACTAGACTATGCTCTATCATAGAGCAGCAAATATTATAATAAATATAGCAAAAGACGAAGTGTCTTGACACTCGATTCTCTCAGACAACCCTGCTATGTGAGAAAAAAATTAAAAGTACAAATAAAATAGCAAAGACAAAAAAAAATTAAAAGTACAAAATAAAAAAAGCAAAAGCAGTCAATATAATTTATTGATACGTTCCACTTCCTCAAGGCCCAAAAACAACGTATAAATTTAAACGACAATACTTTTGGATATGGGGAAATGATAAGATAACAAAATTTTAGTAAAAATGCCTCCAACCTTCACTTGAAGGGCGAAAAACGGTACTCAAACATACATAAATTACTATGAGTGGTGCCTTTTAAGGGTTGATAAGGTGACCTGAGGCGACAAAGTTGGTACAAACTTTCTAAAGAATCGACTATCAATGTATGTCAATATCTGATCTTGGCCGATATCTTTATATATGGGATACGTTGTTGGTAATCTTAAATTTTATAATAAAAATACATTTTAGAAATCATATACAAATTTGGACGGAGCGGGATTCGAATCCGCGCCTCTTGTAAGCCGTCCTAACACTTTGATAAGGGTTAATCTATGCGTTTTACATTTAGCTGCGTCGAAATTCTCATATTGCTATTTTAACTTAAATTATTTGTGTAATCTACCATTTTTTAGTAAAATTTTATTATTAAAAAATAACAATTTAATCGTTTCAAATATGAGAATAATTTCAAAATATCACACTTATTTCAAAGCCAGCTTGAGGAATTGAGGTAATTGTAAGTAAAACTCCACAGCAAATTATACTTGGCAAGAAGTATGGTGCCGTCATAGCCGAGGAATTATTCCTATACAAATCGCGGAGCGCGATAACACAAGGATCCAAAGAAATTATGTTTCTAGAACAGCTGAATGAATAAGAAAATATATATTAATTATAAAATTGTACCATAGTTATGTCAGTGTTCTGTATATATTTAAGAGAAAATCTTTTTTAGCCATAATCTTAGGGGTGACTCAGTGGCACAAACGTGTGAATGTAAACGACTGGTTGTGAGTTCGATTCTCACTAGAAGAGTGGAAATATTTAATATTTCTGTTTTAATCGCTCTGGTATCGAGACAAAGCGCGGCGTTAAGTTCCGCCACTTAATACGCAATGCCTCCAAAATTCGGCGGAAAATGGGGAACGGAGTGTCATAACACTAGGTTACCCTCTGCCTACCCTGCTGTGTGCGGGATACAGCGTGAAGCTTATAAAAACATCATTTTTAGCAAAAAAAAGACCAAACTAAATGCATAATATGTCAAAAAAGTACTAGCAAAATATAAAAAATCTATGAAATATTAACATATTAGCAAAATGACATTGTGGTTTTACAAATAAAGCAAATGTATTGTAATTTGTGTGTTCGACATTTTAAACACTTTATGTTTAATTAAATTATCAGGTTAGCCACAACAATGATAGAAGTTAGATTATATTGTGAATATTCATTTAAAATTTATATTATCCGACTTAATTTAACGTACTTCTAGTCGTTTTATATCTATACCAGAGCCCAGTAGCATTTGTTACTCGCACACTACATATTGTATGTGGTTGAATAATAGCCCACAACACACTTGGGGATGAATTTCATTATGCCTTTATGTTGAGAACGGAGTATTTCTTTCGACGGTATGGTTTTTATTGCTATTCTTTTGATTCGTTTTAAAATTGACGAAGGGCGTACCTTTTATGAGGATCTATTATGAAAAATTACTTGACCTATTTATAGATGATTTTCGATTATTATGATTTCGTCTATGAGTATGGGACAGGCAGGAAATGTTTGTATAGGAAATTTCAAAATCAATGGCCGATTTTTATAATTATATTAACTGTGCCCCCGATTTCGTCCACGTGGGATTCAACAAAAAAGCTTTAATTCTAACATTAAAATTTCTTCTCATAACATCAACTATCCACCAGTAAAACTCTCTTCAAAATCGGTCCAGCCGATCCAAAGATTAGTGTGAACACCAGACAGAAAGACAAGACATATGAAAATTGTAAAAAAGTGTTATTTACTAAATTATATACATAATAACCATTTAGTAAAAAAATATTATTTTAAAATAACAAACAGACAACAATTATTATTACTTTGTATAGATTTAGACAAGTTTTATTGCAAACAAATAAAAAACCAAGTAAGGATGACTGTTCTAAAAAATTTCGCGCACAATACTTTATTATGTTCTAAGTGAGCTACAATAGGTCAGTACGAAGTGTTATCAAAGTTGAAGTGAACATCATAAATTACCTGTAAACGTTTATATGGAGAGTTTGAATGAAACAGCATAAAAGACGGTGCAAGTCACGGGTGGAAACATTAGTCATTTGAACGTGCCAGAACGTCATGTTTCAATGGGTCAACGTGCATGTCTTATGTAATGGTTTAAAGCCTTTAAAAAGCATATGTCTTTTGAGATATATTAATTTAGAATTAAGGAAAGTTAATACTTTTTTACAAAGTTAATCTAATGATTAGAGGCCATCTTGGCGCAGTGGGATAGTGTCTTACAGTAAACGTGATGGTTGTGGGCTCATAGAGTTCCGCCACTTAACACGAAATGTCGCGATTTCGAAGGACGAAATAACAAAAGCAGAGAAGGGAGTGTCTTGAAACTAGAATCTTTTTGATTACCCTGTTATACGGAACAAACGTGAAGTTGTTTTTTATTAAATTATGTACTATAGTTTACAAGAGATTACTTTAGACTCCACCCTTAACATTAAAACAAAAACAACATAGAATGAATGAATTGTATTTACCATAAAAAATGAACATGATTTAAGGCGTTAACATAACATAGTTGACAAAAAATAACATTAAACTTGACAACTAAAATTTATTTTTACATTTCCTTGAAACAGTATTCCGCAACCCATTACGAATGCTTTCACTATTAAATGCGAGCAAAACATGTCATACGGGTATAAATTTTTTTGACCTACCCCCATTATATATTCGGAAGCAGATTTGAAGAGCTCTTATTCCTTAAAGAAAATCCTAGCGAAATAGCCTTGAGATACTTGGCTTGCACATTCATCGCACATAAATTAGAGTCGAAGCCGGCTTTTTGGTTTATTTTGCCGGGTACGTTGTGACACTTCTGACAAAGGACTTTTGAATAAAACGTAACTTGTACAGAGTACAGACGACAGTGGAAATGAGTAATACAAACCTGTTTTAATACACTGATTCACAGCGCTCGTTGGATCCACTGTTGCGTATAAAATTGTTTCTTTGTTGCCAAAAGGGAAACTCCAATATGATGATGATATTGAAGTTAATTTAATTTTGTGTAAAAACGTTTAAAATGAACGTTCCGTATTTCAACCTTATTCATTAATAATAATGTCTTTTGGAATATATACAATTATTTATATATATATATATATATATATATATATATATATATATATATATATATATATATATATATATATATATATATATATATATATATATATATATATATATATATATATAGCTTCACGCTATATCCCGCACACAGCACGCACCCACGCACAGGGTAGGCAGAGGGAACCTAGTGTTAAGACACTCCGTTCCCCACTTTCCGCCGAATTCGGAGGCTTGCGTGTTAAGTGGCGGAACTTAACGCCGCGCTTTACCTCGACACCAGAGCGAAGAAAATGGAAATATAATTTCCACTCCTCGAGTAGGAATCGAACCCACAACCAGTCGCTTACAGTCACACTCTTGTGCCACTGGGCCACGACTGGCCACAATTATTTAATAATTGTTTATTTAATACGAGCGTCGTTGATTTTGGCAATTAAATGAAATGTTACGATTTTGACCGGAAAGTGGAGAACGGAGTTCACTAGGTTGACACTAGGTTCCATATGACTACTCTGCTATGAGGGTAGAGGCATGAAGCTAATACAAAACTAATAGATTATATGAATATTTATTATTGTGCACTTTAAAAGGCCTTCGCATTTAAAGTGCAAAAGATTGCAGTTTACTTCGCTATTACCTTACATAATATCTAACAATTGGTTTCACAGAAATAGGTTCTTTTTAATTTACATATAAAGGTAGTTCCTCGAAATCAACCAGGCATCGGGAAACAATCAAAGTATGAAAACCGAAGTCATAATTTCTCCGTAAGGAAAAAAATATATATTATTTATATTTAAGAGTGTTTGTACAAGCAATATTAAACTGCTTCTAGGAATATTAAACACAATACACCTCAATCGGACCATGTTTAATTAATTCATGAATGTTCCACAGCTAATTATGGTAACACGTTTAATCAAGTGTAGTCTGGTGTCTTCGGAGAAAACAAAATATTCATATTAAAATTTATTACAAGCCAGGTTCATTATGAACGTAGCGTAATATGTGTTACGATAGATACTTCTATTAAGTAAATATTTAAACCTAAATAATAAATATTTTAATTAAATATAAAATAGCATAGCAGGTATGCGCTTATTCCCGCATAACAGGCTAGACAGAAAGAACTTAGTGTCAAGACACTCCGTTCTCCACTTCACGACCGAAATAGAGACATTGTGTGTTAGATTATGGAACTCAACATCATGCTTTCTTTTGAATATCAGAGCTGAAATATAAAAATAATATATAATCATTTCCCGAGTGGGAATCGAACCTAAAATCATCGTGTTTACAGTCAGCCGCTGTCCTACTGTGCAACGACATGTTTACAATGTAATCATACATAATTTTAATATTCTTCCACTCAACACGCAAAATTTCGGAAGGAAAGTTGAGGGCGGAGTGTCTTGACACCAGGTCTTCTCTGTGTATTCTGCTACGTAAAAAAGCGTGGAGCAACCTTTTTAATCATACTTCAATATCACATAATAGTACATAAGATTTATTATAATAGCTATATAAAAAATAAAGCCTACTAAAAGAGGGGCTGATCGCTTACTTTTACAATCTTCAATATAAGCGTACATAATTTTCATGGATCATTTCTGGCCTTACCCGCAATACTTTGCCTCATCGGGGTATATCTCATAAACCACATATTACGTATTATCTGTGACCGGCAGATCATAAAATAGAACGTATGCGAAAAATATGTAAATTCTGAACTATTATTACTAAAGTGGCCTGGAACACTGTGCGCCTCTGTACTTTTACCAATAAGCCGCAAAATTATATTTACACAATTTTTAAAGTGTTCTTATTACACACTTCAGTTATTGATAAACATTTTTTTAAAGAAAAACGTTTAAAAAATTTTTTAAAAATGTTTAAAATATTTAATAAATAGTATTTTCTTTGGCCAAGCGATTGTTCGTAGAATATGTTTGAGTAGCGAATAAGTAGCTAGAAAAAATCTCTTTACAGATAGAAGTAAGTTGTAACATACATACGTATAATAATTTCGACAGTTTTTAAGGTATTACGAATTTGATCGATTATCCTAGAGAGGACAGAAGTGTGGGTTCGAATCCTACCGCTTTCTTTTTATACTTTTCCCTATAAAACGATGATTATATATGTATGTATATATAATAACAAGATTATATGGCTTTTGATAAAATTATTCGATTCAGCTAAGCGAAAAAAATTATTCATAAAAGCAACGTTAGCCTAAGTAAAGCCTCATTCAAATGCAGATACTTATAGCTGAAAGATGAAAACATTAACGTATTTTCTAAGTGTTCTATAATGATGAACGTTTAGTTTGCTTAAATTATAATATTATACATAAAATTACATTAAATAAGGCCCGTATTTAACGGATATAACAAGGAATTTGTTTTTTAAAATATGCTTACTAACTAGCGTGTGGGTACACGCTGCTTCGTCTGCATAAAATAAAGTTACACAGCCAACTTAATAAATTAGCAATTTTTTTGAAAATAATTTTAACTGTTGTAATTTTTCCATTTATGAATCGATTAAAATAGATTAAACACAAAAATTGAGGGAAGATTACCAAAACAAAATAGTCAAAACTACATTTAAATAATGAGACATTGCATGTCACTCATCAAGCAAGACTCACACACACGCGGAACTCAACAAGAGCGAAGAGATGAAAATTGAAAACATAGTCAATTTCTCAGGTAGGAATCGAACTCATAAACATCGCGTTTACAATCCCACTGCTTCAGAGCCTCAAAAACAAAGAAACACAGAATCAAAACCAGAATCATATAAAATATGAATAAACTTTGAAATTGGCGCACCAGATTCCTAGACAGTGAGAAACTGATTGTAACATTATCATATAGAGTAGAGAGGACATCATGAAATCCGCAAACTAAGTGCGTAAACTGCGAATACTTATCGATTACGACCGTACGCCAAAACGGGAAGTAACTTTCCATGTCGACAATTTAGGTGCTATTAACTTCTATAAAACCAAAGGAACGTTGGACTCACTTATTTTATATTGCTTTTGTTATTCTTAGAAGAAGTATACTGTATGATTAGAGATTGTTGTGGCACAATGGGAGTGTTGAATTGAGATGCAGGTTTGAATCCTACAGTTTATATTCAATTTAATAAGATAAGAAACTCAGGAGCATTCCGTAGATTCACGTGCGGATGCTGGGTGCATTGGTTTGCAGAGAAGCTTTACTTTGCTCGGAGAAATGCCTAGGACTTGCAACCCAAGTGTGCGTATGTGCAAGTTAATGTGCATTAACGTTCGCCTTCAATTTCTAAACTCCTCTCTCGACCTCACCAATGAATCCTTGAAGGTCATTGTGACATAAATTTTCATATCGGTTTCCCTAATTAAGAATTGTTTCTATTTGACAAGAAAAAAAATGAATTTAGTAATTCTTACTAATATAGATATGTTCCCTCTGGCTTCCTCGCTATTCGGGAAAAGCGAGAAGCTACTAGCAAAATCGAGTTAGTCATGTACATCCTATACCAATAGAAGTCACAATTGCTGGTCTACAATTGGCTTTGAATGGTAGTAATCATATGATACGACTATTGCTTGTAATCGTCTTTAATAGTACTAATTAGGGATTGTAATAAATATTAATTTGTACCATATAATTTAATATAACATTGAAATAGATATTAGTATAAAAAGGGTGTTTACAGCATCGTAGCTGAATTAAGAAATACATCTCATACGACTCTATAATATGATATTTTTTTAAGCTTTTTCCCTCATAATGGGGTAGTCTTGGAAAACAAGTTTACAAGATCTCAAGATATTCTGTTCTCAACTGCGTGTAAGATACCGGAACTAAACGCCACGCACTGTCTTAGGTATCAAAGCGGAGAAATCAAAGTAATACACAATCTTTCCTGCTAGTGAGAATCGAACCCACAACTGTAACATTGAAACAAATAATAGCAGTTCCATGCCCTTTCCTGAATAAAGGACGGCGTTGTGTTTCCAACAATGCTCAACATACAATAAACTTTCTTTGTCAAAGTGGAAAACGATGTAAAACTTGAAAAATGCGTGATAATAGCAGAAAACACCTCATGAAAATTAAACTTCTACACGTGACTGTTACGTGTTTTTATACTTATTAATGACGTAAGTCCATAAATAGTTTCTTATAGTGAATTATAGAGTTTCATTTTTATATAATTTTAATGATTTATATACACAGTATATATGACTAGTCAGCTTCACCCTTTTTTTCGGGAGGTCAGAGAAAACCTAGTATCCCGACTCTCTGTTGTCTATGCAGAGGTATCACTAGTAAAACTTACATATTCTGTTCTTTAATCTGCCAATGAGATTTCCAAGGTATGTTGTTATAATATTGTATTTTTATATATAGAAAAAAAAACTTTATATGAGGAAATCATATTGGAGTATCGTGTAAAAAATATGTGTTATTATGAAAATAATAATAATAATTATAAAAAAATAATATCGCCTTAAAAAATAGACTATGTCTTATTATTTTTATATATTATACAATATAAGGTAAAATCAAATGATCTTAGTCTAATCTCTAATTAATTTAATTGCGATTCGCAATTGCAAAACTCAACACGCAAGCTGAAATTGGAGAACGGAGTATCTTGCCACTAGTGGCAGGTCTTTACTACCCTGTCAGTAAGAAAAGGCATAAAGCTAAAGCTGCAAAATTTAATAATATAACTTAGGATACTTTAATTGTAGCTTTTTACGTATATTTATTTATATAGGAATCTACTACCTATAAGAAGTTAGAAATAAAAATATTTAAAAAATCATCCATCGTCCACACTGTCTATTCTATAGAGTTAACGGTAACGATTGTGAATCAGAGAATAAGGAAAATGGTGTAAAACGTTATGAGATTACGGTGTTGTACGGTTGCTTTATATCTTCACAAGGACAAGGTATATTCAAATCTTCGAATTTAAAGTAACTGGATTATTTTTAATTATGTAAAGTTAGTTACATATGGCAACTTCACAATAATTTTTCTTATATTTTTTATTTAATATAAGTGAAAATCTAATGTCGAGACAATCCGTTCACCGTTTTCAAAATTTGTGATTTGGAATATTGTACGTACGTGGAACTCCTGTGCTTTGTTTGACCGCAGTGGACAAATAAAAGCAATTTTAATACAAACATTCCTCCGAAATAGGAATAGAACCCAGAACAAATGACATTAACTAGCAGGCAGATCTCAATTTATTGTATACACATACATATATTTAATACATTTCTTTTAGAAGTTATACTAAGGCACACAATTACTTGCAACATAAAAAGAAATGAACTTCAAGACTCAATGCAAATGCTAAATAAAAGAATTCAACGATTCAACGACTATATATAATACATCAGAACACTTCATCTGGATCACTGAAGAATGTCGTGCCTTATGTCACTGGACATTCGCCCGAGGTTGCGCGGTCACTGACCCCGCTGACCAGCGCCGGCGCAGATCATATTCGACTCGTTAATTCTACTTTGCTAGTTCTTGTGTGTTTAATAAGTATTTTTTTAAAGTTTTGTATTAAAAATGAGAATTGTTGTGTGCGTGTAATTGTTTATTTAATGTTTATAAAAAAAATTATGACATATTTTACTTTTTTCGTGTCAAAAAATATTTATTTGGTCCTTACTTGTTAAGCAAAAATGCTAATAATTTATAAAAAAATAACATATAAATATTTTTTTCTTAAATTATATAGTTATAAAATTGAGTATCAGACCAAATTACAGACGACAAAACCAGCTCCATGCTTTTACAAGCATAGCAGAGAAATTATTGATAAAAGACTGCGCTCTTCACTTTCTGTCCGAAATCAAGAATTTCCTGTCACCAAGAAATTGCCGTAACTTAACGCCGCATTTGTCCTAATAAAATCCAATTTGTCCTCAAAAAATGGAAATAAAATGGAAATACTTTAAATTTACGATCATTCCCATAGTGGCAATCGAATCCATAAACAACAACGTTTACAGTGAGACTCATTTACAGGCATATAAAATAAAACGGCTAAAACAAGAAGAGATAAGGCAACCTTTGCTATTGATGATTAATCGTGTAACTTTGCCAATACGGATACAATCAACAAAGTTATTTTCATTCATTGTTTGTCACGCGTAACTGAACATGATTCAAATAATTATATTAAACCTGTTTTGTTGCAAAACATTACGATGTAATGCCTAAATCGTTTATTTTATATTAACAAAAAATATATTAGCGAATTATATTGCATTGCTAAAAATCCATCACTGCGCAGTGTGAGAGGATTTGACTGTACGCGCAATTGGTTTGATACCCGCTCAGGGGCATGATTATGTTTAAATCATTAACATTTCATCGCTATAGTACTTAGAATAAAGCGCGGCGTTGAGTTCCGCCTCTCAACACACCATGTTCCGGATTGAGCCGGTAACTAGAGAACGGAGTATCTTTATTCTCTGCTTACCCACTCTGTTATGCGGGAAAAAGCTTGAAGCTGTTTTAAAGATAGAACAGAATTTTACTTTTTATACAATATATATTGCATATATTTTTCAGATATTTTTTTGGCTTTTTATTTTAAAATAGAACTGATATTTGCAATTTGACGGTGTGGTAGAGATACCTTTTTGTAGAGAGACAGGCACGCACAAACAGTAGAATGCAAACATTATTTTAAATAACTCTCACAGAACGAACTACAGTTGGCACAAATCTATATGTACATATATTTTTTATTCTTATTTTTTCATCCTCAACGTGGTTTTCGCTTTCAGGGTAGGCAGAGAGAACGTAGTGTCAAGACTCCGTTTTCAATATCTTCTCGAGATTATTTTAAACTTAAATATAATTATAATCCATACTTATATTATAAATGTGAAAGTCTGTTAATTTGTCTGTCACGCTTTTACACCTAATCTACCGGTCCGATTTTGATGAAATTCGGAATGAATATAGTTCTAGTTCTAGAACTAGAACTATATTCATTGATCCTGGGGTCAAACATAAGTTACTGATTTTTTTCAAAATTAACTTGAAACGATTGAAATAGGGGATGAAAGTTTCAAAACTCTATCTCCGAGGGTTGCAATATAACGAATCAGTTATGCAGTTCACGCGGCAAAGCCGCGAGCGGGTCGCTAGTCGATAATATTTTAAAAATTGAGTAACATTTTTTTTAATTAAATGCGTACTGTACGATTTATATATATATGTATGTCCGAATTTATTATTTAGAAGAGTATGATGTATTATTGTATAGTGTGTATAGTCTAAAGAACACTTTGTATGAAGATGACCAGAATCTTTGTTTAACGTTAAAAAAAAAAATTAAAAAAATATCTTCAATATCTCTTAAAAAGACTCTTTATACTTTTATAAATATTACTATGTTTTTTTTCTATCGTGTGACAATTAACATTCAACTTGCCAGTCCACTAGAAACACAGCATGTAGGGTGGACAAACTTAACGCCATGCTTTGTCTAAGCGAACCGGGAAATTGCCTATATTAGGAGTTTTCACCCTAGTGGAATTTGATATCCATTAAGAGCAGGGGTGCGCAAACCGAGACTATTAGGCAGCATGTGGCCCGCTTAGTAATTTAATGCGGTCCAGCAGACATTTATTTATATCTCAATTATTCTCCCGCTCATTTTTAAACTCATAAATAAAATAGGTTTCACTCTTAGAAAAAAATATAATTCAAATAAATTAAGTGGGATTTGAACTTACAACCATCGCATTTACATCAAAAGCTTTTTCTTTGCCGCAATGGCCTCTTATTTCAAAGTATATATTTGAAAAATGAAAAATGCTTTAAAAATTCAGTACAACTAAGTATAACTATAAATAGTGGGAAACTGTAACAGAGAGCTATCAGTGTTTCAAAGTTATGAACGCTCAACAAATGCACTTAGAACGTTTGTTGCCCGTTAAATTTATGGTAGGTTAATATTTTAGTAGCTAGTGTTTTTAAATATTCACTTAACTTATTAACTATGGGGTCCTCCCCTGTTTTTGAAAAAAATCTAAGAAATTCTGCCTCTCCTTTTATATTCAGCCTCCAACATCTTAAGGATCATGTCATGTCAAATTTCATGTTATAATTTTCTAGTAGTTGAAACTGTCTTTGTCAGCAATTTTCTCAGAGAGTGACAAAAAAACCTTTATATCCATATTATAAGTAATATTATAAATGTGAAAGTCTGTCTGTCTGTTATGCTTTCACGGCTAAACCACCGGCCCGATTTGGATGGAATTCGTAATGAAAATAGTTGAAGACGTAGCGTCAAGCACAGATCTTCTTAAATATTTATACCTATAGCGATGAAGTAAGGAATGAAAGTTAGTTTTATTTCCATGATTTTTCTTTGGAATATTTGCTGTTCATCTACCAGGAGTAATAATAAAAATCATAATAAAAAAATCATAATAAAAATGTTAAGTTAGGTTCACTACGTAAAATATGCTTCACATCTTTCACATAATATCTAAAGAATGCTATTAGAGCTGTCAATAAAATTCTTTATTAAAATTAAATAGCTGTTATAAAATCTAGTTTACGCTCAAAGCGAGTGAACATAAAAATTATCTTTATTTTATACTATACTAAATGTTGTATTACTATTTAATTAGGTATTACTCTAAGGATCTAAACCGTTTTGAACTTGATGAACTACTCTACCAGGAAGACGATTTATTACTGTGGAAATAATTGTTATTTTTTAATATGGTAATAAACAAATGAGAGAATAAATCAATTACTAAAATGTGGCTTTAAGTGCGATGTAATACAGATAGCAGTTAAAGTTTTACTTGAAACCGAATACGTATTGTATTTCGTAACAATTGAAAAATATTTAAATTAAAAAAAAAACATTTTTAGGAAATGTATAGGAATTATGAACGCAGCAGACTTCGAGCCTGTACCTCTTGAAAACCGTCCAAGCATTTTAACCGCTAAGCCATGCGTTCTACATCCAGCTATGTGGAAATTCTTACACAAATTATGATAACTTATGCTTGTAATCATTGTTTAGGGCTCGAGTTGGATTTTTATACGTTTTCTTAACTTTTTTCATATCTAAAGTACCTATACTAAATGACACTTCAAAAATGTTAATACATATTGTATTTTTCACTATAACTATTAAAATTTTGCATAGTTATTCCATTAAAGACAGTTTAAAAGCCTTTCTTTGTGTATATATTGTCTTAATGCAAAGGTAGACAACCCCACGTCTGGTAAATTTGAGACGAAAACGTGATGAATTAAACGGCTTCAGTAACGTGACGGCTCGGACGGACAAATAATCCTTTAGCGTAATAACACTGTGTATATATAGGCATATAAGATATACTGTTTTTAAGTGATTAAATAAGGTTATATGAATTTTTGTCTTCGTTATTTTACAGTTTTTAAAAAATATTATTTTAACCGGAATAATTGCGTATACTTTTGGTATTCGTAAACACATTAGAAATCAAAAGTTTAGAACATTTCACAGTAGTCCGTGGTCACGAAAAGTCTGTAAAATGTACTTTCGAATACCAAAAATATATTTTTGGTTACGCATAGAAGCAACTAATTTGGTTAAAATAATTTTATTTCACATATATTCCTTTAAAATTAATATAAAAAAATATTTTTGTATTTATTTGTAAGGATATGTACCACACCTACCTTTTCAAAGAAAAGCTTGAATTTTAAATAATAAACTTCTTTTCATGTATAATGAATATTGTTACTTGCTAATTTACCAAATATTATTCTTAACATTCACCTAACATTCTTTCAGGCATATTTACTTTTAATAAATTTAGTTATATCTCAAATAGGGCTTACGAAACTGGCATATAAAGGTCAAACGTGTAACATTTGAGTACAAAATGATTTGCTAATAACTTTCTATTTTAAGGACTTTTACATACAAATTATATTTTACATAAATATTTAATATTGTCATTGAAGATATTAAGACACTATTTTGGAATTTTGAAATAAACAGTATTTATTTATATTAAATTCCCATGACTTCACTCTGGTACTTAAGACAAAGCGCGGCGTTAAGTTCTGACACTTAACAGGCAGTGTCTCAATTTCGGGCAGAAAATGGAAAACGGAGTACTTTGACACTAGGATATCTCTGACTACACTTTTATACGGCAAGATGTGTTTTGCTGGCCAAATATACAGGAAGTACCGAAACATTGCTTTCTTCTTTACTATAACCCATTTACACGATTCATGAGAATCAGCAATCTCCATAATTTTAAAAGTAAATATTTTACAAGTCTTAAAGCCTAAGATTTTTCCATTCTTATCGACAGACTAACCATAAAAAGGTATGTTTCTAGGAACCAGTTTCATTCGCAATAGCAAGTCGTGCGACTGGCTATTGTCTTGTTATTTGATATAATGTGATAAGCTAAGTAATAATAATTTACAAGTTAGATTATTGAGGTAATAATAATTTCTATATAAATATTAATTTTAAAATTTTAGCAGAGGGAAGTGAAGAACGGAATGTTAATATTTTGTTTTCCATGTTATATAAGACGAGTCGTAGCTCACAAGTTCATTTGCGTGTACTATTTTTTTTTATTCACGTATAAGTTCAGGACATCCTATCTAGTAGCCATCTACACTATCCAAGACATGTACATGACAAATTTGAGCTTTCTGGGCATAGGACTTATAGCTGAAATCGAGACATGGTTTGCTGAGTGCCGAAACTTAACACGTATTTGTACCATAGCGGAAAGATGAATATAATTAAAAATGAACATCCCACCAAGTGGGAATCAAACCCACAACTAATCGCGATCACAATCAGATGTTGTCCCACTGTGCCACGACGACATACTATTTCGACATTTTTACAATATTTTCATGAATACGTATAAATAGATATTAATAAAAAAACAAATTGCTCTAAGTACTCGGATTACAATATAATTTTTCAAACCCTATATAAGTTTGCAGAACAAAAAATGTAGGAAATTTCATTAAGTAGACTCATCTGCGTCCTTGAAGGTACTTTAAGTAATCCAGATCTATTCATTGCCTAAACTCTTGAAAGAATATATTTTTTCGCATAATTTAGTACGTAAAAAAATCTTTAGGCTATTTTGCCTTTCGTTCGTTAATAGTTGCCATTTTCTACTCCAAGTTGCGTTTAAACCTGTATTAGGTAACGTGATACTAATCCCTGCTTTAACCTTTTATTATTTAATCAATTAAAGCCAGTAACAGGATTTTAGTGAATTAGACCTTATTAATCCATATAGAATATAGCTAATATTTGCTAATTATATTTATATATAATTTTTAATTCGTGAATTTCGTTTTATATGTGGCCAGTCGTGGCCCGGTGGCACAAGAGTGTGACTGTAAACGACTGGTTGTGGGTTCGATTCCCACTCGAGGAGTAGAAATTATATATCCATTTTCTTCGCTCAGGTGTCGAGGTAAAAGCGCGGCGTTAAGTTCCGCCACTTAACACGCAAGCCTCCGAATTCGGCGGAAAGTGGGGAACGGAGTGTCTTAACACTAGGTTCCCTCTGCCTACCCTGCTGTGTGCGGGATATAGCGTGAAGCTTTTTAATTGTTTTTAAAAATAACTTACAAGTAATACTCGATTAACGTATTTTTTTGAAGTGGATTAAATGGAAACTCGTTGTGTCGACATACCTGTAACAAGAAATAAATTAATTAGTTCCCTGTGTGTATACAACATAAATATTATAAAAAGTCACATTCTACTGCTTTACAATACAATATTACAAAAAAATATATTCATAAACTTAATTCTTTTTGAAGTACCTACTTAACACAAAATTCAACATATTTTAAGTATATTCAAATAGTGTAAAATATTCAAATTACACTGTAGCCTAAAACCATATCAGTTTCTAAGAAAACAACCGGAAACAACCAACCATATCACCAATAATCACGTAATTCGTTCTTACGAAAGCTCCATGAGGGCAAACAGGAGTTGTATAGTACGCGTACTCTAACTTGAAAGGTCGGAACGTCGCAAAACCAACTTTTAAAGAGCGATTGGTGGTAAGACAGAGTAAGCGAGACAGCAAGAGACAAATACTTGTAATTCCACGAGGCAAAATGTCATGTGCCGCAGTCACTCATCAACTCTGATTGGTTGATTGGTGGTTGTGCGACATTCCGGAAAGCGTAAATTTGACTGTTCAAGATAAAATGCGCGTAATATACATGTATTAACATAAACAAAACATCATTATAACAAGCTACAATAACCCTTATTGTGTTTACTGAAACGCCAATATGGCTAGAGTTTTGATATAATGGTAACTTCTAATGATAATTCGATTACCAGTTTAGTTGTGCCCCCAATAACGTTAACGGGATTGTAGTAAGCCGTCGTGAATGAGGGTGTTATACATAAATCTCTTGTTTTTCAAAGCCCTTTCTTTAAACAAACATCTATGTCGATAAATTCTCATCAAGAAATTCTATGGAAGGTGATATACCGTTGGTTCTAGGAACTCAGTACTTATTAAGCTTAAGCGTTTGCTAATAATTGTAATGATTTAATTGATCTATTAGATGTATTTATCAATTAAAACGGCTGTTCATGTGTATTAAATCGCGAAAATTGAAGGATTTTTTGTGAATATCGTCATAATTAATTTTGCTGTCCACTCGGCACTGGTTATTTTATTAATTTTATATCAAATTAAAATTCCTTTATTTGGATAGTTTAACTAACCACAGCTTCAGGATTTTTTTACATAGCAGGTTATATAGGGAGAGCCTAGTGTCAAGACACTTCGTTTTTTCACTTCCCGCCCAAATTTCAAAAATTGTGTTAGTTTAACAAATAATTAATGACTTTTTATATAGAATCACGTTTCTTTTTTTACGTTTTTTACTAAATTATTTGTGATTTAGGCAAATAATGAAATGTAGGCACAGTAAACTAACGGTTAGTAACTGAGGATTAAACGCATGTTCTGAGCGAGTAAACAGCCCAAAGGGAATGTTCTATTATGCATAAGGAAGTTACACTCAAGTAGATTGTAAGCCACTAATACTAGCTTCAACAAAATTAACTAAAAATTATTTTACGTTTTACGTTGATTTCAACTAGATTATTGATTTGAAACATAAAAAGATCAAATCAAATACCATGATTGTGTTATTATATGAATGCCTATTATTACAGTTATTTTTTATTATTCCTTTATTTGTTCAATAATTTTATTTATTACTCAATTAATAAATATGTAACAAAAGTTTTTACATCGTGAATATAACATAAATACTGATAACAACGTTATTTTGATTGCAAAATATTATTTAGAGTACTACAATTAACTTTTATTTATCGTAACCTAATTTTAATAACCAACCATAAAAATGTTACCAAATCTGTTATCAAGAATTACAATAAGAGAATTCTAAAATAGAAATCGTAAGAACAAATTCTAAGATGGTCAATTTAAAGATCGACCGTGATGGGATGAATCATTGACCATTATGACTCAGACCACTGAGTCAACGTTAGCTAGCAGCGTCTTCGTTACCCTTAACATTTAAAATCTAAGCTATGGGGCAAGCAGCTGCATGGTTCTTCCCGCATATTAAGGTAGGGGAAAAGAATATAGTGATATGACACTCCGCTCTCTAATTTCTGCCCGATCAAGACGTTGGGTTGCAAAACTTAACGCTGCGTTTTGTCTTTGGATGCCAGAGCGAAGTTATGAATATTAAAGGATATGTTGTGCAGACATTCCGTTCTCTAATTTCCTCCAAAAAAAAGAATGATTAAATAGGTGTTTTATAATTCTATTATATTACTTGACGGACATAAATAAGGTCTGTACCTTTTTTAACATAATTCTTTCTTTTTCATATACAATACTTCAAACTAAGGCTTATAGAATATAACCTAAGAGAGTCCAGTCTTTTTTATCTTAAATTCAATTAAAAATATTAAATTGTTGAGCGACGCATCTCAACGCCGCGCTTTGTCTTTGGTATCAGAGCGAAGAAATGAAAATTTAAATATAAACATTCCATGAGTGGGAATCGAATCTACTACCAATCGTGTTTACAGTCAGACGCTGCCCCACGCCAAAATGGCACGATGGCCTGGCTATAAGAGGAAGGAAACAGAAATAATAACGAAACGTGTTCAGATTGATCTTAAGAAGTAGGTCGATTTATATTCATTCTATTTCCAGACGTTTTTAATTTACTATGCATAAAACATTTCTTTGATGTACACGTGTATGTAGATCATTTGCGATGAAATGAAATCATAAAATTGAAAAGAAACATCTATTACATAATATATACATATGTATAATGAAAATGTAACTGGTCGCTGTCTGTATACGGAAGACATATGAGATAAATCATTATTGGGCCATTAATCAATGTTAAACCACCCAAAACGATGATTTTGAAATTTCTTCTCTGTGTATTTGTACTAAGAAATATTTCAGAAACGGTTTAACTGATTTAAAAGCAGTCTTAACTATTGTATTAAAGTGTTTATTTTATTTAAATCGATTTTTAAATAAAAAAGTTGCAATAATTTAAATTTTGTTTAACAATCTTCAAAATAAATCAATTAGTAGTGACTACAATTTACTCAAGCGAATCTACGAAGCTACTACTACTAAGCTTGAAAGTAGATATATGGAATGATTATTATTTCTATTAAAAAATATAATACTTTTATCTGTTTACAGTTGACGTTTGCATTTAAAATTAAAACAGCATACGTTGTTAGTCTAAAAGTAACCATTTAACGAATTGTATACTGCATGTATATTTAATGAATAGCTTTTCGGTCTAAATTAAGGGTCTAAATTTCTTATTAAGTTAATTTTTATAATAGAGGAAATACTTATGTACCTCATCTATATATATGTATGTATATGTACAATCAGGTCACTTGCGTAACTAGGGGGTAGCTTACAGTGGCGAGGGGTGGATTCTTAGAGAAGGGAAGCCGTAACAAAAAAAAAACATGCTCGTGGGAAATCAAGTTGGCCTTTTCCCGCCGCCTTGAGATGTAACGTTTACACAAAGGTCGCGGGTTCGATTCGATCACCGTAATTTTTGCAGTGCTTTTCTTTAGCTTCATGTGTATGTAAGTTTGTATGTATGTTTGTAACCGACTTCTTCCAACTACAACACAAAAAATATAATTTGATAATTAAAAAAATAACTCACCAAATAGCCTGCGTGCATCTGCATGCATTTATCTTTCATGATTGAAGACGAAAGGCCCCACCTCTACCATATATGAAAGCACTGATGTGTTCTTAAACAGTGTCTTTCAAATATGATAAAAGTTTTCCTAACAAAACAACGGTGTCAATAAACCTTTTCATTAATTCGCGATTGCGGTCGACTTTCCGGTTGTGAACTTCAAATTCGTTTGAAAAAAAGTTTTCGATGCGACTATTACCGAAATCATGAACAACTACGTAACAAGCAACTACGAATATGTTTTTCGGTCTGAACGTGCTTTTTAGCAGAGCTAGCTAAGTTATTAATATCTGTGAAACCCGTTTGACTCCAAACAGAACTCGAATTTGAAAATAGCAGACAAGGAAAGCAAAAATAAAATAAATAAATAAAAATATAAATAGCCTTTATTTCTCTGACCAATTTCCTTAAAACACATACATTAAAAAAGTTAGGTAAAATTTTACAACTAAACAAACAAACAGCTTTAATTTATTTATAATATTTAAAAAACTTTATTTAACCTACATTAAGCTATTTAACCTTGCATTAATTATGCTTATATTAGTTTATTTTATTTTTATTTAATTTTTTTTTTTTTGGTTTTTGTTGATTTTATACATTTTTTTTTATTAAGAAAACTTTTAATATCAATATAAACTTCCAAAAATTACAAAACAATTCGCTTTTAAAATTTAGGTTAAAGTTCACAATTAAACAAACTAAACATACAAACAGCTACAACCTATTTATAATCCTTAATTAAAAAACTTAATTTAACCTATTCTATCATATTATATTACAATTAATTATGTTTATATTAGCTTATTTAATTTTTCTTTTTATTTAATTTTTGTATTTATTTGTTTTTAATGTTAAGAATTCACTGAACTTTTATTATCAATATAAACTTATAAAATTACAGAAAAGTGCGTTAAAAAAGTTAGTTAAAATTTTACAATTAAACAAAAAAAAATTGCTACAATCTGTTTATAATTCTAAAAATACTCAATTTTACCTATTTATATTAATATATATTAATTTTGTTATATTATAGCTTATTTAGTTTTTTTTTGAAGTTTTTAGTTGGTTTTTGTGTTTATTTTTTTATTAAGAATACACTGAACGTTTATTCTCAATATAAACTTACAAAAATTGCTAAAAATACATTTTAAAAGTTAGGTAAAGCTTTCCAACTAAATAAAATATATATTAAGTATGTTATATTATAGCTTATTTCATTTTTATTTATTTTTTAGTTGATTTTTGTATTTATTTATTTTTTATTCACAATATGGTCAGTTTGTCTTGCGACATAGGCCTCCTCCAACTATATCCCATCTTATTTTCTTTAAATCCTCTTCAAATTCTAAACAGTCTGGGATCGCTCATTACAATTTTAATATTTAAAGATTATGATGTTTTTTTTTTTTGTTTTTACTGTTTTTTATTTTGTCATTTAGGATTATGTTGGAGGGTGGTGGTCTATCAACCCCGCAGTGACCAACTGTATTGGGGTTGTTCGCTGCCATTCGATTACTTTTAATTGCTATTGTTTTTATTCGATGTGGAGAGAGAAGAACTCGTAGTAGGTCTTTGCCTCATCAAGTCAAAAGTATTAGCTTTGCTAGGTTTCTTTGTAGCTATTAAGTTTACTTGTTTTTTGGGTTGGTTGTAAGAAGTAACTGGTGAAGTTGATTGTTCTCTCTTTCGTTTCTCTTTTTTTTGATACTTATCTTTAACAACAAGTGTGTCAAACTTAATGTAGGCGAAATTTCCTTTTCCTCACTTTTCTTTTAGTTTTGGCAACAGTGATTTCCTTTTTTCTAATACTGGTTTTGGAAAATCTTCTGCTATGTAAATATTCTTAAACTTTTTTTTATTTCTTAAAATCTCATTTCTTTTCCAATTAGTCCCTAAGGTTAGTAAGACAGGTCTAGTCTTCTCTTCCTTCGGTTTTCCGATGCGGTAGATTTGTTGTATTTCATTATATTGAACTGAAATATTTAGGTCATCTTTAATGATATTCATAGTAAAATCCAATAATTCTGTCCGTGATTTCTCCTTTTCTTCTATTCCAAACAGCAGAATGTTATTTTTCCTCTTTTCCCTTTCTAAGCTGTCGACCTTTTTCTCCAGGTGTTCGATTTGATTTTTTAATTTTATATTTTCTTCCTTAATTTGGTTTTAACTTTTGATCTAATTGGGTAAGTATATTTTGTGTTATTAATTTAGTTTGCTTCTCCATCTCTGATTTTATTTTTCCAAAAAAAATTTCAAATTGGTCCATAGTACTGGTTTTGTATATTTATTAGTTACGTGTAATTGAATTTGTTTTGTAAAGAATTAGCAAAAACTTATTTTTATAAACACAAACTTATGTTTTTTTTTTCAACAACTTTATAACTTAAAGTAAATGTATTTTATGTTACAAATATATAGCATTCTATGTGTAAGAGTGCCATCATACCTCTGAGCAATCCGATTCACAAATAATCACAAGCTGAAAATTAACTTGGAAACACTAAACACTTAAATAAACTATTTAAAAACACTTTTTTTCATTCACACACGGACATTTCACGCACGGATTAAACAAACACGTCAGCCATTATGCTTTTTTGTTTTGAGTTACCAAAACCATTCAAAATTAACCAATAGACGTTCAATAAACACTTTGTTTTCGTATTATTTGATATGAGTTTAGCGAATCACGCGCCACTCGCTACTACGCTCTCGCTCGCACCGACACAGTAGCGCCGAAACACGGCAACTGCAAAAAGCCGCAAACAGACCCGGCATATTTGAGGTAAAATTCGGTAAGTTAGAACGAAATAGATATAGGTCTATTTTGCAAGGAAATAAAGGGACAACTGCGCACTATGGAGATTTTAGTATGGAGATATAATGACGAAGTAGGCCGGTCTCGCGTCGGCTTGTTTTCCTACAAAAGTACTTAGGCGTTTCGATAAATTAGAGTTGGCTAAATACATTTTCAAGTTTGGTTCTTTATACGGTCTAAAAGTGGTAATTGAAAGAAATTAGTCCTAGTATAGTGATGTAATTACAAAAGGGAAGCCGGTCAGAATCGGCTTGTATGGGCCCTTCGCCACTGGTAGCTAATGATTCACAATTCTCTGAATTTTGTGTATTTAAAAGTGAAGCGAATGTTAGTAAACACTTAATAAATTATTCATAAAAGTTTGTAATAGGAACTTCTAAGAAACACCAATGTTGCGCAATGGGACAGTGACTTTCAGCATACCTGACGCTGCAGCATAGATTGCTATGTGAAAATTTTTATTTCAATTTTAATTTCTTTGCTCTTGTACCTAAGACAAAGCGTGTGGTTAAGTTCCACCATACAACGCTAATTAGCACACCATATTTACAAATGGGCTGAAAGCGAAAAACGGAGTGTCTCAACACTACTTACACTGAAAAAGACATTTAGAAAACGTATAAAAATTAGAACGCAGCGGGATTCGAACCCGTGCCTCCTGAAATTCAAATTTTTATACATTTCTAAATGTCTTTTTCAATTTTCCTAAGCGTGGAATAACACTTTAAAAATGTTTAAAACTACTTACATTACACAAAAACTTCGGAAAAGCATTTACACAAGTACGACACCCCAAAAACTTAGATTATATATAAACATCTATACAGTGAAAATTGTCGTGAACGGTCAATACTATTATTAGGATGTTATGGTCGCGCATTACAAGGGTCCAAACTGAATTACTTTCCGAGATGGCCGACACGTGACGCTGGAAAATATCTTAAATTGACATACGATTCAGTTATCTACGTAACAGAATCTGATAATAATTGTTGATGGTTTTTTGGTAACACTTATAAAATAATGTTTACTTTTCTTATTTTACGAAATTAAAAAATGGTGCAAATAATCATTAAGTGCAACTTATTTATAGCTTTTGACGACGAGAGATAATCATTAATTGTTTTAAAAAAAATATCTAAAAAAAAAATTGTAAAGCAAACCATATGATGAATACATCATTGGTTCTTAAATCGCAGAGCTAAGTGCCTAAAGACAATAAAAATATCTTTCTATTTTTAACACAGGTGTATCTTGTACGATCAAAGTTCCTAATTATTATATGCACATTAATATTATACATGTGAACGACTGTCTATCTATCTTTGGCTTGACTTCCAGCTTCTTCCAGTTGAATTACCAGCCCGATTAATGAAATTAAGAATATAAATAGTTGAAAACCCAGTCTAAACACAGGAGGTTTATGTTTAATAAGCTACTTTTTGACCAAAAATCAAAACCTTGAAAAAGGGGTGAAACTTTGTATGAATAATATAAAACTATAACTCTAGTGGTAGGGTAAGTAGTAAGCACTTATAGGACTTTTCCTAGCACTAAATGTTCGAAGCCCAAGCGGGTAGGCGTAATTTTCATTACCATTATAATATTATACGAAAACAATTTTCTAATTATACTAAAATTGGAATAAAAAAGTGTTTATTCACTTTCGTTGGTTTTTGTTCTGGAATTGGGGTTATTAAATAGAAAATGGAAAATGAGCAAGAATTGATGAGTGTAATATTTTTAGCTTACACAGGATTGTAATAAAAAATTAAAAGGTAGGGTACCTTTCAAGAATTTTTTCGGTCTACAGTAGATTAATATTGACAAATGGTTTTTTGAAACCTTTATAATATTATTACTAACTTTTTGTATATTAGCGCTGAGTGTTGATTTTTTTTGAATTTAAGAAAACCATTTTTTGGAGACGGAAAAAAATTGAACTTAGCGGGATTCGAACTCGCGCTTCTTGAAAACCGTCTGAATTCAACTTCAAATTTAAAAGCAAATGATAATATGTATTAACAAAAAGTAAGTCACATTTATTGAATTGATTTGATTCTTACATATTCTTACAGGTGCAACTATGAAAAAGGGTCCGCAAACGCATACAATGTGTCTATGTAATGATTTAGTGTTTATTTCACATGTAGGTGTTCCTCCAACATTGTTAACAAAAGAAGTATTTTACATTCAAAACTGACATCTTAAAGTTTCCCAGCTTGTGTTTTGGCATTTATACCATCCATGTTATTTGGAGCCAAAACTATTCCGTATATAGCAAGCCAATCGCCATACTATGTTGAAAATTCATAGCCGATATAAATTTTATTGCATTTGAGTCAATTGATCGGAGCTCTAGCATTATTTTATGGACGACGAGGTCTTTCATAACTATATCGTCGATATTTTTGTTGGGGCAATTTATTTCGTCACGTTTCAATATGCTGAGAAATAAGGCTGTTAATGGAATATCTGTGTAGTCTACGAAGTTTGTATTCATTTTTATGGGTAACAAAAATAATATGTCCTGGACAAAAATGACTAGATTGACTAGATAGTAAAATTTTATTAAAATATTTACAGCTTAACCGTTTTCGAGGTTTTTGTTAAAAATCATATAGCATTTAATGATATATTAAGCTTCTAACAACATAAAACGCTCTTTGTGGTAAAATATACGAAAAAACAAGACTTAAACGATGACTTAACATAAAATCGATAAAAACAATTTATATGAAGATTTGCTACTAAGTACGGCAGACTTACAAACAGCAGTTGTGCCAAAAACGTAGATGAAGGAAATTTAGAACAAACAAACAAACAATGAGAGTTGTTTCTTATTTCATACAAAAACAAAGTTTCCCCTCGACCTTTATATAATAAGGCGCCTTGTTGAGTTAATTGTATAATTACTCATCCGACAAGTAAGGTGAAGACGCTAGTAGACATTCTAATGAAATGAACAGAAAAATATCCTGAAGTTTTACTGAAAATTAAGTGGCTAGAACAAAGTTCTTATTCAATTAATAGCTTTATTTTTCTCGCATAGTCATAGAGAACGTAGTGTCAATTCACTCCGTTCTTAATTTTCTGCGCGAAATCAAAAAAAATGCGTGTTGAGTGTGCCAGAGCGGAGAGATGAAAATAGCTTGAATATACATAATTCAGTAATGCAATTAATATACAACTTAAAATATATTTAGAAATATGGTCAAAACTTGAACCTAAAAACTTTTGTTAATTAATTTGTTCAAGTGCCTACTTAAATACATATGAAAGTTAGGAGATAAACCATGAAAATAAGCACATGTCTTTTTTGAGTAATTATTACTTTAATGCATTTCTAATTCATTGATATAGTTTTTGACTTAACCCAGAGTGGTTTTCTCTCTCTCTGTCTTCACGCAAACTATATGTATATACCAAATTTCATAGACTCTAATCATATAATATTTATAAAAAGCAATCAAAAGTTATTCCTTTACATTTAAATACCTCTATGTAAATAATCAAAACAGTACCTAAAACATATTAATTGCAAATAACATAAAACTACAACACATGCATATAAAAACCAACGTTAACAAAAAAAAGGTAACCAATTAAAGAAGCATAGTAGAAAAATGTAAAAATAAATTTATGTTCCACCATAAATAATTTTAGATTTGTGGGAACCATAACGAATATAAACTTTTGTACCGACCCTTGACCTCGCTTAAGCAGTTAAGAACCTGGTAGAATGGAAAAATGTACCGATAGAAAAAAATAAGAGCTTTCAACCTCTTGTGTAGATATCACGCTCCTCGAGAAAAAATCGACAAAAAATACTGAAGCAAAAAAGACAACATTATTTAACGGAATGTAGAAAAATATGTTATATTTTTGTATGTTAAGTAAAATAACATGTATTTAATTCTTATAATGGATATTATGTGCAACTAATATTAATTTCATTATAAAAGCTATCATGGCGCAGTTTAATAACGTCGGAGTGTATATGCAATAACTGTGGGTTCGATTCCTACTCGGGGCAATAATTATAATTACACTATTTTAATGTTTATGCTCTGGTGGCAAGACATAGTGTGGGTTTGGGTTCCACCTGTCAAAATGCAATGTATCAGATTCGGCCGGAAAGTGGAGAACAGAGTGTTTTGCCACTAGATTTTTTACCCTGGTATGCGGTAATAATTGGAAAGCTTAAGCTATTGTTAATTTTATCCTTAGGTACATACTATATCTACCTAATACATTAGTATTTCCAATTACTTTATTTTTTAATATAAATAACTAAATATCCTCTGGTATAATACCTATTACACAACTATTTCGATAAAATGACTACTAACTAAAATTGAAGTTTACATTTTATACTATTTTATACTACTTTAAAAGTATAAAACATATGATATTGTCACAATAATTTAATAAACTCGCTAAAATACAGTACGCTTCCTGTTAAATACAGTTACAGCGTCGACTTTCGACCCTGTTCTTGATTCACGAGCTCGGAATGTTTTCAATTAATATAAGAACCGTTACTCAGCCCTTAAAACCTTATTTATAAAGGTAAGTTGTTATGTTACGTAATTAATTTTTATATACTATATTTTAATTATTAGAAATGAATGTTGCATGTTCCAATTATTTTCGAGTTAACGCAGAATAACGTTTCTCTTTTTTATACAATTAACATTCTAAGGTTAGTGACAAATCACTCTGAACCTATTTCATCGAGTCTGAGTTATACTAATGTTTATTATTTTATTTCTTTTATTTTAAGATAAAATAGAAGTCTTTTATATCCTGAGATTGCGCAAGATTCATCGTGTCACAAAGAAGACATATTCTATTTATGAAAACTTGATCATATCATTAGAAATAATAAAAGAAGGGAAACATTAGTTTTATGCAAGAATCAATTATGCCAGATTTTAAACCTTACATATTCAATGATGTATCTAAAAAAAATATACGTATACGTATCTATAGAAGAAAGGTATAAAATGATAATTTTACGAACAATCGTTGGACAAGAGAATGTTTTTAATATTTTTAATTATTTTTAAATATTTTTTAACGTCCTAAGTTTGTGAATATCACTTTAAAAATGTTGTAATATATCTAGTAACGATAAAATACATTAACGTGTGAATTCCCAATATAGAAACATTGCACGTGGAGTCATATGCAAAATACAGTCAATCTAAATATAAAAAAAAATACTGTATACTACGATTTAATAAGCGAGTTAAGTGTCATTGACCTACATTACCTATTTCACTCTATCTGCATTGTACTCGGGTGCATTTCATCGAAGCGTAAAAACATATGCAATTAATTTGCTTATAATTTTCAAAACATTTTATTTGGCGGCGAAATGAATTATATTAGTACATATTTTATTATATACATATTTGTTAACTTGTTAGGTTACGCATTGTATGTTTCGTCATATTTATAATGAGTAACGTAACCTAGTAGTTTAGATGCTGTTGGGAAACACTTGTCCGTAATCGATAGTGGGTTCGGTTCCCTTATGTGTACTATATTTATTGTATACTGTATACTATAGTTATTTGCGGATATACGTGTAGAATAATACATCACTATAATTCTATGTAAAATAAAGAATCAAAAATATTTTTATTCTTATCCGTCCGTATTTAAAACATTGCCAATTGAGTGATATGTGTCGGCACTACTTTTTATTTTACTAGAGAAGGGAATTTAAAAAAAAAATCCCCCGAGAAGGAATCCAATCCACAGCCATTGTGTTGTCACTGAGACACAGTTCCGTTACGTCAAGGCAATTATAATACAAAATTTTATTTATAACGTTTTAGCAAATCTACTATATGTATGTATATACTATATACTATAAGACGCGCCGTATTATTGTTTATTTATTAATGACTCCAAGGCGTGACAATTCGGCACAATTCACTTAGCCTATGTCACGTAGAATGGAGCGTCTGTTGTTTGCACTTTTTTATTCACTTCCAACGTACTGAATGTATGAATAATAAACATATGTTATAGATGAATAAGGAGACTCGATATCTAATAGACCTAGAAACGAGTAATTATTGTATATAATCTGAATCTAGGAAACAGTTTCAACAATTTCATAAAATTTAGAATACGAGGACTTTCATGAACGATAAATCGATATCGTTAGGCTTAATTTCTGGAAAACGTTGTTTAATACTTGTTTTCAGACAATGAAAACTACTACAATGTCATCAGACTACAAGAGCTGATTTCACCACCATCTAAAAGATTATAATAGCTCAGGTGGGATATTGGGCAGTCTTGCGGCCAAAATATTCCAGTTCGAGACCGTATAACTCCCATTTTTTTTTTTTTTTATCACTCCATTTTTTCTCCTCACTCCATTTTCTCCTCACTATATATATATATTTTTTATAGTTATAGATTCCAAAAGACACGATTTACCAAAGAAATACTGAGCTCCGTCGATATTCTTTACTTAAACGAATTATAATTAAAACACATCTCAGTTTTAACTTAAAAATAAATTTAAGTCTCAAGCAATATTATTTCAACTATACGTTACTGTCAAAATACAAAGCCAAAGTGTATTTATTTCGTAACTTAAATCAGCGTTCTGCTATTGAATTGCGATAGTTCGCAACAATTCGACCAGCCAGGTCATTCCGCATCAAGAGTTTATAAAGACAAATAGCTCACTTTATTTCTTAGTAGTTACATTAAAACTTCCTCGTGATCCTGTTCAGAGTTTCGCTGCGATAACAGATGTTGGATGAAGATTTACTATTAAGAAATGTAAATGTATGTTGGTGTTAAGGCTGTCGTGGCGCAGTGGAACAGCGTTTGACTGTAAAGCGATGGTTGTGGGTTCGATTTCCATTCGGCGAATTATTATATTTAAATTTTAATATTTTCACCCCAGTACTTAAGACAAAAAACAGGGCGTAGAGGACAGAGTTTGTTGACACGAGGTCCTATCTCACTATCTCGCTATGAGAGAGAAAGTGTAAAGCTGTAAAATAGATATGGTAAAAATTGTTGAGGTTTTCAATTAGAATGTTTTAGAAATCGAACCCATAACTATCATGTTTACAATTCAAACTCTCTCATTGCGCCACGACGGCATCGATAAAATATTAATTTTCAATATATACATTACAAATTAGAATGTTCAAGCGTTAATGCACACAATGTCTCGTACGTAAGTAAAAAAGTATCCTAAAAGCTATTAAAACTATAATTTTATAAGTAATAATCATATTTTTTAATAAAATTTCACATTTTATATACATCAATCGGCATTACTGCCTACCCTTTTAAAGTTTTACAATTCAATTTACAATTCTCTTTGCTTATCGCGGCTTAAAATTTACAGTGGGACGTGTATAATCTCACAATACTCAGTTTTGAGTACAAAGGTACAATTAAGGTAACACTTAATAAAATCTTGCGTGCTTAAGGACTGTTTCACGCAATGAAATTCCTTCTACGGTCGCATAATTTCAACCTCAAGATAGCATGATAAACACTTTCAAATTATCCCGAAGGCTAAACATTTCGTGTATTAAATTAAAATCTCTATCTTTTGTTATTAGAACAGACTAAATTTGTATAATAAAATGGCATGGTGATACCATTGTTCTCAGTTTTGTTTTAAATTAATATTGAAATTGTATTGTTTGGCCAAAAAAAAACGTACACACAACAATATGCCTATATATTTAGATTTGTTATTCCAAGCTTATTCCATAGAAATGTGTTTTCCATACACATTTCTATGGATCACTTAATAGAATAAAATAAGCTGCAAACAATAAGCGTTGATAACGAATTACGCTTCTAGTGTGCCGTAGAAACAATTGCATAAATAACTACACAGTATTTTAATCACGTAAGTGGCCTTTGAAATCATATTTTTATTATGAAAGGGGTAAAAAGCAAATGAAAAAACGTAACACAGAACTAATGTATGGAATGAAATATGCGGGGAATATTTTTAAATCACGTTAATTTCATGGCACACCATTTATATCGGCAACGCCTTTGCAAATATACCATCAATTTTGTATACGGAGCGGTGGGCTGTCATCGCGGACCACTAATGGTATTGGGAAACACGGGGGCTAATTAAGACTTTGCTGTTAATTTATAGGTTGTTTTCTCCTCCTTCAGCTATAATCAAAACAAATTGTTTCCACTGAACACGCAATTGGATTCGATCAAATGGATTAGATAATACAATTTCGTGGCTCGATAAAGCGCAGTCTTCAAATTTATTCAACGCGACTTTACTATGTTTTGTTTTTACTTTGTTTCTTTAATTTACATTTGGCGCAGTGGAACAAGGTATGACTGTAAACGCGATGGTTGTGGCTTCGATTCCCATTCTGGGGTAAGATGATATATTATTTTCATTTCTCAGCTCTGACACCTAAAGCAAAGGGCATCGTGCCTGCCGTTTAACACACAATGACCGTATGTCAGGCGAAAAATGGAGAAGGAAGTGACACTAGATTCTCTCTGACGACCCTGTTTGGCTGCAAAAAGTGGGAAGCTGCTTTAGCTTACATTTTTAAAATATGTGAAATACTTTGCAATACATTTCCTAAATATTTAAATATGCATTCTGACGCAGTATTATGTAATGGAATAGTGGGATTAAAATTTGCTGAGCGGCAAAGTATGTAAGTACAAAGAGAATATTATATACACCACAAGCTTTAAAGCCTGCGAACTCTCAGTGAAGTCGCTTAAGTAGGAACTACGAAGCTATTCAAATGTGCAAGTCAATATTTGCGGCTGATTTAGTTCAACCTACCTTTAAGAATGCATGAGAGTAGGAAACTAGCGTGAAATTCTACAGAAAAATTTAATATGAATCCTACAGAATGTTTGTGTTAGGAAAATTTTAAATGAAAGTGGGGAACTCTAAACTATGCCTACATTTTTATTTTACGAGCTATACTTGGATATATTTTATATTTCGTTTGTGTGAACGGGAAAATGTAAAATTTAGTTTTTTACCGTTTTTCGGTTATATTTCGAGAAGTCTCCATAGAACAGTGCTCAGTTGATTCCCCTACATTCTTCAAAGAACTGACATACTAAATTTAAAGTTTGGCCGCGAGTTGTCTATCAGCGACTCGGTACGTAAGAGTTTTATGAATTACATCTGTAAAAATAAATAAAATTAAAGTATCGTAATATTATTTAATTTGTTAAATAACCACTCTTTTAATAAATAATACATATGCATTTACACCAAGTGCATATACACGTACATATACCAAAATAATATTTTTTATAATTTTTGCCTGTCTATCTGCTTGTTCCGGCTAATCTATGGCACGACTGGAACAATTTTAAAGGGACCCTCGTTGGCAGATAGCCGATGTAATAAGGAGTAACTTGTATTCCAGAATTATATTTTTTTTACCAAATACCACACGGACAAAGCTAGCCCACCTAGTAGATAAGCAAAATCAACACAGCATTCCAGTCAAATAAATCAGTATCTATCAATCAATAACTGTATTCCAAGCAGTACAGTTACAAAATTACAGGACATAGGACGTTATTAGGTGGAGCACTGCTTCAGTGCCTAGTAAGTACATCTTAAGCTACAGGCTATCTAAGGTATCGTGCCCGCAAGCGATTGAGTTACCGTCTGTAATAAGTGGTCGATAATTTTAGAACATGGGAGGATGTTCACTCACTTTATATCAGAAAACCGCTACGTAGCAAAGTTCAAGACTCATGTTTCGTTTTGTACTTTCACACAATTTTTAATGAGGTTATATGACGTCGAAGAACTTCCCTCGGCTCGTTTTAAAAAATATTTCTATATATTACTTACTAGCATAATACAAGCTATAGTAAAACACATTTCAGCGGCTTAATTAAAATGCCATTAGCGGTCTGATTTAAGAGGCATTGCTGAATATGAAATAATTTATGTAACTACATATAATAAAACGTCGAGTTTTATGTTGAGCTTGGAATAGGAATTTTTTGGGGAGCAAAAGCAATTTATCATAACTTATGACCTCGCACGTGTAAGGCATAGACAATTTATTTATACCGTAAATTGTTATACATAACCTGCAAAACGCACAAGTTAAAAATGAAACGTAATATATAATATTTAACTATACAACTATCAATTTTTTCTTTGAATGTTATAACAAAAACCAGCTTTGTATTTAGAAAGAACATAGTGTTAAGACACTCCGTTCTCCACTAACACTAGAACATTATAAGACAAAATGCTATATTGTATAATTACATCGCTAGTATAATAATACTAGCGATTGTTCGAGCTTAAGTTACAGTAACGTGTCATGGCCTATTCGTATCGCAATTCTGTTTCAATCCTAAAGGTATAGCTTATAAGATTTATTCATTACTTGAATTACGTCGTAATTTTATTATCAGTGAGAAGAACAAAACGACATGTCACGACACATTTTTTGTTAATCTAAGAGAACCTAATCGGAACACTCAATTCTTCAGTTTTCGCCCAACGTCGAAATAAAGCGAGCTGAGTGACTCATCACCAAGGAAAATAAAAAGCAAAAACAACATGAATAATATAAACACGGACGGACGGACGGAAATTAGAGAACTAGTGTGCAAAAAAATGCGTAAAGCTGAAAAAGTATATTCTTTTTTTTCAACACACAACAGTGTGGGCAGAGATAACCTAGTGTTAAGACATTTCGTTCACCACTCCAGAAAATGAAAATAATATTTCCACTCCTCGAGTGGGAATCGAACCCACAACCAGTCGTGGACGTGTAAGACCAGTGAAAAAGTATATAAAGACATTAAATCATTATTTCAAATTTAATACATAAGCCTTTATAGTTTAAGACTATTGCAACATAATATGCGTTATATACAAAAGGCTGGTTAAACTAGTTGAATGGTGGCCGTGACAGAGATTGTGCAAAGATCGGGCGAATGCAGCTTTGATTAGATCACGCTGGTTCATTTAAATGTTTTCGCTTGGATGCAATTTATAGATACGCTAGTGGTTTCGTTTTATATTGAAGACTTATTTTATATAATTTATAAGAAATAGGAGATATAAGAAATAGTACAATTCGTAATAATAAAGATGAACGGATAAAAAAAAAGTTTTTATTACGAAAACTCAAATTTTTAAAAAATGAAAGGCACAAATGAAAATAAGTGGTACAGCACGAAAATTGTAGATAAAGCTCACTTAGTGTCATTACACTTCGTTCTAGACTTTCGGCCCGAAATCGAAACATTGTATGTTGAATGATGGGTTGATGATGGTCTCAACGCTGCATTTTGTCTACGATAACAGAGCGGAGGAAAAAAAAAATATAAACCTTCCCCTAAATGGGAATTAAACTCACAACCAAATACGTTTACGATCAGACACTGCATCGCGATGGCCTAAATACTTTTTATGTGGGACAAATGTTCTTTAATTAGGGGTAAAGGAAGGAGGGGTAAAGGAAAGGTTTGTGTTCCCAAGTACCTACTGTAAACCTTTAACAATAAGAAATTTCCTAAATTTATTTATATTTCATAAATGTAGCCTAAATCATTAGTATTTAAAATTAATCCAAACAAAGTCGCATATTATTCTAGCTGTATGTATATTATATAATCACTTCGTTTACTCCCACTTTATATAGTAGTGTAGTTTCGCTTTCAGGTATAGATTTCCCGCCCAATTTAATGGGTGGCGCGCCCAGAATTTTTGCGCACACATTTTACTATTCAGGTCAAGGCAGTAAAAAATGTTTTAGTTTATTAAATTATGACATTTTTCTTTTTGAACTGAATGCTTTTGAGATTTATTACGACGTGAGACGTATTGAATGAAGTCAGCTTACGATCTCTTAATAGCAATTAAAAGCTTCACAAAGATATCGTGTTTTTCGAACTCGCTGAATATTAAAGTTCTACTTTTTTACGTAGAGTTTGCGCTTCGTCTTGCTAAATGGTGTACTCAGAGAGAATATAGTGTTTAAACACTCCGTTTTTTACTTTCTACTCAAAATCAGGACATTACATTTTGAATGGCGGAACTCAAAGCCACGCTTCGTATTAGGCACCAGAGCGGTGAAATGAAAATTTAAGTTCCTCTGAATAGAAATCAAACCCACCACTAATCACGCTTATAAACAAGCAGGCACAGTAATTACTACTACTATTAATAACTACTAATATTAGAAATTGGAAACATTATATATATATGCGCGTGTTTATTCTTCAATTATGCGAAAACGACTAAGTAGATTTTAATCAAATTTGACACAGCGATAGTTTATTACTGCCACTTCAAATTATCTTTACTTTATATAACTTGAGGTAAGCAATATGCTTAATCTAGGCCTAGGTCGTACAGATTTATCTAGATAGGTGACCGTGTATGTATATGAATATGCCCTGAGTGTTTTATACCTTCACGCTGTATCCCGCACACAGCAGGGTAGGCAGAGGGAACCTAGAGTTAAGACACTCCGTTCCCCACTTTCCGCAGAATTCTGGAGGCATTGCGTGTAAAGTGGCGTAAATTAACGCCGCGCTTTGCCTCGACATCAAGCGAAGAAAATGGAAATATTGAATATCTCCACTCCTCGAGTGGGAACTGAACCCACAACCAGTCGCTTTAGAGTCGCACCTTGTGCCTCTGCGCCACGACTGGCCCTAGTGTTTTATTTACTTAAATATAATTTTATCTCTATATATAGCGTAAGGTAATACAATATACATATACAATAGTTGCGTTTCTGTATTTCAATCACAAATCACAAAAAGTTTGAGCAGTTAAAGTGGAAGTAAACGCAAATCTTACAATGAACGCCATTGTTCTCCTAAAGGAAAGGGCTCCCTTAAAGAAACTTACACAAAAACGAGGGACTAATAAAAATAAAACGTATTGTTTTCAACTGGTTTGAACTTCTTTAGCTTAATAAAATAAGTTTTAATACATTTTTATTATTTTAAATTTTGCTGTTAAATATAGTTACATTTTTTTTTTAAATGTGTTTGAGAATGACCTTAGTATACCCATCATGAGAAATATCAGGATTTTTTGTATATTTAATAAAATATTTTAATTATTGAGGGTATCGTGGCGCAATCGGGCAGCGTATAGACTGTAAATGCGATGGTTGTCGGTTCGATTCCCACTCGGAGAAATGATTATATAGTATTTTCATTTTTTATTCTCTGGTCTGGTATACCTTAATATAAAGCTTGAATTTTTACATCTGTATGAAAATTTTCGATTTTAGTCGGAAAGTGGAGCGTAACGGAGTGTATTCACAACAGGTTCTCTCTGACTGCTTGCTTCTCTGAATGCAAGAAAAAGTGTCAAACTGAAAATAAAATAAATATTAACCGTATAGTAAACTTTGTTAAACCTTATTTCAGAGAACTGCCATTGTGTAATTATATTTTGCAAGCCACCCTGTACGGTTTATTTAATTTCCTTAAATGACAGTAACATCGCCACAGTACTCCAACCTTCGTTATTTTAAATGTTGGCATGACATCTTTAATGTATACGCATAGTTTTGTTTTCAGCTGCGTCGAAAAATAATTAAGTTAAAAAAGTCTCTTTAAATATTTAAAATAAAGATGTAAAATATAGTGTTATTGAAGGTAAGTAAGCAATTATACATTTATCGTCCCCTGTAGGTATAGCTTGCTTTAAACAATGTATATTTTTACATTAATACAGATTAATAACACCATTGGTATTGGAGGACGATCATATCAAAAGCAGGAGGACCCCCGGAGTGAGGAGGGCGTGTATGAAGAGGTTGATGACAGTGGATGAGGCGAAAAAAGTATGCAGGGTACCCTATGGTAAAACACCATACTATTTGACTACTTGGTCAGGGATAAAGCGTGAAGCTAAAAAGAACATGCCTATTGCCGTCTGAAATACTTTTTGCTTTAGACGAGTGCGTATTTTTTCTAATATATGAAAGTGTATGTCAGTATTTATTGTATAATTTGATACGCTTCACTAAATCTATATTTAAAATGGTACTGCTACTACTAAAGATTTTTCTTCAACCATTAATATATAACATACATATTTTATTTCAATATAATTTAGAATTTTTATTACGTGCAAATTATTCATTGTAATATATTCAATATTAATATAATCTTCGTTCCACGTTCACTAACTTACATTACATTATATCCAATACATTGCAAATATTGGTGTGCCGACGCCGATGCCGCGTTATCTAATAAAACGTGCAAATGTTGTGAACTCAGTTACCGCTACGCCTCATTGGCTTAGCATCGGTTACTGACAATGGAGCCTTTGTTTTGTCTAGGAAATGATTCACAAGAGTCTATTATGAATTTTTATTTCTTAGAAGTTCAACGGGAAATTGATAAAATTTATACTAATATTGTAAAGAGTGAGTTTGTATGTTTGAGATAGGTAGTCTCTTAAACTACTGCTTTACTTTTATTTGTTTTGGTACAATTACTTTCTAGTTAGTTTAGTTAACATTTATAAAGTAATCCGGAAAAAAAGCGCTACCGCAAAAATTTTCGTGTGTCTAAACAAAATATATGATTTGATAAAATTAAAGATTGGAGCAGTTTATCATTTAGGCCGAAAAGTGGGCTGTACAAATACGAAATAGTAACTGTAGTCCTGTATTTTACGCTAATTATTCATATTCTCATTTTTCTCATTCATTGAAATTTAAAAAAAAACGTTTAAAAGTAATGATAATTCTATTGTTTATAAACATAAAATAAATAGAAAAAAAACACGTATATTATAATAGGAACGGTCTATAGTCCTATAGTTTACGCAGGCGAAGTCGCTAACGAGTCGCTAGTATTATATAAATATAGTTTCACTTGGTATGACATAGCAATCAACACAAAAACTTTATGTTTTCACTCAGCCAAACTACCTTAACTGAATAAAACACGTCATCCATCTTCGTGTTGGAAGAGAAATAGCGTTTTGGGATACTATTATTTTTATCGAGCGAAAAAATTGTTTCAAAATACGACTAGGTATAACGACCTGTTCGATAAATTCCTTTGGATTGTTATGACATGAAGTAACGAAAATCCATACTTGTATTATAAATGCGAAAGTGTGTCTGTCTGTCTGTCTTTATGGTTAAACCATCGGCCTTATTTGGATGGACTTCGAAACGAAGATCCGGGGTCAAACATAGGTTGAAATAGGAGATGAAAGGTTTATTGAAAAATCCAAGCCGATTGATTGATTTCGACGAATTTTGAAGACATTACGTTTCTTACGCAAGGTCATAGACTAAGTACTATTTTTAAAAACCAACCCTTGAGGGGCTTAAAGTTGTAGGAAAAATATAAGCCGCTTAAGATTAACCAACACCGCGAAGAGACAGCTATAGTTGTGTAGATCACGCGGGCGAAGCCACTAGAGGGTAGTAGTGAAATAATTCAAGACGCTATGAAACTTCATAGTGTTGTTAGCGTAATTCATAGCGCACCCCACGCTGACGTGGTCGCACGACGCAATGCACCATAAAAACTGAAGATAAGCTCGCCTCTGTTTTATCGTCGTACGGCATACGTAGTAGTTCCATTGACATAGCCGATACGTCATTGTTGCGATATGTATACAAATAATCAAATTTTCAAGAATTATATAGCTTACAATTTGGATAATTTAACTTAAACTTTGTTTATTCATTAAAGTACAGTAACAGTATTAAAAGTCAAATTATAACATTAAAGATGTATTTATAGGTAACATTTATATGAGAGAAAATAATAAAAAAATAAACAATCAATCAATCAATATAATATTTTTCAGTTAATTATAAAGAGCGAAGACAAACAAATATAATATTCTATAAATATAATAATAAATCAGTTTATTTTTGATTTTACGAAGTGATTCCCTACAAGTACAGTAGTCCATATTTACAGGCAAGTTTTTTATATTATATAACCTAAATTTGCTATTATTGTGAAAACCAAAGAAATAACAATATGAATGACTAAGGACTGGAAACCGCAAAAAATCGTATACCTATTTGTAAAGGTTTTCCAATTACCTAAGGAGCAAACAATAATATAACAGCAAGGTTTTTATACCTATTTTGTTTATGAATACATACTTTTGAACAATTGTTCTCATGTTCTAGCCTTATAACAGACAGGGAAAGATGATTGGGGCAAAGTAATAAGGCACCGTTAGCATTCCGATGCGCAATGATAAAATACCTAGTACCGAGAATATTTGTTATACCTGGTAAATGTATTCAGAACATTTTAAGAAATAAGGTTATCGTGTTTTATTTTTTTTCAGCTTAATGTTCTTTTATTCTTCAAGAGAAGAATGAAGAGAACGTAGTGTTAAGACACTTCATTCTCCACGTACCGTCTGATTTTGAGACACTGTGTGTTAAATTGGAGAATTCAATACGAAGCTTTGTTTTACTAGAGTAAATAAAAATAATTTATATAAGATCTCTCCTCTGAGTGAATATCGAGCCCACGATCAATCGTGTTTGCGCTCAGACGCCGTCACTGTGCCACGATGGTCTCCGCCTCTGTTTGTGTAATATAGCAAAATAGAGTTAAGTAACTAATGAAGTAAATAATTTATATTAATATAATACATAGCTAATTCACACTCAGTTCAAAAGAAATAACGTGGGAATCAACTATTTGTTCAAGAATATTATAAGCGGAAAAAGGTGTTAAGATAACGTTCACATTGCAATACAAATAATGGAAAGAATGACTCAAGTCATGGGACAACGGAAACATGCAATCATATACTAAGCTTACCATAGTAAAGATGTTTACTAGCCGTAAACATAATCAATAATCGTAACTGTGACGACCCGACTTTTTAGTGATACTTACGCAGTAGCCAAATATGGCAGGAAGCGTAAAATTGGGATATTAAATGCGAAAAGTGACATGCGTGTGTACTTTTTCCTTCAAAACGTTTTTATTATGGGTTGTCTTTAAAATAAAACGTTCAGTGTTGTACTACAATTTCTTAGAAAAGTTCTTAAGTGACAATAAAATGCTTTTATATAAATTCTCGATATTTATTGATTTTATCAAGAGTAGGCTAATTCGACGTATTTTCTAATAGTTAAAAAACAGCTTAACGTTTTTTCCGTTCCGCCGCGCCTAAGGTAAAGCCCATAGGTATCAAAAAAAAAAATTAAATAGCTTCACGCTATATCCCGCACACAGCAGGGTAGGCAGAGGGAACCTAGTGTTAAGACACTCCGTTCCCCACTTTCCGCCGAATTCGGAGGCTTGCGTGTTAAGTGGCGGAACTTAACGCCGCGCTTTACCTCGACACCAGAGCGAAGAAAATGGAAATATAATTTCCACTCCTCGAGTGGGAATCGAACCCACAACCAGTCGTTTACAGTCACACTCTTGTGCCACTGGGCCACGACTGGCCACATAACCCATAGGTATCAGAGCGGAGAAAAGAAAATAATATATAATCGTTACCCCGAGTAGCAATTGAACCCACAACCGTCGTGTTTACAGTCAGACGCTGTCCAACTGTGCTAGTGGCACCTCTTAATTTTAGAAAAAATAATATTATTACATACAACATCTTTTTTAACTTTCTCTAGTATAAAATTAAGAGTTGAGTCAAGTTCACCCATTCAACACGTAATGGCGGAAACAGGAAGGAAGGTTGAAAGCGGAGTGATTTGCTAGCAAATTTTATGTTGGCAGGTATATATTTTTTAATTTTATATTTATAACGGTTGACGAGAAAGTGTTTATTAAAATATGTTATTTAATTTAAAATATTTTACATATTGCAATAGGTACAAATGACGAAGTGTGAAATTTTTGTCGAAATAAGCCGGCATTAAGAAAAAATATTGAAAAATATTGCTATTATTTGAAATTAAAATGTTGAAATTTTCTTGTATCATTTAAATAGATTTTTGTAGTCTTTTTTTAGATTATTAAATAAATTTTTAATTAATTAAAAATTGTAAAAGGTATGACAGTAGTAATCACATCATATAGTTATATTTATACGTTACATGATTATACTTTGCCACTCGTGGGTACTTAAGTTATCAATACGAGATGATGTACGTTAAAAATAGAATTGATATCATTCCTTCTTTTATTACGATAACAAATCGATGACCTCTAAGTGTAAAGTATCGTAACTGGTTTTTACCAATGTTACCGTAAAGCTGGATAAAGAATTGTATGCGGATAGGAAATAACATTAATTGGTTAAAAATATATATATCACACATACCTTTTGTGTATAGACAGCGATCAGTTTCATTATTCACTAAATTTAAAAGAATAAATTTATAATATTTTTTTATTCTATGTATGTCTTGATAACGACACAATAAGTAACGTTAATTCTAGCGTTTACAACATGACGCTGTTCACACATTTTCTCGCATAGATAGAATCTAGTGTTATCTAAATAAAATTATTTTCCGTGTGGGAATCGAATCCACAACCGTCGGGTTTCCAATCAGACCCAGTCCTACTACGCAACAACGGCCTCTTCAATAATATAAAAAAAAGACTTAAACAAGAAAAAAATGAAAGGAAATCTTTACAATTCTTAGAAACTAACAGTAACAAACTTGACACATTAGATCAAGTGACAATCGCATACATGACACATACTAATAATAATGCATGTGAAAGTCTGCATATAATGAGAAGCATTTTCCACCATCATGAATTAAAACCGGTTTGATGTAAAAACCAGTCCAATAATAAATATATGGCAAAAACGAAACAAGTATTTAGGTACTAACGAGTGAAACTACACGAGTTTGTGATACATAGCATGTCAAAGCATATTATATGTATAGTATATGTTGAAACGTGAATGAACAAAGCGATTTGTTTACACAATGAAAAAATATTGCAAATGGGTTGTCCAACCACTCTGTAACGTCGCAAAATTGGAAAACTTTCGTTGTTCCCTTTTATTATCGACTAGCTGCTGCCCGCCATTTCGTTTGATTTAATGATTCTTCCCATCAAAACATATCGTAATGGACTACTTTTGTTAAGGCACAATTTACATATATTTTATTGAATAGTTGGTCTATTATGGTTCTTCTTCAGGTGTTCCAATATAATCCGATATAATCAATTATAGCCTAATTCCTACCTAAACTTTAAAGCTATACAATAAAAAAGTTTAATTCAAATCCGTTCAATAGGTCTGAAGATGTACGTACTCGTACAAATAATTTGCTTTTACTGTTTTAACGTAGTACCTATAGAATTTGAAACACCTTGAGGGCGACATTTTTAGAAAATCATAGCCATGCGTTCATGTCTTAGCAGTTAACTCTTGGATGGTTTCCAAGAAGAGCAAGTTCGAATACTGTTGCATACAAAATTTTTATACGTTTTCTGAACGTGTAATTTTCATCAATAAGTGTCTGAATAACACTTTAAAAATGTTAAAAACATGTTGAGAGGCTTGCTAGTTAGTTGTGTGATTAGTGATCATAAGAAAACGTTAATATGTCTTAGTTATTGATGATAAACTTCATCACTGTGTAGTAACGAATCGGATAATGGCCTCTTCTGTATGTTAATAGCAAAATGATCGTGTTTACCATCTCTTTAATTGATTATGAATTCCACAATTAATCGTGCAAATAATTTTTGTTTCCTTGAAATAATATAAGACTAAATTAAAACAATTATTCATATAATGAACATACTGTAATATGTTTGTTCGTAAATATTCACAAATTAATTATAAAAAAGTACATTTTTCTATTATCATCTCCTTTTTATACTGTATAAAGGAGTAAAAATAAAGAAAAAAAAATAAAAATACTTAATAGTTTCTCGTACTTAACAAATAGAAAGATTATAATTCAAACGCGTCAAGAAATCAAAGTGTACTTACCAAGTTACTATTCAACAGGAATGGGGGCAACGTTCTACTTTCCGGGTAAAACAGGTTTTAGTTGCTGGGAATAACTCTTACCGCTACTCGTTACCGACGATCTTGCAGTTATTATTTATAGAAACATTTTAAATAATTATGTTTTCTAACGGTTTAAGAATGGCCAAGTCGCAAATTTAATTGGACAATGTTCTAGTGTTAATTCCTAAGGATTATATGTATTTTTTAAATAAATTGATATGTTATTAAAAACAGCTTTTGTCGCATAGCAGAGACAGACAGAATTCAGTACCAAGATGGAAAGTGAACAACGAAGTGATTTCTCCACTTTCCGCCCGAAAACTAGAAATTGCGTGTTAACTAGGGGAATAACAAAAATGATTTAAATAAAATCGTTCCTCCAACTAAAAATCGAACCTTCAACCAATTGCGCTTACAGTTAAACGCTATTCCACTGCGCCACAATGGTCTCTAATATACACATATTATTCACTATAAAATATAATACTTATTATTTAGACGAACAATAAAATACTAAAGTTTTAAATCACTGATCAAATTTTAAATGAACAGAAAGCAAATATCAAAGTACACGTTTTAAGAGGTTGATGACAGTAGATAAAACAATAGAGCTACGGTATGTCCATAGCGTTTGGAGTACTGCCTATTGATAATCAAAATGGTTTAAAGCAATAAAAACCCATTGTACAGTAAATTTTAAAGTTTAATTAAAAAAAATCCGTGACATGGCAACTGACCGTAGAAGTGTAATAACAGAACTGAGTAGCTTTTTAGGCTTGAAAACTTTTAAAAAAAAAGTATGAAAAAATAATATATATGTACATATAATAAAAATGCAACTGATTATTGTCTGCATATGGAAGATATTAGGAGAACAAAATACTATTGTGGGCATTGATATATGTAATAAAATAAAAAAAAAATGTATTTTGTTTTGTTTCTTTGTGTATTTCTACACGCTTTGACTTTAACTTTAAAATACAATTTTTACTATTATATTTGACATATTTTCATTAGCATTAAGCATTCATTTTAAGATAATCGGCTCATAAATAAAATTAAAAAAAGCTACCACAATTTAATTTTTGTAGTAGGCAGAGAAAGTCGCGGGCGGATCACTAATACAACTAGGTATACATATTAAATTTTACTTATTCGTATTAGTTACATTACAATGGTTATATACGATATAGAAAATGATAACGGAGCAAATCGATATTAGTTTTTATCAAATGGTGTCAGCGGGCAATCATGGCAATGAGTGGTAATTTTAAGCTACCGTTACGTACTTTACTGTCTGACTCATTTGAACTGAGTAATTTCTAAGCATACAGTATCCGCGAACGTTTCTTTATAATTTTGGTAGATGAGTTGTATTAACTCACTTTCGCAAAGTTTTACCTATAGTATCTATAGAAATTCATAAAATTAAGGTGTCTGTTATTAAAATAACCGCTTTTAAATGAATGCAATTTGTACACGGTATTTGTATCATAATAATATATTATACAAATTTAGTCTGCCTTTTTGTTTCGGATAATCTCTGAGCCGACTGGATCGATTTTATTAAGGTTGGCACTGGCAGATAGCTGACGTAACAAGGAGTAACTTAGGCCTATTTTTATATTTGAACTACAATATATATAATTAAAGCTTTTCTAATTAAACTCGAAATCAATACCCTTAAAGCATCGCCTATATCTTACCATGGCGACCCAGTTTGAAATTAACAATAGAGATTACGGAACTAAACTTCGACAGTCACTTAGAAAGTTGTTCAGATTGTGTGCTTAAAAACTGCAATGTAACTTTGTCCTATTTCATTCAATTACTCTGAAGCTATTGGAATTGGTGCAATTAAGTACTTATTATACGTTTGTGATACTTTATTCTCTGTGCTCTAGAAAAATATAAATTAGTAATATGTGTCATAAAGAATATATATTTAAGTAACGTTTAAGACAACATCAGTCATGTAATAAAAAAATATTTGCAATCGTAGAAAATAGTCTAAAATTGCCAAAAGAACAAAAAATATATACTTAAAAACTTTGTCGTGCCGTTTTTAACTTAGCTTCTAAGTTTACTTTTTTTTAGCTTCACGCTGCATCCCGCATATGTAATATAATCGAACCCACAACCAGTCGCCTGTACAGTCACAGTTTCTGCCTCAGGTTTGAACTGGTCAGGACTGGTTTAGTATATACATATATTTATGTTTGAAACAACATTAATGTATGAAAAAAAAGCTTTGCAATCGTAGCAAATAGTCAAAAATGTCAAAAGAGCAAAAACATTGTCGTATCAATTTTTAAGTAAAGTTAATTATAATTAATACAGCTTCTAAGCTTACTTGTTCATAATAATTAAACATCAAATAATATTTTTTCTTATACGTAATATATTCTACTATAGACGACTAGCAGATGGGTGCAATGCTAGAACCTTCCCACAATTTTTACACATCACTTTTTATGCTTTCTTTATGGGATCGCGTGTCGCCTGTGCTCAACTTGGTATACGTATTATCAATGAACAAATTGTCTCCATCCGTCACTTAGGGTATATAGGATTACTTGGACAATTTACGCAGCAATATGAATATTATTAGCAAATTATGAAATCTTTACTTTGAACCAAATATGACTTCATCTATTTTTAAACTTTATGCTGCACATAGCAGGGTAGGCAGAGGGAACTTAGTGTTAAGACACTCCGTTCCCCATTTTCTAGCGACTTCTAGAGGCATTAGGTGTTCAGTTGCGGAACTTAACGCCGTACTTTGCCTCGACACTAGAGAGAAACGAAGAAAATGAAATATTAAATATATCAATTCCTCGGAGGTAATCAAACTCACAAGAAAATTTTAATGAAATAATAAAAAAAATGTATGTATAATGTAGGTATCAGCGGCAAAATGTCCAGATAACACGATTTCTACTGGCTAACCTTTCGCAAATTATTCTTATATCCTAGATTTTAATATATTTTTTAATATATTTTTTAATCTCGTCTTACTTCTACAAAAATTTCACACTTCACCTGTATTAGATAGTGTATTAGATAGACATAAGTGAAATAACTACGGACTTGCGGTCGTTTTAAATTTTATTTAAAAACTTTTAAAAAAATGCTTTACAATTTTAAGGAAGATGCTTGTCGAACCAAAACGCGTTGTTCATCCGTATGCATTAAACAGCAGGTGGTCACAGGCGCCTTGCACATCCAAGGGCAAGGGGCCACCCTTCAACTTTTTTTATGGCATTATAGTATTTAGTCATTCGCCGTAAAATTTCGTACTTGACACAAAAATAAATAGCTTTATGCAACATCGCTTTTGAAAGATATGTAACTAATGATGTAAGTCTACTAATGAGGTTTTAGAAAAATGAGGTATATAATAACTAACTGTTGACCAAGTTCCTCATAAACTAAACCTAGATATGGATGTTTTATAATATAATTATTATGTATAGTAATTGTAAAATATGTGTAAAATAATATTCTGAGATTTACATATTAAATTATAATTTATTTTATTATTGTCATACGTTAATGTAGTACTTAATACAAATAAGTAGAATAGGAATAATTTGCTTAGCTAAAATTAAACATCAGTACTACTAGGTTTAGCTCTGAGTAGTAGTCTAATTAGTGGTCTAAGTTAAAAACCAATAAATATTAAGAACAAAAAATACTGTAGTATAGTAGGTAGTTGTAGCGTTTATACGAGTAAAAAAAATAACTAACAATTTTTTTTATAATATAATATATCTTTACTAAATCTTTCACTAAATTGTGAAATACGCATGTTATGAATCATATGGCAGAGTGAAACTAACGATACGTCACTCCATCATAAAAGCATTGAAAATCATAAAATCTATTTCCGTATCAAATATATTGAAACCGTATCTCGTATCTCTATTTGAACTTATTTGAATGAAAATTGTTAAACAAAACTTGTTGGAAAATCTTTTATCATTCAGTTGGGGAAATCGTATTACTACAATACATATGTGTACTCTTAAGTTAACATAGCTAATGCAACTTCTAAGGCTTCAGAGGCAATAAAAGCGAAGCGAAAAGTTTCCGACGCCAGCTCGATACATACGATCTCGTGCAATGACTCACTTCAAAATCGAGAAACAAGCTTGCGAAACTTCAAATTCGCCATTCAGGCCATTAATTTTGTATGGTATTCTAAGAAAAAAAAGGTTAGTCATAGGGAATCTAATGTACCAATGAGCCATTTTCCGGACATTGTGTGTCGATTGGCGAAACTTAACGCCGTGCTTTGTTTCAGGTAGCGGAGTGGAGAGATGAGAATAATATATATACACATATATCTAATCATTCCTCCGAATGAAAATCGAACCTACAAACATCGTGTTTACACTGCGACGACAATCTTGTTATTCTAAGAATTATACAGATAAATCAAATAAAAACATATTAGGTAAACCTTACATAAAAATGTCGAGTACCTACTTATCGTAGGTATATGTGAGAATCAAAATAGAGCAAAATACTAAGATGTGGGTTATAAAGTGCCCCTTTGCTAAGTAATCCTTGAAAGTTGTTAAGATACCTCGAAACTTTCTTGAGAGGACTTTAATAGAATATCTTGCTACACGCCAGTGGACTGCCGGCAACTTATGTGCTTAGAGACATCCTCGGAAAATAATTTCATTTGATTGACAGATAAGTTATTATAGTGGGCCTATAAAAATTAGTATGAATTTTGTTATTTTAAAGTGTTAGGAAATTAAAAAAAAATAGAAAACGTATTAACATTTAAAGTAGCGGGATTCAAACCCGCATCTCTTGGAAACCGTCCATGTTTCACACATAGCTTAAAGGTCAGGGCGCTTCGCCAGTGTCCAATTCTAAAAATGCTTTTCAATGAATCTTAATTTATTTAACCATTGTGGAGCAGTTAGGGATTGTATGTATCTACATGATGGTTGTAGCTTCAAGACCGACTACGCTTGGCAAGTTTATAATTCAAATATATTTATAAAAAACATAGTAATTATTTTCAAGGTAAGTTCATGTGGGAAAAAGAGTGTAACTGCTTTGACTATGTAGCAGGATAAATAGCCATAGATAACCTAGTGGCAAGACTCCCCTGTTCGAAACTAAAATATTACTTACAAAGAGGCTTAACACCCCGCTTTTTTGAAAAATTATGTCAACGAAGATGATTTAATTACAACAATTACTTTGAATAAAAATCGAACCAACAACCAATCGTGCTGTAAATACGTCAGTCGATCCCACTGCGCCTCGATAGCCTCAAATTACCATCAAATGTCATTATTTTTAATAGCTGCAATATGTGGAATTAATCTTTATTTTTTTTACCAAGATAGCGATACTAGTTACACTTGGCACTCCTTATTGTTATCAGAGCGTGTACAAAGATAAGTCTATGAATAACATTGCTCGATTATTCGCGTAAATAAATGAAACAAATCTCAAAATATATTTTTTTTAGTTTCACTCTATATCTCCCACATGGCAGGTCTCAACACTAAGTTCCCTCTGCCTAAGAAGGAACTTAGTGTTAAGACACTCCGTTCCTCACTTTCCACCAAATTCGGAGGTATTGCGTGTAGTGGTGGAACTTAACGCCGCGCTTTGCCTCGACATCAGAGCGAAAAAATTAAAAAAAAATAAAAAAATTCTACCCCTCGAGTGGGAATCGAACCTACAACCAGTCGCTTTACAGTCACACTTTGTGCCTCTGCGCCTCGACTGACCCCAAATTTCTAAATAAGTCCATATTTTAAGTATATCCTGATTTGGACTTGTCATATATAAAACATATATAAGATTTTTAAAGACTGACTGAAATGGAAAACATTCCTTTGGATAGTTTTATAAACGTCCAATATTAAGGTCAATATTATATATTAACGAGCGAAAACAATAAAGATTATAACAATAAAGACTCAATTTACTTTAGCGAGTTTTTGGTCTTACTTAAGTGTGCAAAATGTGCCAGCGCTCCATCAATTATTGCTCTTTCTATCCACTTGACCCAAAATTGTGACCTTCGTATCGCGCCTAGGAGATCGCATTACTTGCCAAAAGAAGTCAAGAACCGTTTCTTTTGAAATGGATAAAAGCAACTTTGTGTTATTCCGTGACTTAAACGAGCTGATACTGGAATACCTTGGCGTGAATACCAATTGATACCTAGCTAATACAGCCAGTAGTAATAGCCTCCCGTAAAGAAGGCCCGAGTTTCAAATCAAATATTCAAACGTTACATATATTGGTAAAGCTGATAACGCAGACAATAAGCGTGTAACAAACTGTGAACAATTTCTTTATAAATAGGGTTGTCAAAACCAGAGATCGTTGTGACACAACGGGGTACCTGCCTTCCGTTTTGTCGACAACCCTCGAACTGGTCTATCCTACTTCCAAAACAGATAACATTTACCGAACATGTGTCAGACATGCGTGAATAAACGCGTGTCGCTGAAAAAACACACCAAATAAAACATTTTTCGGTGCCACATGCTACTCGATTAGAGATCGTTCAAAAGCTAATAAAGAGATGAGTTATGTTGACACATTATGTTCCCTGGCGTTTGTTTAAGAACTCCTCTGATTGACATAATTTGTTATGTGATGCTGTTCTTAATCTTTAGTAATAACTTGTCTTTTTATTATGCTTTTTTTATTTTATCATTTTGGTATATTATATTTTTAGTGATGTACTTTTATAGCATGATGAGTTGACCTTACAGCCAGCAGTTTTGTAAGTTTTCAAAATTACCTGAAAAGAAAAAAATGAAGTTATCATACATACAAACAAAATATATTATAAATATAAAAGAAAAATATGAAACTATTACAAGAAGCCTGAAAAATTGACAAAAATAACAATAATAAAGTTCTAGTAAATACTTTATTTATTAAATAGATCGCCTTTTTTAAATGTTTTTTATGAAATTAAAAAAATCTTTAAAACCTACAAAGAACCCTGACTTGGCACCCGAGGCGGATACCTTGAAGCCGAGTATTCTATATCAATTTGCGCATTCGTGCAAAGTATATTCAAGTAAGTCAGCAGCGGAGGCGGTCTGAGCTTTTAAATGGCACCATTTATGGGGAATGGGGGTAAGGTATAAAGAATGAATGGAATATTCTGGTTAAGAAAGATCCGTGACCAGAATTTATCTTGGATTTTAAATAATTAAGTAATTCTTTAAGGAAGCTAATTTAATTCGTGGACAGTAAAGGATGGCGCTAATTCATTTGCTTGTTATGAAAATTCTTCCAAAAACATTGTATCTAAGGGTATATACTGTATTATGTAATTATATACTGTCTAGTTGGATTTAAGTTACACCACTCAACACGCTATGCCTCAATTTTGGATGGAAAGTCGAGAACGGAGATACTAGGTTCTCTTTAACTATCTCCATTTGAGGGAATAAGCGTGTAGCTATTATTTTGTGCTTGCTAAGAAGTATTAAATCAAAACTCATAGATTACAGTTAAATGATTCGAAGTTTAGAATGTCTCAGTATAATAAACATTTCAAATCTTGGGTCAGATTAGCGAATAAAGGTTGATTGGGCATTGTAGCGACCAACAATAAGCAATCATCTGGTTTAGTGCTAATACTGACAGTCACGGACCGCACTTAATTTTACGATAGCTAGCGATGACACTTCATTCGCTCGTCAGTAACGCCCATAGCGGAAAATATCCATTGTTCTAGAGTTTTTGAGTTAAATCCAACTGGTTTTTTCTCATTCTTGTAAAAATAAACATGTTACTTATAATAAAATTCTGTTTGCCGGACATCGTTCAAGTAAAATAGCAATTATTTGTGGATTCGATTTCAAATACAAATCAATAAATTATCATAATAAGAATTTATGATACCATATAAGTGTATGTAGAATAAGATTTTACCATCCACTTGAAATTTGCCACTTCGAAATAAAAACAATCGAACATTTTGTTAAATAAACATAGTAACACACAATAAATATAATTGTATAGAGTTAAATACGTGCTTCATATAAAATATTGTAAGTTATATATAATAGTAGTAACCGTTGAGATGTCACCAGCATTGGAAAGGGGAATGACAATACTGACATTTTCATATTAATTGTAGATTTAAAACTGCCTACTTCAATAAAGAATATTTCAATTTTGATTTTAAAATCAGCGGCGTGCTTTTGCTTGAAAGCTTTAAATATTAATATGTTACTTTATTTTTAAAACGTAAAAACACAATTGGTTATTGTAGATTGTTTTTGAGAGTGCAAGATTTTTATATTTATTCATTTCCTGTATGTATAACATACATAAAAACTAGCTATTTATTAAATATAAAAGCTTTTAAAATTTAATTTCATTAACTTGAAAACGAAAAATGCATGCGTGATGCTAAAAAGCATCACGCTGTATCACGCACGCAGCAGGATAGGCGCTGACACACTAGTGTTAAGACACCCCGTTCCCTACTTTCCACCGAATTCGAAAACATAAATTACAATTGGTTATTTTAGATTGTTCTACACTCCGTTCTTCACTTTCAGTACGAAATCGAGACACGATGTAACTGACAGGAAGCGTAACTTAACGCCGTGCTTTGTTTGAAATATATACACAATATTTTAGCTAGATATGAATATTAACTTGTCATTATTTTTCATTCAACGATCTATTATAAAAATGGATGTTCGGAAATCACAGAGAGGTGTTACGACGTGCCTCGAGATAAGATATTCAATTGACGCCGCTTTTTCTATTTTCTCATCCGCAAAATCAACTTTTCCTTTAGCATGGTCATCATTACTTTCAAGTATAAAAATCGACAGATAATAAAACGACAGATAATCGACAGATAATAAAATGCTTACTATAAGTATATACCTACAATAAACGCTTACGTAGTGCGGAAGATTTACCTATTTTGATTGTAAAAGTCCGTGATAGCTTCTAATTAAGCTACTCAACATTATCCATGTATTTGTTAAAATAAAATGTAAGTTTTAGCACTTATGAAATAAATAATGATGAAAACAGTTGTATCCTAAGTTTTACAGACACATTCCGGGAAATACTATAGTAATAAAAATAAAACAGTCCGACCTGAACTTTGGGCTATGTTATTTTATATATGTAAAATTTATATTTTAAATATAGATCTGTAAAGTTAGATGGGTAAAAAATTATTAATAAAAATAAGTTCATAAAACTATGTCAGAAACAATGTAATTCAGAATAGCGGAATCATAGTTATTTGAAATATAAAAATAGAGTAATATTTGAAATATATTTTATATTTATTCGTTTACATTTCCACCAAAAATTAAGTCAGCCAGTTCAATTAGAAAAGTTTGATTAGTGCTGGAATAGGTTTACAGTAGTACACTATAAAAAAACCTATACATATTGTAAGTTAAAACGTAACCCAATTTGTATCAATAATCAAACAAGTTCGTATCTATATTGACAAGAGATAGAAATTTATACCTAGTAGACTCGTTGACACGTAACATACGCGTAACCTTAGCAACGTCGTATTCATTTATTAAGTTAATGTGTTATAAATTATTATAACAAAAAAAATCGTTCTGCATTTTTAATCTCTTTCATAATCCTCACAATTTTTGTAAAAAGTGTCGACTTATTTTTGAAGTTCTTCCATTATGTATTAATATGATATATATCGTACGAATATGTATATGTAAACATTCATCTTGTGATACTTTTTAGTGAAATCAATTACTTTTACATGAGTATAGTAAAGGCAATCTGGAATGTTTATTTTAAAAACGAGCAATGGTACACTTTGTGGAGAACGATGCCCTGGGGAAACTTACGGACGATATTCGCTTAATAGGGATCTATTGTGTTGTCTGTACCGTTTAATTACGAATATTTACCGTTGCGGCTCAGAAAATAGATTAAAGATTCTTTAAATTGCATTTTCCTCTGGAATATTGTAAACGACAGCATTTAAGAGGTAAAACCGTTTCCGAGCGCCGATTCTTCTGTTTAATTAAATTTTGGCTGATGCCCTAAAGCAGTTATCCAGATTCGATATTTGTATTTGATAGGAGTTAATTTGCTTAACATTACTTACGTAAACTATTTCAGAGGTGTCATTTACAGTATCTACTGTATCTAGCTAGTTGCTTTACTACGCCTTTTAATACTAAAAGCTTTGCTCCGATATTTCCGAATGCTTTTACTAAAACAATCTGTTCAAATAAGACAACGAGAATCTTTTGCCAATAGAAGTTTTCAGCAGTTCATCACTCTAGTGGGTTTATTACTCACTCTAGTGGGGCCCGAGGGGCGCATTGCTCTGTAATTGTAATTGGAATATATAGCCTTACTCAGTGATAATTACTTCTCTTTGCGAAGCATTCAACACATTCCACTGATTTTATTTAATCAAAATCTACTGCAACTTCATAAATCATTTCAGCAACTGTTATTTAATTTAAATGTCCTAACAACAAATTCAATAAATATTCTAATGAATTTTGTGAGTAAAATGAGATTTTCATCATAAAATATTCAAACCTTAAAACATTTCCCTGCCGAACTGTCGACTTACTTTTTTGAAAGGTCGCTTGACAACCTAATATGCGGGGTGACGGCCTTCGGGTTCAAAATATGTACACCCCAATTTGTGGGGACACCGCTGATCGAGTTTTGTACATTAATTCAAGCATCGTTATTGTATCACAATCAACAAATGCCTACACATTTTGTTTGATTTTGAAAGACTTACTGAAGTAACTGGATCATTATGAAAAATTAAGTGTAATTCATCATGAGGAAGTGTAGTGCAGTGGGCCTTACTTTAAACGCAATGATTTTGGGTTCGATTTCCACGCAGAGAAATAATTATATATTATTTTTATTTCTCGCCTGTGGTAATTAAGAGAAATCATTTAAATTCCGCCACTTAACGCGCAATATTTTGAGAAAGGTAGATTTTTGATTTCAGCCAGAAATTGGAGAGTCTAGTCACTAGGTTCTCTTTGACTACGATGCTATTTTCTGTAATAATAAGTGCACTAAGTTAAAACGTATAATACATACATACATATAATATGTAATGTTTTCAATTTTTCTTTGAAACGATCCTCCAGCAGTAAAGTTTAATAAGAAAGCGAGTGAACGGGAAAATTTAATAGATTGTAAAGTAATATTTTCAAGCTGTTTCAATAAAGATAATAATGTTAAGGACAAATACTAGATTTTATCGTCACAAAATTATGTTGCAAAGCTTATAAGGAATCCGGTATATTTGTTACTTTATCCCAGCAATGAGTCTTTCAATATTGTGAAATAAATTCCACTTTTATCGCTTAGATGAGAAAGTATGTTAACTTTTGCGTTTGTAAGTTTATAAAATAAAATTTATATAAAGTGTTTAAATTGAGTATACGTAGGTTAGTTAAATATGTATGTATGAATCTTATATTGATATTGATCATAAATCTTTATATTGATAAAACTCTATCAAAAATGGTATATTCAGGTTTAAAAATTAATAAAATAAAAAAGCAGTTACATCTTATTCCCGGGCAGGGTAGTCAAAGAGAACAAGATACTCCGTCAAGGTACTCCGTTCTCCAGTTCAAACACGAAATTGAGACATTGCGTGTTAAGTGGTGGAATCGTCAACGCCGTATTTTATGTAAGAACCAAAGCCGAGAACGAAAATCACTTTGATATAATCATTTCAAGGAGTGGAAATCAAACCTATAATCATCACATTTATGGTCAGAAAGCCTCGTGACTCGGACTATGTAATAAATAATCATTATTAAATAAACAATTTTATAAGTTAATATATTAATATACATAAAACAAAATATTTACTTAATCTAATTGACGTTATCATTTCAATTAAATTTTGTTTGACTCCACATTCTTTTATAATAAGAGGGAAATAAATTGCGTTATCAGATTTACGTACAAAATAAATGAATTACATTTTTTTACAATATTTTCCTATTTTCTGCGAGTTGCCTGTTTTCATACTTGTATCAATGGCCATTGGACGACATTGTATTCAGATGAAACAAAGAAGTTTGTTACTTAGTAATATAAATAATTATTATATACAACTTACAAGTATGTAGAAATAAACCCTCATGACTAATAATATGAATCTAAATATTTTTTTCAATAATTTATTTTAATATATCTCTTGCATTGAATACAAAATAATAAACTTTATATAAGTTTTTTTTTCATATTCACCATACTATACTTCCCGCATAGTAGGTTAAGTAACCTAGTGTCCTAGTAGGTAGAACCTAGTGTCAAGACACTCCGTTCTCCACTTTTCACTTGAACCACGTCATTTCTTATTGCTGTTGTTACTATTTTAGTAACATATCATATATATCTAATTTGGCTAGCATGGGATCTTTTAACAATTTTTCAATAAATCAACCAAAATAACATTCTGTATATACAATGGATCAATAATATTACCTAAATACTAATTCTACACTTAACAGATACTCATTCTCAATCCCTATTCGTGAGCTACATACGATTTCCATTAGGTGCCTACTCAGCTTGACAGCGGCTGCCACGTTATTGGCATGATCAAATTACCTTTCGTCGATTCTTCGCTGGATAATGTATACACTTATGTGACATTGCATACATTTTTAATTTGTGTTTATGTTTATTGCCAATCGTTATATTGTTTTCTATATGATGATTATGCAAATGAGTGGGGGAAAACTTTTGGTCCCAATTTTATGCAAATTATGGGTATGAAATTTGGAATTGGAAAGTTGAGAGGGAAAGGAGCAAAATGCTTATATTGTAATTAATAAAATATATTTTACACACGCTACTATGTGTTTGATATATAATATTTATTGGGAAATAGTCGACTAGTATATAATTTTTATTTGATATTTAATTAGATTTATGTAAATTAATTTTTACTCTTATAATATTAAGTAAGCTTAATGCGATATCTATTAACTGAAGAAGAGTATTTTGTTTAAGTTGTAGTTTTAAATTTAAAATAGCTATTATCGGTATTGCAGATCATAAAACAAATATTATATATAATATGCTCAATATAAACTTATTGATTAAAAATAGATTGAAATAATAAGGTAAAGGAAACGATAAACGCATAAATTGCTTGCTGGAACCTTTGGACCGCTTCCTTGTATGTAATTTTTTTATATTTTTTCTTTTAGAAATTATTAGAAGGGAAGGACGTTTAGTAATAAATCTTTATTTTCATCTTTAAATACATTTAAAGTAGGTTGTATTTATTTTAAATTGGTTTATGTAAGTAAATATAAGTTTATCGATAACAAGCACTATACCTTTCACAGTTTCTCTTTATCAAGTATAAATTTTAACACGAGTAATCAAACGCACGTGTAAATTGCAATCTTATCACCATTCTAACGCAAATCCGTTCAGTTCCGATCAGTTCTTTAACTATCGCGGACGTGTCAGAAGAGAACAAGCCAATTCGCCAATGTCATGTTGTACGGAGAAAAACACGAAGGAAGTAAAAAAGTGATACAATTACACTATAAACGATTGCATAGTAGTAGAAAGGACATTTTTTTTATACTATCAAGCACTTTCGAAAGTGTATTCAATGCGTATTACTTAATAATAAGCAAATAAGTTAAATATATAGCTAACCTTATTTATGAATGTTGTTAATTTTTGTCTTTTTTACCTTTATCCTGTATCCCGCACAGCGGGGTAGGCGGAGAAACTTGGTATTAAGATATTCCGTTCCCCACTTTCCGCCGAATTTATGTACATAAGTAATAAAAAATATCTCAAATAAACAAGCCTTAGAAAATTAACATCTACATAATATATATTTAAACGTATTCTACTATGTTCGCATATTCTTGGAATGTCTCAAGCGTTGTTGATAAGTAGCTAGGTCATTAGATATCTTTCGAGTTCACAATAACGTCTAAGTACTAATATAACAATGATTCAAGTAATACATACAATCAATTGTTGTTATAACGTTGGGACAGCGCCTTACTGTAAAACGTGATAATCGGGGGTTCGATTCCTGCTCGGAGTAAATTATTATATTTTTTTTAATACTACGCTATGGTACCTTAGACAAAGCGTGGCGCTGAGTTCCGTCTTTTGACACGCAATATTTCCATTTCAGACGAAAAGTGGGGAACGGAGGGTTTTGACACTCTATTCTCTCTACCCTGAAATGCGGGAAAATGCTTGAAGCAGAAAAAAAATTACAACATAACATTGCTAATTAACCTCACAAGTATCTTTTTTAAATGCACGAATATCGATCCAAAGTAATTGCATTTTATAAAACTTAATTAAAAACTGCTTGCAATATCAATTAAGTGTAACATTCTAATTAAGTACTTAACAATAGTGAAAACCATTAACGGTATTAAATAAAATTATATGGGAAACTTGAAATGAACATATTATTACTGTAAAAACAAAATACAGTAGCTTTACTATTTTTCCCGCTCATTATATTAATGAATATATATTCAGAGTGAACCTAATGTCAAGACACTATGTCTTCCATTTTCCACCTAAAATCGAGACATTGTGTGTTGAATCGCGTAGCTCAACGCCGCGATCAAATAACAAACTAAACCAAAATAATAAGTCATTATTTCAATATTTAATCATATTATAATAACTTAAGTATTTTTCTTATGAAATGCGGTCGGCAACCGCGTCGACGTTAGTATGACGTCAGCGCAATGGCAGCCGTCACAGAAGCCATAGCGCGCCGGCGCATGCGAATGAACTTAAACACAATACACTATACACTGCTAGTTCAATTTAAAACCCTTTTAAAGATATGCAAACTAAAAACGCAAGGGAATCTAAAAAATGTAAGTTACATTCACACATTATGTAAAGAGAGTGAAGGAAAAATAAATTAAGGTTAATGAATGACTTATTGTGTTAGGGATAGGACATTGTTATTAGACTGGTCGAGTTACAAGTAGTTTTTTTAAATAATAACAACTACTTGGTACCTACGGGTTTAGAATTCAAAGAAATAACTAAGTGGTTGGTTCGATTGCGTAAGAGCAGTTTCACACGCATAATAAGTTATGCTATAGTAAGTATAATAATGTAGACTTGCAATAGTTCTGAATCAGACATAATTATCTTTGTTGTTAGTAAAAATATGTTTTAGAGAATTTGATTCATAGATTTAGTTTAGTTAGTTTAATTTTTAAGTTTAAACGTGTTTAACTATTGTTTTTAAGAAAAGGTAAAACAAATTTGTTTTACCAATTTTTTTTATTACATTAAAATAGCAAAATCTATATTATCTTTTCTTGTTTTCCTGTTATCTTTTTTTAGCTTCACGCTGTATCCGGCTCATAGCAGGGTAGACAGAGGGAACCTAGTGTTATGACACTCCTTTCCGCCGAATTCGGAGGCAGTGCGTGTTAAGTGGCGGAACTTAGCGCCGCGCTTTACGTCAACATCAGAGCGAAGAAAATGGAAATATTAAATATTATCACTTCTCGAGTGAGAATCGAACCCACAACCAGTCGTTTATAGTCACACACTTGTGCCACTGCGCCACGACTGGTCCCAACTGGACAGTTTTCTCTCTTAATAAAATACATAATTATATTATACAAATACTTATTACGCACATTAGGCATAATAAAGATTAAGCATTATTTTAAATTTTTAGTTAACCGCAGAGAAAGTTACTCAAAAACTAATTTATTTTAATAGAAATACAACATTTAGAAACAATAGTTACATTGTAATTTGAAATGAATTGAATATATAGATATACATAAACGCTAAAGCAATTAATCAGATCATTAATAGCATGCCAGTTGATACAACAAATCCGATTAAGAAATATAGAACAGGCGTGCATAATTCACGATTACTATATGTATATATATCTACTATACTTTATTATATTTATTGTAGTAGAGTTACTTCGAAACAAGTTTTCAAGCCGGTTGTTCTATGGCTTAGACGCCTTTGAGCAAACATAAGGTAACGTAATAGGTATCTAGAATAGGGTTGCCATGGACTTATCCTAGTTGTAAAAGGAATGTATTTGTATTCCAGGTTTTAATAATATATATATTTTTTATATTTAATTCCTTTGAACATTCCCCACGGTAAGGCGGTAGAATACCGTCACAGAACTAACGTCTCTCGGTATGCTTAATGGTTTTAAGCCAATTTTAAGAGTCTGTTAGAATCATCGATAATTCAGACTGACTGTGATAGACAAAATAATTTCGGTTTTGGTAAGGTGAAAGAGAAGATGACGAGGTTCGCCTTCGGTTTTTTTGTTTTAAATGTAGATGAAAAGTTTAAAGGCATTATTTATTAAAGGCAAATGATTTATTTTTTATATATTTAAACTTGTATAAAAGTAAATAAAAGTCGATTACTTATATGAGTAATCTTACAAAAAATACTATGTTCAAACGTCCAGGTTCGGGGCTCCGAGGTAATAGGGTTTTTACTTTTCTTAACCTGGTTTAAAGATTTATGAGATGGCAACCCTAATCTAGTGCCATATATAGAATATGTTTGATGACTTTGATCCTCTAAGTTAGATCAAGTTCGTTACTTCTAATGCAAGAGAAATTGTTGAAACCGTCTCAATTTACAAACTTTTACTGCAAATTAAGAGCGAAATTTTACGGCTGTTTTAATTTTCGTGGGAGTTCTTTTTTTGTAATGAACAATTATTTGTACTAATTGCAAGAGAAGGAAAAATAACATTATAAGCGAGATTACTGTTATTTCTTTATAGCTTACCGCTTTTTCCTGTAGAACCAGAGAATTTAAATTCAAAACACGTTCAAACGTTCTACAATTGTTGCATAATATCGAAGATTATTTAGTGACGGAATTCAACGCCGCGATTTGTCTTACCAGAGTGGAGTGGAGAAGTGAAAATAATTTATATCTGTGTAAGTATCGAACCCTCAACCAATAGCTTTAACATTCAAGACGCCGTCCAACTAGGTGATAGCCTTAAAACCGTATTTATAACAAATATATAAATTGAGAACGTCTTTTTAACAATTATAAGTATTAAATGACATGTTATATTTTTATTAAATACACAGATAAAGGTAAGAACATTTTAATTTATTCTGCTTTATAGCATTTACATTATGAGAATAATAACCAACAAACGATTATTATGATAATATATTGTCATTTATATAAAAAAGGAAAATAAATTATTCTTTTATATCTAAGAATTTTTTTATTTATCATACATTAATATACATGATTACGAAGAATCACGTAGCCTTAGTATATTTAATTATTTTCATATCTTACCTTCAATAAGTAAAGTTCTTTCATGTTATGCCGTTTTACAAAATCAATTTTAATGAAAAAAAAATACTTTAATAACATATCTTAAATCATCATTTACAAAATTCTCTAGCTAAATAATAAACCTTACTATAATTTAATTATAAAACTAACATGAGAGCTAGACACTATCATATCAATGTGAATTGTTTTTGGAGGACTAAGGATTCAGAACCTGAAAGGATAATACTTATTCGGGAGAGTAGTTGCCTGAGGCAAAAAAGCTAATGTCATGTCTACCTTTATACATTAAAAGTATAAATAAACGTTAGGGACAGTCTTTCGTGTAAATAATAAATTTAATTTAGTTATAAAAAATCCCAATCAACTTTGCTTTAAGTGTTTTAAAGAATTTTAGTCCGATTGTCGCAAAAAAATTGTATCGAGCGTATTATAACGGTTTTGGTTGGTCATTGTGTAAATACTTTTTCTTTTTGTCGCAAGTAAAAGAATTCTATACAAGTACAAGGTCTTATACTACGTATCAGAGTATTTATTTTGTTCTGCAAAGAAATGGAATAGAAAATACAGATAATATATTTTAATTAAGTATGTTAATATGAACCATTTATCAAATATATTTTATTTAGTAAATATTAAATTAAACTAAATTAAGGAAAAAGGTTTTTAAAATTATCATTTTAAAAGTACTTTATTTAGTCCGATTGTCGCAAAAAGATTAATTGTATCGAGCTTATTATTATAACGGTTTTGGTAAGTCATTTTATAAAACTTTTTATTTTTGTCGCAAATGAAATAATTATATATACAAGATCTTATATTACATACCACAGTCTAAGAATATAACTTATATTTATTCTGCGTAAATAAAGAATACAGATTATATATATTTCATAAATACGTCAAAAAGAACAATTATTGGGCATTACAACACAGAAAAAAAAATAACAAATCCCTTTCTACCTGACATTACAAATACTTTACCTGTTTAAAGTTTATTAATAAATTATGTGTTAAGCTCACTCATTTGAAATTTCCATGTAAAACAGGTTACAATAAAAAGGCAAACATCTACATAGGTAAGTGCCCAATTTAGGTGAGATGGGTTGTACGTATCGGGTAAAGGTTAAAGTTACTTTAAAATAATTATAAGCGAGTAACAAAATTGAAAACGTGTTCGCATTTATAATCTGTGTACATTTCCCGCCATTTTAAGTTATTTTTAGATAGTGATTTATATTATGAGAAATTAAATCTTTTCTTAAAATACATATAAAACTGAGAATACTACTAATCAAATATTATAAGTAAGCAGTAAAGTATGTTTTGTTTATAGTACCGTTATATTTAACTCTTTGTCTCAACAAATAATTAAAAGTATAGAAAAACTTAATGACACTTAAAACTTGTTGGCATAAAATAAACAGTGAACAGTAGGTATGAGTAAGAATTTGTTTACTATTTAAGTAGTCTGAGCAAATTATCTAAAAACATTCCGTTTTGTTATAATAATAACAATAATATTAATTAATTAAACTTATGTAATGTATACGCTTGCTTCTATGCATACTTCTGTGTATCATACAGTGATAAGTGATAACATATCAATCGTATCGACTCTACCTATAATAAATTCACGATAAATGAATCACATTCCAAGCATGATGTCACCTTTACTCAAGTGAATGGTTCAAAAATTTCTATTTTCCGAGAAGTGAACAATAGGCGATAGAACAAAGCGCAGGCGACAGCCTCGTGAGGTTGCGCGGGCACAGGTAAGAAAGTCGTTTTTGCTACCTACCTTTCGTATACTGCGCCGACGCCACTGCTAGCAACAACGCGGCGTAAAACACCCTCTCAGCCCGTCGCAACATTTTTTCTAATTTATATTTATTGTTGTTTCACGACACTAGAGAAGAAAAACTTGTCACTGGATGGAAACACACACACCGAGTCTCGTATTCACACAAATCACGAACACTATCACAGAATACAAACGCACATCCATTTGAAAAATGTTCGTTTATCCGATAAAGGTAACCGCTTCGCACGACTCGTGGGACGAAGCATGCAGGTAAAACGAGTAAGCCTATTAAGTTTCAATGACTTAAAACTACTTATATGGGGCGGTACTAGATATCTAGACACAGTGTGGGATAGACCGTCGCGTTAGTTTTGCACGTATATAAGTTTAAAAACTTTACATTATTTCGTAAAAGAATTTCGAAGTTAGGAGCGGTATCGGGCGTCACGCAACACGACCGCCCGACGCATCGTCCGCGGCAGACTGGCGTGAAGTGAGCGAACAATCAACAAGTTGCGATCGCGCGAGGCGGGCCGTGGCGGCCGGAGCATGCGCCATCTGCGTCTATATTCATACCCGACTACGCCACAATGTTGACTCGTCGCGTCCCCCGCACCCGGCGAAACTTTAAAACCGGCTTTTTTTCGCGCAAAAACAAGAACACGGGATCTTTCCTGAGTTAGCCCGACGAACCCGCTTTGCTCTGTATCTAGCGATTCTGATTTATAATAACTTCACAGAAATAGTCGCGTAAGCCAATAATTATCATTATAATTTTCTTGGGATTTTTTTTAAAATAGACACATTTGGCAGGCATTTAAAATAATAAACATAAATAAAATTACCATTATATTCATACTACGTATTGTATCACGTAATTTAAATAAGTATAGTTTTAATTCTTCAATTATTGGTAATATGTGTACGTAGGGTAATAATTCTAAGTTGTTTATTTTTGTTAGGTTTTTAAAACATATATAAAGTGGTGGGAACGCCGTACTTTTATTAGCAGAGTAGAGAAATAAAAATTATTTACAGATTTACAGCTTCACATTTTTACAATCAAGTAATAATTTCAATCAATTGGGTAGGACAATCAATAAGTAGACAAATCAATATCAAAACATAGCGAAACCTCATTGCCGTTTCATGTTAGCAGAAGTTGAAAATGAAAATAAAATAAATAATATAAATAAATTCGGAGGCAGTGGCGGAACTTAACGCCGCGCTTTGCCTCTGACACCAGAGCGAAGGAAATGGAAATATGATATATTTCCATTCCTCGAGTAGGAATCGAACCCACAATTAGTCGTTTAGAGTCATACGTTCGTGCCACTGCGCCACGACTGGCCACACATCTAACCCCACATGGCCCACATATCTAAAAGGTTAAAAATTATTAAAAATTCGAATGCAAAAAGTTTAGTTCTAAAAGAACTGTTTAATAATATAATATCAATTTGTTAACTTCATCAGTTAAGATATATTTCTTAACCACAAGTCAAATTCTGCCAATCATTTTGCAATCGCGATCCATTGCTTCATAGGCATGCAAAATTTCATTTCAAGTCATTCAAATACATAATTGCTTTTTCACGTCAAGTATATTTTAAGATTTTATCGCAATTTCTGTGTACGACACGCGAGATCCTGGGTTCAAATCTCACAGTAAATTATCTGTACCTATACACAAAACTTAATATACTTATTCGGTATTGTTATATTATTGTGTGAGGCTATCGTCAGTGAAACTGAGTTAGTTATAAGTCTGACTGTAAACCCGCTGATTGTGGGTTCGATCCCATTAGGGGAATTATATTTAAATTCTCATTTTTTCGCTCTGGTACCTACCTAGCCGAACCGCGTTATTGAATTCCACCACTCAGTACAAAATGTTTCAATTTTGGGCGGAAAGTGGAGATCAGATTGTCTTGAGACTAGGTTCTCTATGACAATCGTGTTATGCGGGAAAAAGCCTAAAGCTGCTATTTTTATATCGTCTGTGAAAATTTTATATAAGAAAATCATGCAACGCTATTTGCCCTACTTCTAGCCGTTAGATTCGCTTCAAAATTTTCACACGTGCTCGCATCCGGTGACAAAATATTTTCATAGCTCTCTCTATATTTATATATACTTTACTTATAACGTTCCTGCCAGAATAAAAGGGAGAATATAAAATAGTTATAAGCTTACTATTAGTTAATTTTCTTAAAATATTTTTTAATGAAAAAAACTAGGTATAGATTTTTTAACGTCTATAAATGTGTACTTTTTATACACTTACATTTTTAACGTATATTTTACTGGTTATTGTTCTTGTATAACAGTATAAATATTTACGACTATAACATAATATGTTGCATAATATTTGTTTGTTGTAATAGTTGTATTACGATAGTAAAATGTATTTAAGGCTATCGTGGCGCAGAGGAATAACGACGAACTGTAAATGCAATTGGTTGTGGGTTCGATTCCTACTCTGAAGAAAGATTATATTTAAAATATTTTAACTTTTTCGTTCTGGTACCATCACTTTACTGGCAATGGCTTGATTTAGACGGGTAAAAGTGGAGAATGAAGTGTCTTGACACTAAGAAATATTTGACTACCGTGCTATGCGAGGTATATGTATATAATTTATTAATTTATATTCACCTCAAATTTGGGGCCAGTCGTGGCGCAGTGGCACAAGCGTGTGACTGTAACCAATTGATTGTGGATTCGATTCCCACTCGAGAAGCGGAAATATTTAATATTTCCATTGTCTTCGCTCTGGTGTCGAGACAAAGCGCGGCGTTAAGCTCCGCCACTTAACACGCAATGCCTCCGAATTTGGCGGAAAGTGGGGAACAGAGTGTCTTAACACTTGGTTTCCTCTGCCTACCCTGCTGTATGCGGGAGACAGCATGAAGCTAAAAAAAAGTACATGTATACATATACATATATGTATATATAACGACTCGGTGCAATTCTTGTTTACTCGTGTACAACTCTTAATTCAAACATGCTTTCCCTTTTAACCTTTCTTCCGTATCCTCAATAATTGACATTTTATCGTCTTTAGTACCAGCACTTCATGTAGGTACTTATTTTATAGCCGTCCCAATAAAATTGTCCTTTTTACTTCAAGAAAACCTCAGGAATAAATATTCGATGAAAAATAGTCTAATATCGAATAGTTAATTTTAGTGAAGCCACCTTTCAAACTGGTAATCGGATTTTTTGATTGTTTGTAGGTAATGTATTTTCCTTTGTTTTTCGATTTTATTCAATATTTAATTTCTTGGGTTGAAAAAATCTTAATGTTAAGACTTGAAAAAGACATTACGCTTTATTACAATTTATTTTTGTTGTTAGCATCTCTGTAGAGAGATTTTTACAAATTTCTGCTACCCAAAGATTATTCAACGAACAATGGATTGGTAAGAGAGAATGCTATTTATTAAATACTTAGGTAATTATTAAGTATTGAGATTAATATAACATATAACATGCTAAATATTAAGATTTTTTACCTAGACCATCGTTGCGCAGTATTTCACTCAGTGGAATGATCAAAATTTAATTATTTTATTAAATATTAACAGGCAATGTCTCGAATTTGGGGGAAAAGTGGAGGACGGAGTTTCTTGACATCAGCTTCACTAACTATGGGATAAAGTTTGGTGGTAGGAGATTCGTTCTCCGACTGGCTCGCGACCACTATCATGTCAAAGACGAACCGCCAAACATCTCATGATGTGTTTCGGTTCGATGGCCATGTAAGCCAGCTCTCTCTATTCCCACCATTCCCATCCTTCCTCCCTCCTTCTGTCCTACATCCCCGAGGCTGACAACGTATCCATAACCCTAATGTTGTGGATGTCTATGGGCGAAGGTAACCACTTAACACCAGGTGGGCCTTCTGCTCGTTTGCCTCCTTTATCCAATAAAAAAAAAGTCTGTCAGGAAAGACCACGTTTTACTTATCTTTTAGATGTTGCGGCAGTATTTAACGTCGCGTTCTGTCTAACTAAATCAAATTAATAAACGTATTTTTAATGTGCGCTACGATATCACATGCATTCAATATAGAAATATTAAAACAGCCTTGCCACTAAATACCGAGTTAGTTTTCAGTAATATGTGTCTATATACTAATATAATTGTATATATTTTAATATATAAATTTTGAGGCCATTATGGTGTGGAAGGCAGCGTCTGACTATTAGGGCGATTGGTTCTGGGTTCGATTTTCATTTGGAGTAATAATTATATTAGTAAATTATTATTGTTCTTCCCCCCTGGTATAAAGAGAAAGCGCTCCGCCACTCAAAACGCAATGTCTCGAATTCGGACGTAGAGTATAGAACGAGTATTAGATATGAGGTTCTCTCTCAATGTTTTGTTAATATAATAAATTTATAGTATAATACAAATACAATGAGACGTAATAAAACTACGTATTAAAGTCATTATTATAGATTTTTTTTTAATTATAAAATCGTCACTATATGATAATTTAACTGAAATTACGGTTGAAATGATACAAGTAATTCTGTATTTATTTAATTACGTCTTTATTTTTAAGAATTAGCGGTTTCTTTTTCATTATCTTCGTCTTGACCTTCTCCATCTTCAGTACCTTATAACAAAAGGAAAAATACAAATTTATATGTACTAGGCGACCCGCTCCGGATTCGCCACGTGTGAAATGCCACTTTCATCCTCTATTGCTCTTTGGGATTGTTTTTTTATAAAAGTCATATTATGTGACCTTGCGTCACTAATTATGTTTTGAGCAAATCATCGCTTACATCTAGTCAATGTCTTACTTATTTGATAACATATCGCGCTAACTGTTATAGTAAGAAAACGTACGAAACTGCTATCATAGTATATCTATATGATAGCAGTTTGACATATTACCATTCTGGATATGTACGAAATTGTAGTACCCTGAAACATATATAAATAATGTACTGATTCTTATATACCTATTTTGTACTTGTGCCTGTCATTTGACTAAAATCATGTTATATGAATTCAGAATCTATTAAATTTACTTAGAAATGTGGAACAAGTCTTTAAAATGCTAAAATTTTAAAACGATTGTGACATCTAGAATGGGTACTGTATAGTTAAATTTAAAATACAATTGGTATGATTATGCTAACAATATACTTACTACATTTACATACTACAATATATAAAAATTACACATATACTATTAAATAACATACACCTAAAACGATTGTAAACGGTCACACAACCTTGTATTAATAAATAATGTCGTTACCTCTCGCAATCGCCTCATCTAACGGATAAACATCTAGCCTCTTCACTTTGAGGTACGCGAAGGCCTCCAGATCGTTTAAGTTCATCTGATAAAAAGGGGAATCTTCGTTGAAAGAACCAACTTCCACTCTGTCTACGGAATCGACCGGCTGAGTTACTGATGTTGGTGACTGTAATACGAAATTATGTATTTTTTATATATTTCTTTTATAAATAAAATGTTTCTTTTTTTAAAACATACTGTTTGTGTACTTTTTTATATAAAATACATTTGTTCAGCAGTCAATGAGTACGTAAAATTATGGTTTATAAAACATATCCTAAGAGTCCAGTTCTTTTAAAATTTAAGTTGCCTTTCTTATAACTTTTTGGATATTAAATGTAAGTAACCTAATTTATTATATGTATATAACTAATAGTATTATTTATGTAATTTAAATTTTAAGTACTTGCATATAAAAATAAATGTATGTTTTTTTTAGCTTCACGCTGTATCGCGCACACAGCAGGGTAGGCAGAGGGAACCTAGTATTAAGATACTCCGTTCCCCACTTTCCGCCGAATTCGGAGGTATTGCGTGTGAAGTGGCGGAACTTAACGCCGCGCTTTACCTCGACACCAGAGCGAAGAAAATGGAAATATTAAAAGTAAGGCTTATAAAGTATATCCTAAGAGAGTGCAGTTTTTCTAAATTTAAGTTGTCTCTTTTAAAAATTCTTGAATATTAAATGTAAGTGACCTAATTTATTATTTGTACATATGTAACTTATAATATTATTTACATAAAAAAATATGGTGTAATTTAATGTAAGTATATAGTAGATATAAATAGCAAATATGATTGTCGTGGCGCAATGGGACAGTCTGAATATAAATTCGATGGTTGTGGGTTTGAATTTCACTCGGGTATTATATCTAAACTATTTTTAATTCTAAGACCAGTTGTGGTGTAAGGACACAAAGTGTAACTGTAAACGCCACCGGTTGTAAGTTCGATTCTCACTCGAGGAATTGAAATATCATATATAACATTTTCTGCGGCTTAGCGTTGTGTTCCGCCACTTAACACCCAAAACATCCAAAATTCGGCAGAAAGTAGGGAACGGAGTGTCTAAGTACTAGACTCCCTTTGCCTCGTGTGCTGTGAAAATAAAAATTTTCAATTCCCTGAATTCCCTGATTTGGTGACAAGATAAAGCGCTTTTCGCTAGTATACACGCAATATTTTTATTTTAAATGAATAAAAGGTGAATATTTGTAAAAATATCATGTGTAACGTACACAGTTTCCTTGTCAATTATCCATGAATTTCTGTTAGATATTTACAATTTAGTTTTGAACGATTTTTTTCAGTTGTCCAAATGTAATAGTGCAGTTGTTAGTTCTATTCATTTTTTTGTAATAAAAGCCATTGTATTGTAATTTCACGTACAAATAATACTCCTTTTTTATAGAACTTCATATTTTATTTTCATAATATAATTCTGCAAGAACTTACTATGGGGCCAGTCGAGGCACAAAGTGTGACTGTAAAGCGACAGGTTGTCGGTTCGTTTCCCGAGGAGTGGAAATATTTAATATTTTTATTTTCTTCGCTATGGTGTCGAGGGAAAGCGCGGCGTTAAGTTCCGCCACTTAATAGACAATACCTCAAGAATTCGGCGGAAAGTGAGGAACAGAGTGTCTTAACACTAGGTTCCCTCTGCCTAACCTGCAGTGTGCGGGATACAGCGTGAAACTAATGAAAAAAAAGAACTTAGTAATAGTATTATGTCGTTTATATAAAAACTTTGTCAAGTATTCTAAAATAATAATACCTAATAAATTGGTAATTCATATTCTATATTCTTAAGTCTTCCTCAGTCTTAATGAATAAACAGATTATCTGACATTTGAACATTGATGTAAAGTTTACTCAAATAAATATACCTAACCTTTAGAAATATTTACTTTAGAAGTTTAGTATCAATTAAGTAATAAGTATAATTAATTAGTGATAAATCTGCTTAAAATAGTTTCATATAAAATTAATTTAGTTATTATCTATCTTTCGCTCTCGCCTTTTTCCAAATTGGGTGTAGATATAATCTATTGTCAAAATACCACTGTCCGCCTGAAATCGGGGCATTTTGCGTATTCAGTGGAGAAACTCAACGCTATGTCTTTAGTATAGGAGCAAAGAAATAAATATTTAACTATATTCATAATCTGAGTGGGAATCGAACTCACAACCATCGTTTTTCCAACTGCGCCACAACGATGTTTTCTAGCCTGAAAGAAAGTCCTAACAAAATAAACTTATTTACTATATTTTATATTATTTTATCACCTCATACGATATACCATCCAAAGTTCCAGCATCCCATGGATATAAAGGTATTTCACTCTCTTCAAGCCACCCTGTATTCGTGCAGAGTTCGAATCTCGACACACCTAAGAACCAATCAGGAGACGGTTTCATAGCAATTACTAGCGAGAACAGATGATGTTTCCTGTCAACTCGAAACAAGGAGTGTGATGGTTCAGACATGTAAGGATGTTCACGACGTTTTCCTCTTATTAACGTCCTTGTACCCGAGCCTGTCATCTGGAATTAAGTTATTTGACAATTAGTTGTTATTTTTGTTAGATATACTCATTCGTTATAAAGATGCTTCCTTTTTAAGTGGCGAGAAATATAGGATATAGTACACAAACATGGCATTCATAAAAATATTTTTAATATAAATATTTGGCTAAGTAGGTATTGGATCCACAATTGTTCGTCAATGGCACCATAAAGGGCTATTTTTTAATATTTTCTGTTCTTTTAATATAAGTTCACGAATAAGCTGCAAAAACCTTTTAATATATTTTATTAACTTTGTTTTTTCCTATAACATAGCAGTGTAATTGGAGAGAGTCTAGTGTCAAAACACCCGGACCTCCAATTTCCGTCCGGACTCTAGACATTACGTGTTAAAAGGCGGAATTCAACGCCGCGCTTTGTCTTAAGCACGGGTGCGGAGTAATGTAAATAGCATATCCATGAAGTGGGAATCGAACCCGCAAACATCGCAATTACAATCAGACGCTGTCCCACTGCGCCACGACGCCCTCATTATTCAAATTACTACTATAAAGTAAAGAAGACACATTTAATTCCTTATTAACTTTCATACAAGCTTCTAGTTTACAAGTTTGATTTTTACATGAATTGACTGTCTGATTTTTTGCTGGTATAATACCACAAAACACATAAATTATAATAAATAGAATTTGAGAAATTTCCGCACTATATAATATAAGAATAAAAATCATAAAACAAAATCAATAGTTCTTACTGAATTTATAATATCCCTTTCAATTAGTGAGATATTAGCTTCCTCTGCTAACAACTTTAAGCCTTCGCTAGCTCTCACATCTGGTTGCCATAGGATATATTTATAGGTGTGGGAGGCGCCGACTAAGTGGCTATAGCCATTATTATCAGGTTTAGTTGGATACTTTCTAGGGTGAGTCATTCTTGACCAATGACCTTTGAAGATTACCTGAAAAGAGTTAAGTGTTATTATAGAGTGGCACTCAAAGTTAAAACATTCCAAAAAAAGTTAAATTTATTGAAAAACAATACTAAAATAGTTGTACTACTGTTAAATTTCGTTTAAAAATTAAACTATGGAATATTGGATACATTATAATTATTAATTTATGTATGAATTTAATTATTCCAAAGGTAATTTGTAACATATATGATAATTATTATGAATAATGAATATGTAGTAAGATATACATCATGAGTGTAGCGTAGGTGTAGGCGCAGTGGGACATCTGACAGACTGACTGTGAAGGCGATGGTTAAAACTTGGATAGTTATTTGAGAAATCATTATATTAAAATTATTTTCAAATCTCTGCTCCAGTAAGGCAAAGGATTTGGGATTGTCACAAATTTAGGAAGAAGTGAAGAATAGACTGACGAAACTATATACTTTCTTAAATTTTTAATGCGTGAACAAAGCGTAATCCTGTTTTTTATATTTATAAAACATATACAAATTAACTTAACGAACTTGGAAAATAGTAGCAAATGTCTTCTAGAGTAATGTTACATTGTTTTAAGAGGCATTTTTCTTTCTCTCTTTTTAAGATTAGACTAAATGTGGAATTAGGGTCATCGTACTTTTTCCAACTTCATGCTTTTCAGGGTAGCCAGAAAATGTTTAATGCATGTCGTTTGCCAATTTCCACCCAAATTGTGAGAGATTGCGTGTTGGGTGTTCGTCTCTTAAAAGTACTGTTCCACGAATAAAGCGCTATTAGTTCTTTCTGGATGTCCCACAAAATGCACAAATAGAACAACAAGAACATGCCAAATAGAATATATATTTATAACTAAACAATGTTAGCAAAATAATTCAATTTGATATATATTTGCCTTACCTCATATCGGGCTTCGCTACATAAATTGCAAGTGCTATTGGGCGGATACGGCGGACTGTCCAATGGCTTTTTAGTATCTTTCTCGAGGACTATTGTTAAATTATTTCCTATATACCATACTTCAGAATTTTCAGCTACCATTGCACGTAGTCTTATTCTCTGCGCTTTACCACTTTGTTTAGGGGAAACCCAGTGTATCTGAAGGGAAATTATCATTTTTTCTATTTATTTACTAATAAGCTTGGATGTTAAAGACATCGTAGTAATTTTTACTTAATTTTTCATTTTTACTTGTTAAAAGGTGGAAATCAACTTAGGACATTGTTGACACCGATATTATTTCATGAATGTAAACATTCCTTTAACTAGATTTGAATAGGCATCCATCGAGCATGTAGGCAGAAGAGTTGCAACTACTATACGCCTACTTGAATTACTTTCTTTTTTTTAGCTTCACGCTGTATCCCGCACACAGCAGGGTAGTCAGAGGGAACCTAGTGTTAAGACACTCCGTTCCCCACTTTCCGCCGAATTCGGAGGCATTGCGTGTTAAGAAGCGGAACTTAACGCGGCGCTTTGCCCCTAATACCAGAGCGAAGGAAATGAAAATATTAAACATTTCCACTCTTCGAGTGGGAATCGAACCTACAGCCGCAGTTCGTGCCACTGCGCCACGACTAGCCCCCAAAAGAATAATAATTAGTTAATTTATAAAAAAATGAAAAACATCTCGATTTTACTGACTGACTGACTGAAATACATAAGTAAATTAATTCCAGAATACATAAGTACAACAAATTCTATTTAATTATTAAAATAAATAGAAAAATATAATAATTAGAATGTCTGTGTACAGTTCGGTTGGGTTTGTTTCACATGGGATAATTTCTCTTTTGCTGAAATATGAACTTCGTTTGTATTATTGCATTTATTGTTTGCATTACTGTAACTCATGTAGCCTGAAAATATTAAATAATATTATTATTATTATAGAAAATGAACGAAATGAAAATGAACGAAATGAAAACGAAATGAATGAACCGAAAAACTACTCTTTTCACGTAATGTAATAAAAATTGAAGTTACCTATACTAATCAACCCATAAGTTAAAGTTAGTCGAACATGAATGTTTCAAAACTCTGCTTTAAATCATTATGCGAGAATTTTTGTTACGTTTGATTTAATAGCAAAAAATAAAATAGACACATTTATCTTTAATTAAATTATTTACTATGTATTTAATAATATATCTTGCACTAATTAATTGGCAGAATCATATTATATAACCAATATTATACATATATCTTAAATTAAAGAGAGTCAAAAAATAATTTGAAACAAATTTAGTGTTCATACCCTAATATCGCCTAATTCTTTCATGATTATTATGTACTAACTTACAGCGTAAGTAAACTTTTTTAACTGAAACTACTTTGGTAGTCCCAAGTATCTACTTGGGACTCTAGTATCTACTAGAATAGAAATAAATTTAGGCAAATAAATAAAATTGGTCATTACAAAGAGAGATGAACCTTCCAGCGTTCCATTGGCTCAGATGTTGCGTGCCGATATGCCTGTGAGGAAATCACATAAAAATCATAATCAACTGAAAAATAATTAGTTCTTTAAATATTACAATACAATTGACAATGAATTTATTGTTAATTGTGATTTTTACACAAACAAAATATTAATTGTTAATATTTCATTGTTAATTGTAATTAAATTTTTCCCAACACTGGATGCCAGTCACTTTGCAAAGAGAGAGGTCCTGATCAGTACCTGAAACTTGCGAGCCAAAGGAATGCATAAAAGGCGTATTTAAAATGTTTACTAACAGTCACCTTCCCTGTATCAGATTCTCTCTACCAAACTTAAAATTACAATTTTATTTTACCTAGAAAAATATATGTTTTTTATCATATCAACTATTAATTTAAACTCTTTTACTTTTTAACACAAAGAAAATTCAATCTTTTCTGTTCAAGAACCATAAGAAAACCTGTTTAATTAACTAATTCTTTACCTCAACACGATATTTTTCTGAATTATCCGTATTCTCGACGGAGTTGTAACATCGTTCGCTGTATCTCGCGTGACGGTTGGTCTCTAGCGTTTTGAGATATCCCACGTCTATAGAGCGATGGTCGAACTCGTCTGTACTGTTGTCCACATCTGGATCCTCGACTGTTATCATGAACCATCTGAATGGTCTTTCAATATTTGATGTGATGATTACTGTTTTTATAAAATAATATTTTAGTAAAAGTTATAATTTCATAGAAAGTAAATGTACATATATTTTTTAGCTTCACGCTGTATTCCGTACACAGCAGCGTAAGGGTAACCTAGTGTTAAGACACTACGCTCCTCATTTTCCGCCGAATTCTAGAGGCATTACGTGTTGAAACTCAACGCCGTGCTTTACTTCGAGCGAAGAAAAATAAAATATGACATATTTCAAGAATATAATGAATGTATAAATTAAAAAAATATCTGTTTGTCTGTTTTGGCTGGGAGATTTGGAAAAAGGCTCAAACAATCATGTATGTCTGGTTCAACGTAACGAATTGATTAGAAAATAGCTAACTTTGCATATTATGTAAAATGTAATTTTTCGTTACATGCGTAATGCATATAGTTTACCAAAACATACCTGATTACCGAAGCTTATGCCAAAAACTAGCATTCTTAACACAAACATATGTAGATACTAAAATGCTAATAATAGTTAGAATAAGTAAAACTGTTCTTACAAACGTAGGTCTGATCGGGTCTGTAGATATTCTTATCCTCGACTTTCGAGTCGATGACCATTTTAAAAATGCCATTATTTTCGCTCGGTGTCATCACAGTGGCGAGGGGTGGCGTTTGGTCACATTTTCCTGGTTGCCCAAATGTTACTGATAACATTGATAACAATGTTAACAGTATCAGGTACCTTGAGAAAATATTATAAGATAAAAAAAATAAAATATATGAGAAAATATTATAAGGTATATGTACATACATAATGAAATGCAGTGAGGTTGTCGTGTTGCGGTGGGAGTGTCTGACTGTAAGAGCGATGGTTGTGGGATCTATTCCCAATCGGTAGATTAGATAAATATGATGTTCATTTCTCCGTTATGGTACTTAATACAAGTCCTGCCACTCTAAGCAGCGTCCCTAAGGTAGTGTAAAGTAAAGAAGTTATAAAACATCATCTTTACTCGGTTTAATCGAACAGCATATGAAAACAGAAATAACAAAATATGTAATTATTTTATTTTTTCCATACAATGAAAAAAATAAACATGCTATTATAATATCAAAGGCCATAAAAGAAAGAGCTCAGATAAATTTGATAATATTTTATCATCTTTTTTTCTTTTTAGCTTCACGCTGTATCCCGCACAAAGCAGGGTAGGCAGAGGGAACCTAGTGTTAAGACACTCCGTTCCCCAATTTCCGCTAAATTCCAAGGCATTGCGTGTTAAGTGGCGGAATTTAACGCCGCGCTTTGCCTTACACCAGAGCGAAGGAAATGGAAATATTAAATATTTCCACTCCTCGAGTGGGAATCGAACCCACAACCAGTCGTTTACAGTCACACACTTGTGCCACTGCGCCACGACTGGCCCCTATTTTATTATCTTATTTTAATTTAATTGGAATGAAGTTACTTAATACTTTAGTTAGATTATGTAATCGTGACGGAATCCAAGATGAGTTACCTCATCTTACAGTCTTAAGCCGGATAAAAATTAAAATATAAATATCTTCCCTTTAGTCAGACTGTCACACAAACATCGCAAGTGAGTCATGTCAGCTGTGCGACAATGACAATTAAATATTTTTTTTTAACGTAGCTTTACGCTTTTTCCCGCATAGTAGGGTAGTTAAAAAGCTAGCTACCTAACCTAGTGTTAAAACACTTCTTTTATAAAATAACTAAGGTATAACTGTCGCTGGTTCTTACTCTGAAATTACAATTAGTCTCCTGAGTGAGAATAGAACCCAATACCGTCGTTTTTACTGTTAAACATTGTCCAATTACGCCACGGCAGCCTCCTATATTTAACAATTAATCAAAATTTTAAATATTATAAATATATTGTGTAAATTTCATTAATATCAATTTAATTACAAGCGTAATTCAACAAGGTATTGATTAGCTCCTGATAAAATATGAAGAGCAAAGTTGCAAACCAGCAAAATATAAGGATAATTCATGATAAATAATCAAATTAATGCAAGCAAGGCCCATCCGTTGTTCCTGTTCTAGATTTCTAATTAGGATACGAACGTGGAAGCTATAAAATTAAATAAGTTCTGCAGTCTCTGTAAATGTTAGTTAGTGCTTGCAGGTATTCTCTGTTTTAAGTGTTATGTTGATATTTTTCTTAATATAATCACACGTGGTATTTGTGTATGAAATTTATCTTAAGTTTAATTAGATACTAGTATATTGTAACGACCCATTAAAGTAATATGTATTATATATAAGGAACAATTAAATAAATATAATAACAAAAATAAACACATTAAAGCTACTTACATGGTAAATAAACAACCTTTATCCCAGCTCTCAAATAACAAAAATTTGCCAATATAACAACTTTTCTACACAAAAATATTAATATTTTATATGACTTAATACATGATCGTTAAGGAAAAAGCAAATCGTGATTCAAATTGAATATTGAATCTATTAGGTTAACCTAGCGTCAACTAACAGTGTACGTCGAATACGAAGGAACGACCGTTTGGAAGCGCGCCAAGAGATTTTGCTCCAGAAAAGATTTAGACACGTTTCATATTTTGGGTATACTTTGAGCTATTTGATGCATTATTTGCATTTTCGATTGTCTAATATTGTCTAATATGAGTTTTATATAAGAAATATAGTTTTTAAATAGATTAATAATTATTTATTGGTTAGTTTTTGTATATATTTAGGTAATTAGCTATATCAGGTGACACAGCACCGCTCGGCATTTCTTTAAGGTAAATCGTGATTTTGATAGTATAATTAAAAAAAAGGAAATAAAATAATAAATAAAACTTGTAATACAAAAGCATCGTAAATTTGAAAAAAAAAACACAAGAAAAATTAAGATTGATGTTTTAAATGCTGGTATAAATTATATTTCTATATTGCTGGTATAATAAATCTATGTGTCTGACGGTTTTTGGTTCAATTCCTACTCGAGGAAATGATTAAATATTTTTTTTTCTTCGCTTCGCTAAAGTAAAGTTCCGTCTCTCAACACCCAATGTGTTGATTTCGGGCGAAAAGTGCAGAAAGTAATCTTGTTATCAAGTTTTTTCTGATTGATACTACCGACTATGTGAGAAACCGCTTGTAGCTATTTTTTTTAACATTTTTCAAACTTATAATATAAAAATGGTATGAAATATATATAGTGTTAGACAACGTTTAACGTTAGATTCCATTGCTCAGCATATAGCTAAGCATTCCTAACATATGAAGATATAATTAGGTTTGATTACTAGATTCAAATTACTAGTTTAATTAATTAATATATCAAAATGCCGGAGTAAACGTAGAGATAACAAATATATTAAATCTCTATATATAATAAAAGAGTAGAAAAGTCAATTCTGTACATGAAAAATTTCAGAAAAATTTCAATTGGGTGCGTTAACATATCGATAACAGAGCCCAAAAATCCACTCAGTAGAATTTTTGTCTGTCTGTCTGTCTGTCTGTCTGTCTGTCTGTTAATTTGTTCGCCAATCACGCAAAAAGTACTGGATGGAAATGAATGAAATTTAGCATGGTGGTAGCTTATAGTCCAAAGGTACATATAGGATAGTTTTTATCCCGGTATTCGATGTAGTTTTTTTGGAAAAAATAAAAAACCGATATAAGTATTTTCTTCATACACTGATACTTACTGAATAGAAATAAATGATTTTTTGCATGCAATTAGCTTAGAGGCTAGGACATTATATGGGATAGTTTTTATCCTGGTATTCAATACAGTTTCGGCAAAAAATAAAAAAAAGCTGACATAGACAAATTGTGTTAATTATTTTACAAGTGAAGCTAAAATACTTCTAATTTCATTTACTAATACAATAATTATAAAACTAAGAAGTACAAAATAAATATGCATATTTTTCATATCTATATAACTTTTTATTTTTTTATAATGGCAGCATTGTCATGTCACTATACGTCATTTTAACTTCTCCCGTAACGCTAAATTGAAATTTATACTTTTATATCGTTAAAAATGGTAATATTTGTGAAAAAAAGTTTCCTTATAATAGACATTTTACTTTTAATATTATGCTCAGTACATCATACTTCCTGAAGAACTTTAAAGTGTCGCTTTATAGGATTATCAGCCGTCGTTAGGTCGTGGTCTGTCTTACTTTGAATAAATAAGTCATGAAAAATTATTTATTAATTAAAGGTTATTTATTACCTTTAATGATTACAAAATTACAATACACCTCAAGCATGAAGTTTTCTATAGAGTTTCTTCAAATGTGCCATTGAAATATTTTTTTGATATGTAAATACATTAGAAAAGATGAGATTCTTCTTAGGCTCAAAAGTAAAGTTTGTTATTTAAACGTGAACACGGGTAGCTGTAGATACGTAATAGATATAGTAGTGTAGTTTATGCAGGCGAAGCCGCGGCTGGGTCGCTAGTATATGTCGGAGAAAACGCCACTCAGGCGTCCAGAGTCCATTTTTACAAGGAAAATACTTGTTGATAGACAAAAATAATGTTTATTTCAGTACAACGGCTCAGTACAGAATAACCTCTTTCATACAAAACACAAGTCTTTATATAGGCAAACACAAGTTTAACATTTATAATAACAGTCACTTCCGTTAAAAGAAATAATTTAAACAATATTATAAAAAATAGTTCAATATTACATATTAATATTATAACGAATTTTCCAATACTTTAAATAATTTATCTTTCACAAATTACAACTAGTTTAATAAACAATTTCATTATTTGCTAAGAAAGTTTAACATGGCGCCACTTAACAGAATATAAATATTTATTTATTAGTTAAGATATTAAATTAGTTACAATAATTATAAAAATTTTAATTCTATTTAATTCGAATAATGATTGTTAAAGAATAATTAAATTTAAATAATTAAACATTAAATCAATTTTCAATATCTTCAAACTAAACATCAAAACAGTGTCCATTAAATATTACATTTTAACATATAACGGTTTTGCAATTATAAATAATTATTTAAATAACAATCTTAAATATAACAATTATTTATAACAATAAAGTAATTACATAGTCATTTGCGCCCATACGGCCATACTGACTCCAGCGCGTCCCTTGCGCTGTCTTTTACAATTCATTTACACAAGGCATCACCCATATCGGGATCTAGCCAACACACAAGGCATCACCCATACGGGATCTAGCCAACACACAAGGCATCACCCATACGGGATCTAGCCAAACACAAGGCATCACCCATACGGGATCTAGCCAACACACAAGGCATCACCCATACGGGATCTAGCCAACACACAAGGCATCACCCATATCGGGATCTAGCCAACACACAAGGCATCACCCATACGGGATCTAGCCAACACACAAGGCATCACCCATCCTGGGATCTAGCCAACACACAAGGCATCACCCATCCTGGGATCTAGCCAACAAGACCAGGACTTAGGATACGCATGGTGGCCAGCCAGCGTTTAAGGAAGGATGTTGGACAGGAAAATAAATAGACACACACACACACTTCATTATCATCATCATCATCACATCAATATAGAAATCACTTAAATTGTCACAATGTTAAACACATAAATAGGTTCAAACATTATAAACAAAAGTACAGTAACCCCCTAAAAAGAACTGCTCTCTGACTATTCTTCTGCCCATACGGTCAATTCGTCCGAGTTATTGAAAAAAAAAAAATTCAATCCCAAAGCTCAATATGACGGGTTTTATCATTTAAAGACCGCTCGTCCATCCGTTTTTTAGCAAGCAATCTAACTTCTTCAATCAGTCTTGTCGTCTGTCAGTTTGTTATTTTTAAATTTTTAATATTTTGAATTTATAATATTTTAATGGCAGGCGGAAAGTGTCCTCTGTGTAATAATAATTCTATATAGGACCTTCACTAACTCTTTGAAACTTTGAAATTTATAGTTTATTGTAATTCCGGAAATAACGTAAGTATCGGCAATATTTTTAGGAATTGAACCGCTTTTCAACTATAACTATTTCCTCTATTGAATCTTAAGCCAGCAAAATACCGTGAAAACCAAATCTTTAAACTAGTTAATAATTAATAATGATATAAATTTCTTTTATTTGTGTCGGGTCAGTAAGATCAGTATCTAGTTCAATTGACGGGTCATATTATAACTGTCATTTATAATAAACTCTTAATAAATATTATTGACTTAATTGAAAATAATTGAAAATGACACTAAGCTCAGGTGTCTTTAAAATACTATTTTTTTTTTTAGACTATCGAATCGAGTTTTATTGTTACTTATAAAAGAACTATAGGTCTAAATTTACATTATCAATTTCAACCACAGCTGTAATATTTTGCTTTGACATAACATTTTGCCCGCAATGCCCATAAACTGCACAACAATTTGCCTGCGTTTATCGAAAATAAAACTAGCCACTTTTCTCAAATTAAAGAACAATCGCCACCACTATCAAACAGACAGTTATAATTATTTATTTATAACAGTTCAATTATTATCCAAACGACCCTTACGACGACAGTTTAATTAACTTTAAAAAAATTTAACAGAATTATTTTCAATAACATAAACACTATTAGAACTACTACGAGAACTGAAATTATTACTTATTTGTTGCAAAGAAACGTTAAGCCTGAATAAAATTTTCTCCTTACTATCGCGGAACCGGCTTATTATCATTAAAACATATAGCTGAATCTTTTGAAGGTTCCGTAACATGAGATCAACATATTTCCTATCTTTATTTTCGATTTTACGTTTTTGAAATATTTTAAGTACCAATATTAATTTAGGCAGCGATTAAGGGGTATTTGTCAATAACTCAGATCGAATAAACTCGGGGTAAATACCTGTGATCAGCGCGTCAACCAGCTCGGCGTCGGCGGCTTCCGGTCGAACCCTCTTGAAAAGTGTCCACACCGTGGTAGAGTATCCGGCGTGGCTGCTGGCGTGGCTGCTGGCGTGGCTGCTGGCGTGGCTGCTGGCGTGGCTGCTGGCGTGGCTGCTGGCGTGGCTGCTGGCGTGGTCTGCTGGCGTGGTCTACAGTGTAGCTGTGCCGTCGTCCGCATACCGGTACTCTCTTCCAAGAATACCGATCAGTTCTTCTTTCCCTTGCCCCCATGTGGTAGAGTAAAGGGACCAGGAGTCGGCCCACGTCTTCGCTCGCCGCGCTTGCTCGCGCGCCGGTTTTCGTGATGGAAGTCGACAGACCCATTACTTGTAATAGTAAAGGTCGTGGCACCAGAACATCGTCACCGGAAAACCCTGAAGTCTCTCGGGGCTGAGATCCCACCGCTGCTGTCGGAGAAAACGCCACTCAGGCGTCCAGAGTCCATTTTTACAAGGAAAATACTTGTTGATAGACACAAATAATGTTTATTTCAGTACAACGGCTCAGTACAGAATAACCTCTTTCATACAAAACACAAGTCTTTTTATAGGCAAACACAAGTTTAACATTTATAATAACAGTCATTTCCGTTAAAAGAAATAATTTAAACAATATTATAAAAAATAGTTCAATATTACATATTAATATTATAACGAATTTTCCAATACTTTAAATAATTTATCTTTCACAAATTACAATTAGTTTAATAAACAATTTCATTATTTGCTAAGAAAGTTTAACATGGCGCCACTTAACAGAATATAAATATTTATTTATTAGTTAAGATATTAAATAATAATTATAATAATTTTAATAATTCTAATTCTATTTAATTCGAATAATGATTATTAAAGAATAATTAAATTTAAATAATTAAACATTAAATCAATTTTCAATATCTTCAAACTAAACATCAAAACAGTGTCCATTAAATATTACATTTTAACATATAACGGTTTTGCAAATATAAATAATTATTTAAATAACAATCTTAAATATAACAATTATTTATAACAATAAAGTAATTACATAGTCATTTGCGCCCATATATATATTAAATATTATCATCTATATAAAATACGATGAATGGCGTACACTGTCTGCTAAACAAAATAACACTTGACGAAATGTATTTCTTCTCGTATTTGTTTTTGACTTCAGCTTCACGCGTTTTCCCGCATTTTTCATATGCAATGCAGATCGTGAAAAATGTATCACGTAAAAACACTTATTTCTCCACTTTCGATTTTTTGACATGTTAAGTGGTATAGCTTAAACTTTGCTTTACCAAAGCAAAGAATAGGAAATGATTTAAATGTAATTCCCTCGAATGGGATTTGAACCCGCACCATTACAGTCAGATGCTGTAACTCTGTACTACGATGATCTCTTGTATAATTATTTATCCTCTTCTAAACTTATAAGATGCAACTACTACGACTGCCTTTGTTAACAGGTGTTTCTACAACTGATTACAATATGAGATGAAGTGCAAACGTATGTCATTAAATATTCATTCGTGCAATTATAGTCTTGCTAATGCCTTCTCGAAGTTAATATCGGTTGGATATTATATTCTCTATTACACTACTATGCGGATATAATAATATATATTAATTACAAGGATACATAAGATATATATAGCGTCATATTGCATGATGTATTTTAATTATGAATTAATTATGTTGACATTAAGCTACTGTTTTCTCAGAAGGGAGGGAAAGTAGAGAGAATCTGGTCAAGACACTCCGTTTTTCACATCGAGTCATTGCGAGTTGAGTTACGGATCTCAACAACGCGCTGTACACCTGAGCGGAGAATCCATACTTATATTATAAATGCGAAAGTCTGTATGTTTGTCTGTCACGCTTTCACAGCTAATCTACCGGTCCGATTTGGATGAAATTTAGAATGAAAATAGTATATAACCCTGGGTCTAACATAGGCTACTTATTTTTTAAAAATCTACCTCTATGGGGTTGAAATAGGGGATGAAAGTTTATATGAAAAACCTAAACCGCTTCACCGATTGTAATGAATTTTGGAATAGATACAGTTGATAATCTAAGGTTAATCATAGCCTACTTTATTTTCCAAAAATCCATCCCCGAGGGTTGCAACATAACGAAACAATTAGGCAGTCCACGCGGCGAAGCCGCGAGCGGGTCGCTAGTTGAAAATAATTTAAACATATTTAATTTTGAGTGGGCAACAAACCTAGAATAGATGCTAGCAAGCAGAGAGCATTGGCCCATTGGATATTCAGAAGTTAAATTATAAAATTTATAAATTAAAAAAAATATATGGCCAGTCGTGCCGCACTGACACAAGCGTGTGACAGTAAACGACTGGTTCAATTTCCACTTGAGGAGTGAAAATATTTAATATTCCCATTTTCTTCGCTACGGTATCGAGTGAATGCGCGGCGTTAAGTTCCTCCACTTAAACGCAATGCCTCCGAATTCGGCAGAAAGTGGGGAACGGAGTGTCTTAACACTAAGTGTCCTCTGCCTACCCTGCTGTATGCGGGATTACAGCGTAAAGCTAAAAAAAAAAATTGTACAATCAAATAACCCCCTGTCTGATTACAAAGTACATAATAGAAATACGAACTTTTCGTTTTTAATTCAAGTTCATAATCATATTGATATAAGAGAGATGTCCTTCACTTCATGTTGGTCATTGGATGGCATTGAAACCTGACCATTGACAGAAGAGCTAGTGTTGGTAACCTTTAAGTCATTAGCCTAGTCCAGGGGTATACAACCTTTTTTAGCAACGGGCCTACTCAAATTTTTAATTCTTTATTTTATCCAATTTTTAATAGTATTTAAAAAGTAATAGGAGAATGTCTTTAATACATATACCTAAACACTTGCCGGCCGTATTTATTAAGCGGGCCGCGCATGGCCCGAGTTGCAGATTGGCCACGCCTGGTCTAGTCAATTATAAAATTTAAAAGCGTTTTTATTCAATTTGGTAGAAAATAAAAAAGAATTTTCAGTTAATTTTAGTTTTTTATTTTAACAATACAAAAATCTTTTTTTACCTTAACAATTGATATTTTTGGTAACAATTGAAGGTATAATGTCGTTGAATTGCGCCACTAAGCACGAGATCTGGAAACGGAGAGTAGAAAACGAATCTTGATTCTAGGCTACTATGTATGTAGTAGTTTGTACGATTATGAGCATTCTTAAGAGTATAATTTTTAACAGTTTTTTAACAGGGCTTTTTGTTTTTACATATCTACTTTGCGGACTGACGGTACTACACGATTTACTATTAGACAAACCGAATACTACCCATTATATTATTAGGATGCTTCGTTGGTGGTAAATTACTTATTTATTTTATTTGCTTGTATATATCAAAAATTTACAAAATAATGTTTCATAGTCTTATAAAACTATTTTACATTTTGAATGTTCATTTAAATTCTCTCTGTCTCCTCTGTTATCCGGAATAAATAGAGTTAAGTGTACAAAATCCTTTATTATATTTTAGAAATTAATACGCGCACGTCTCATAACATATTGATATATTCTGATTCATTTGATAGGTAATTACATTGACGTATACATTTATAAGGGTGAATAATGCGGAGGCGTTTGGGAATTATTTATTAAAACCACCTTATTTTTATTTCGTGGTATAAATACTACATACTCGTATATGACGTATGACGTATGACGTATTTAAAACAACGCTTCCATTGTCATGTTATGTCAGAAACTATACCTAAGGTCAAAGTTCACTGTTACCATTCACGGTTAAATGTACGTATTATACATTTTTTAACTTTTGAATTAATTCACATTTTGAATGAATTTTCATACTGATTATTTAATTGAATACTTACCAATTGTAAAGATTTTCTGATTTTGTTTGGTTGACTAAATATTATCGATATCTTTAATAACAGCATAATAATCATTCTGATAGCAAAATGAAATGTTGTAATGTCGTCGGATTATAATTATGTGCATTTTTTTAAGGTAGACAAGAAGTGGTTCAAACTTCTGTGGCAAGATTTTCTTTTGTAAATAGATTGATTGATACATACAAGTGGAGAATGGAGTGTCTTAACAGTAGGGTAACCCTCTGCCTATCTTGCTGTGTGCGGGATACAGTGTGAACCAAAAAAAAATAGATACATACAAGTGATACTAAAAAAGGGTCTTATTTTTTATCTTTACGTTGTACCCCTTGCGGGGTAGTCAAAGAGAACGGAGTGCCAAACGCTGCGGTCCCTGGATACTATTTTCGTCTCGTCCATTGTCATCAACCTCTCCATACACGCCTTCCGGGCGTAAAAGTGTCTTAAAAGAGACAAAACTATCCATAAAGGGGGAATGATCAATCACTAGATTCTAGATTGTATGCTCACTTCCCAAAGAAGCAATGCAGGAATAAAAATATTATTTTTTAAATTCTTGTGGCCAGTCGTGGCCCAGTGGCACAAGAGTGTGACTGTAAACGACTGGTTGTGGGTTCGATTCCCACTCGAGGAGTGGAAATTATATTTCCATTTTCTTCGCTCTGGTGTCGAGGTAAAGCGCGGCGTTAAGTTCCGCCACTTAACACGCAAGCCTCCGAATTCGGCGGAAAGGAGTGTCTTAACACTAGGTTCCCTCTGCCTACCCTGCTGTGTGCGGGATACAGCGTGAAGCTATTTATTTATATTATTTTTTTTTGACAATGTCCCATATATCAATATTACTACTGTATGAAATAATCATCGTCCTACTTTGTGTCCTAAATAATCTATATGTTGAATTTTATTACGATATATTGAGCTATTGATGCGTGAAATATGTACTAGAGGTCAACAGGATTGTTGTATTGAAATTGATATACACGTGAACTAGAAATCTACATGTACCTTGACGTTTACACATTAGATTGTTGGTATAACAAGTAGTTTCACGCTTTTTCCCGCATAACGGGGTGTCCAAGACGGCCTTAATATATTTAACAAGTTAATCCACTTAGTTTTTTTTGGAGATTTAAAACACATGTTCCATTTCTGTGCTCATTAATACATTTTAAAATACTTAACTAACTATGTGTCACACAAACGCCGACAATACCAGTGGGTATTAGACTATATAATTAAAATCGAAAGAGTTGACGCAACATAAAATATTTATTTTATTTGTAACCAACGTTTTAAAAAAATTATGATATTTAACAATAAGGAATTATTTAAAAATAATTCTTGTAAGGTTTCCACATTATATTACTAGTTTCATATGAAGTGCAATTATTACATACACATATTCTTCAGCTACACACTTTTTCTACATAGCAAGATAGTCATAGAGTAAAGAATTGGTGGAAGTGAAGAACCATTCTCCAGTTTTTCCCCGAAAATGACACAATGGCAGAACTCATCAACATTATTACTATTGACTATAAAAAAAAAGAAACTCTATCATATTTCTGAACTAAGTTGACGAATTCAAAACTATGACCGTTGACTTCCAACAACATTTTTTTTTAGTATCGTTGCCATTGCGAAGCAAAAACAGAATAAATATAAAATAAAAAAGAACAAGCTTTAACAAGTCAAAAAATCACATAATCATTACAAAATTGTTACGAATCAGATGAATCTATTCTGATGCGACCGATGAATAAACATAAGTGGCCTGCGGCGTACGATGCGGCCTATTCAACCCAAATAAACACGTGCCCCAACGATCTCTAATTATTCATATGTCTGTATATATTAACATTATTTGCGCTTAATGGATTAGGGAAATATTTATTCTTGTGATAGTTGGACCATTATGATGTACTCTATGTATGTATTTAATATTATAACTTGATTCAAACTTGGGGTAAAGTATGATGACAACAGTGTTGCTAGCGTATTGCAGGTTATTTAGTTATAAAAATAATATACGGAGTAAATTGCATGTTGAATTTTATGTCTTTCAGAAGACATATCAGGTAGTCCGTACAAGTTTTCACTATAACCTCTAGTTAATCGTTACATTATTTGTTTGGTTATAATCTTTTGTAACTGTGTATAACTCCAACAGGTGGCTTTCTTTTTATGACAGGGATGTCCCATTTACTGATTACATATTATTTACATTTACGATAGTGTGCGGTACCCCTGTGAAACTTACCTCAGTGAAACCAAAAAAGAGCGCCGAACGGGCATCATTGAAAGTTTAAAAAAATAATAATAGATCAAAGCTTTTTATTTAAGTTGGCGAATGGTCTTAACCTTTTAAAAATCATCACTTGCTAATCTACATATATTCCGCTGATCCCCGAAACGAAATTTGCGTACAAAAACATACTTATGCACATATTTTATCATATTTTAAGTGTTATAGTTAATTAAAACATCATAATATTATAATATTTTTGTGAATGATTTAATCAGTTCCATGAACCGCAACAATTGTCTGTTGATTAATACGAAAAATATGTAGATACAATAATTCCTGGTGAATTTTTATTATAATACTATAAAATTATTGATAAACCACAAATAAATGAGCGACGAATGTATAATTTTACTAAATGCTGGCAACACCACTCGATTTGCAATTGAAAATACCGTTTTACCACAGACCATGAATATGTAATGATTGTTAAACCAAAATTGATGTTTTTAAAAAAACATGTAGAAAATAGCATAATGTTTCCTTTGTTTTGGTTATCAAAAGATTATAATTGTTAATACATTGATGATCGTGTTTGGTTCATATTTTTTATTAACTGTCAAATATAATAAAAAAGTTGAGATAATTTCTCGATTTCAGACGAAAAGTGAAGAATGGACAGTCTTGATATTAGGCTCTCTGGCTAACTTGCTATAATATACCTTTCTATTATTTGAAGAGAGCTTTGTAGTTTAATATTGTAAAAATATTTTTTGTTTTAGCTGCTCGCTTTTTCCGGCATAGCGGGCTATTCAGAGAGAAAGTAGTGTAGAGGCTCCGTTTTCCACTTTCTGCCTGAAATCGAGACATTTACGTGTTGAGTGCCATAACTCAACGCCGCGCTCTGTATTAGGTACCAGAGCGATAAAATTAAAATATAAGTATAAATATTTGGCATCGTACCCACATCGCTGTCACAATGGCCTTAATTTATATGTTCTCATAATATAAAAAAAAACTAGGAGTTTATTTCTTAAATGAGCTTATCTCTTTAAAACTTAAATGACCTAAACTTTAACTCAATCTTTCTACTCTACAATACACAAGTACTAATTCCATATATTTTTAGAACATTTTTTCAGTTCAGCCGTTTCACATACAAATCTCTAAACTACTTATAGGTGTGCTTGGCGTAATGATGAATGCGCTAAAAAGGCTTTATTTCGCTAAAACACATTTGACCCAGAAGCTGAGTAGAAAAGGATGCACGCGAGACTCATACAGTCCCATGTTTTTATATCATACAATACTAGAATAGCAAAGCGGAGCTGAAATATTGCATTTACATTTGCGCATTATAAAAATATTTCATATAAATCCGGGAAATTAAAAAGTTTTCGTAGTATAGAGAGAGGGATTTCAGCGGTAAGTATGGTGCATGTATTAAACTGCGAGTCTAAATGCTTTTTACCCTACTTATGTTTATTTTATCATTAAATTTTAATCCCTACAAAACGGGGAATAGGTGGTAATTCGGGATGAAGTTTATACTAACGCGAATGTTTTAAAATATTATTTACGTATATGAATACCTGGATGGCATTCTCTCGTGAGTGCTACACATTTAGATTTTCATTTTCAGTTAATTTAAGGATTTTTAGCAATGTAGGCTAGGGATATTTAATGCTATTTGACCTCCATAAATAAAAAGCAGCTTCGCGCTTTTTTCTACATAACAGGATTGTCAGAAAGAATCTAGTGTCAATACACTCTGTTCTCCAGTTTCGTATATAACATATTAATAATTATTATTACTAATTGACAATATAGACTATGGCCCGGTTTGGCAGTATTGTGGGCTGAGTATAATTTAAGTGTAATTATTTATTGGAAGAGTTTGTTTCCCACTCCCTTGTTTATACAATATATAATTATTTATATTATTGTTCTATGCATCATAGTATCGCAGACAGTGCAATGTTTTGGTAAGACAAATCGTGGCGTTGAGTTCCACCACCCGCCACGCAACGTCTTAATTGCGGGTGCAAAGAAGAGAGCGTAGTGTCTTTACTCAACGCTTTCTCAATCTTATATTTTTCTTTCTATTATTTTTTTTTTTTAGCTTCACGCACTTTTCAGTCCCCTATATAACATATGTTATATTAATAATTGACACAATTTACCTTCATGACGCAGTAAAGCAATGTTGCAGGCAGAGTATAAGTTAAATATAATCTGTTAAGATGCCAGTCGTGTCACAGTGGCACAAAGTGTGACTGTACACGCAACTGGTTGTGGCTTCGATTTCCACTCGAGGAGTGGAAATATTTAATATTCCCATTTCGAGGTAAAGCGCATTGTTAAGTTCCGCCACTTAACATGCAATGCTTCCAGAATTCGGCGGTTCATGGGGAACACAGTATCTTAATACAAGGTTCCCTCTGCCTACCCTGCTGTGTGTGGGATACAGCGTGAAGCTAAAACAAAAAATTAAGAGGGAGGCCGAGTTTCCCACTCCTTGGAACAATTATTATATATTATATTTGAATTATTATATTTAGCATTATTGTACCGCAGTTGGACAGCTCTGATAATTCAAATCTTGGCGTTGTATTCTGCCACCCAACACGCAACGTCTTAATTTCGAAAGAATTATGGAGGACGGAGTGCTTTACACTAGCAGTCGCTCTGACTATCATGATTTGAAAAGCGTGAATTTTCAAAAAAGGGCAACAAATTATAGCATGTTTTATAACGTTATGAAAACATATGTAAATTAGGTACACGCATCTGATATTGAGCTTACAATCACGTTCTTATTCATTTATTATCACGTGGGACTTCGTCACTTAAATAGAGCTTTTGAGAGTTATATAAAATATATACATCGTACGACACAAGTGAGCGGAAAGTGCGAACCGAAATGATATATCGTCAAAAAAATAAATCAATAGGTAATCATAATAAGTCACGGTTTTTTATAAAACCGTTTCACGCTTTTTACCGTCAAAGAGAACATAGTGTCTAGACACTCCATTTTCCACTTTCCGCCCAAAATATTGACATGCGTATTGAGTGACGGAACTTAACGTTACTTTTTATCTTAAGTACCGGAGTAGAGAAATGACAATAATTTGAATACAATCATTCCTCTAGTGGGAATTGAACTCACAACTAAGATCCCAATCGAGTTATGTCCCACGGCGCCACGATGTACTCAAATTATTATAGAGATAAGTATGAATACGGGCAAGCGACGTATAACATAAGTCTTATGGGTGTTTTTAATTTAATTTATATTATAATTGGGAATTACTACGAATATACTTCAAATATTAAAATAAACGCTAATGTACTATATATTATAAATAAATAATAAAAATACGAAAATCTATCTGTCTGTTACACCGTCGCGGCTAAACCAAGATTTGGATAGAATGGTAAGTGTTGAAAATCCATGGTCAAACATAGAATATAGAATATTATTTCTAATAATCCACAAAGGTTTCAAATAAGGTGTAAAAGTTTATATAAAAAATATAAACGGCTAGACTGAATTGTTTTCTCTCAGGAACATAACTATAGGTCCAGTATAGACTACCTATTTCAAAAACCAGCCGGCCAAGGGCTGAAATAGGGGTTGAAAATTTGTATGAAATATATGAAATATATTAACACAGGCCGTAGACAAAACGAAAGCCGAACTTGTGTTGAGTCGAGCGGGTGAAGCCCCGAGTGGGTCGCTAGTAAGAGTATATGTGTTTACGAATATTAGTAGACACTTCCACATCATATCACATAAATCTTATAGGAGTGTTATTGTTTAATTTATTTTTAATTTAAATGTGAAAATATAATAAATATATTTAAACGTAATTAAACAATTACGTTTAAATATATTTATTACATTTTGTCATTCTAATCAAAAAAATATTTTTGGGCATTTGTCATGAAAACTATGTGGATAGAGGAGACATTTGGCTTTAAATTTTATATAGAGACCATTACTTCTCTAGAAAGTTGTAGTTATCATAATTATTATTATTAATTACAAATGTTAGAAAAATGTTTACCTGTGGATTAAGAATACAAATCCACTCCGCCGCTGGGTTCCGTAAAAGGTTGTTGGAGATTCGTTCTCCGACTGGCTCTCAATCGCTATCATGTCTTCTTAGGCATGTCACAGACAGACAGACATTCACCAAACATGTGATGATGTGTTCCGGTTCGATGGCATGGAAGCCAGCTCTCCCTAATTCCACCATTCTCCCTCTTTCCGTCCTTCCTTCCTTCACCCCCAAGGCCGGCAACGCATCCACAACTTCTCTAACGTTGTGGATGTCTATGGGTGAAGGTAACCACTTAACATTAGGTGGTCTTTCTTCTCTTTTGCCTCCTTTATTTAATAAAAAAAGCAAAATAAATATTACACACCATACGTTTTACATGGCTATTAGAAAGTACTAGTACAAAAATAAAATCACTATCTTCACAGTTTGTCCTTCATAGCAGAAGTCAATCAGAGAGAATCTAGTATAAATAAATAAAATAAATAAAAATAAATAGCTTCACGCTATATCCCGCACACAGCAGGCTAGGCAGAGGGAACCTAGTGTTAAGACACTCCGTTCCCCACTTTCCGCCGAATTCGGAGGCATTGCGTGTTAAGTGACGGAACTTAACGCCGCGCTTTACCTCGACACCAGAGCGAAGAAAATGGAAATATTAAATATTTCCACTCCTCGAGCGGGAATCGAACCCACAACCAGTCGTTTACAGTCGCACGCTTGTGCCACTGCGCCACGACTGGCCACCTAGTATAAAGGCCCTTCATTATTCGTTTTCCGCCCAAGGTTCGAGCTATCGGAACTCAACTTCACGCTTTGTTTAAGGTACCAAGGATGTGAAATGAAAATATTATATAGACATTCCCCGAACGGGAATCGAACCAACAACTGTCCTAGCTATAATCAGATACTGTCACACTGCGCCACGACGGACTTTGAAAAATAAAAAACTTCCTAAAAAATATACTATTCTATTAAACAAATACCTTACATCAATAAACATAATACATTCACTAATATTTTTTACGTTTTATTTAAACAACAACATGTTTTAATCTCATAAATATTTAGACGCGAGACCAAAGCGAATTCCTGGGGTTGTCAAAGCGATCTTATTATGAAAGTAGGAATAATCTGAAATAACATCTGTAAAGAGTCTTACACCGTATAAATAGGTATAATGAATTCTTTTATTTGCTCTTTTCTTTTGCTGAATAAATTTCTAATTTGTTATAATCGTATAGCGCCGGTCGTAGCGAAGTTGGACAGCTTAAACGCGGTAGTTGCTGATTCGATTCCCACTGATGATAATAATTAATTTATTTGCATTTCCGCTCTTAGCGTTAAATGAGGGTCGTTTGGAACAAGAGTTTTGAGTTCCGCCACTCAAGGCGTAATGTCTTTATTTCGGGGGGAAAGTGGAGAACGAAATGTCTTAACACTAGTTTCCCTTTTTCTACCCTACCGCCATGAGGGATAAAGCGTGAAGCTTTATAGTAGCAGGTAAAAAAATGTTAAAACATATCTATGAGTTATCTAAAAGTTATAAATCAAAAACCAAAGAATTTTCGTAGGCAATTTTTCATCTCGCAAGGCAAAGCAAAGTATTGACTGTGACGCAAATCTCCTTCTTAAATCGGGCAAAAAGCATTAACTCTAAAACACTCGTCTCCATTTTCCTCTCGAAATCGAAACATTGTGTGCTTAGCAGAGAAACTTTACGTTTAGCTTTTCTCCGTATCAGATTGCGGAAATGAAAATAATAAATATAACCCCATATTTGGTTTCTAATCCGCAATCAATCGCGTTTACAGTGAGTGAATGTCCCACTGTGCTATATAGCTTCTTGAAGACGATATTTATAAGTCAAAGTCACATTATTTTATTCAAAATAAGAAATAACATGCTTCATTTTTTTAACGTTAAACAATTTACCACCTGTTCACTAAATTTAATGCCTCAGACCTGGCGGAAGAAACTCAGCGGGACGATTTTTTTTTACTCAATAATTTACTGATGTATATATTGACAATGATACCTTTGGAATAGACTAAAGCGATAATAAGTAGGTATCAAATTTAAAAGAATGAAAATTAACTTACAGTTTATTTTTAAAATCCACCACTGCTGTAAGATGCAATCGTTAAATTAAAATGTCATTCATATACTCGTATAAGAATATAAAACGCAGTACAAAAGATTTTTTATATGAAAAACTGTAAATTACTAATAAGAGCTATTGAATTTTCCCAATACAAAAGATGTTCCGAATTTTAAATGTTTTATCGTGCATTAATTTGTTAAAAAATCTTTATGTAATATTCGTTCTGGAGATTTTATACAATACGTATGGAATATGAAATTCTTAAAAGACTTTTGTCGTTTATTATGCGTTTTTCGGCGTAAAATGTAACTTAGTACATATACTTTTACATAGTATCCATACTTATATTATAAATGCGAATGTCTGTGTGTTTGTCTGTCACGCTTTCACGACTAATCAATTGTTTGGATTTTGATGAAATTTAGAATGAAAGTAGTAAAAATGACTGGGTCTATTATAGGCTACTTTTTTTTTCAAAACTCAACCTCTATAGCGTTGAAATAGGGGATGAAAGTTTATATGAAAAATCTACACCGCTTGACCAATTGTAATGAATTTTGGCATATATATAGTTGATAATCTAAGCTAAAACATAGGCAACTTTATTTTTTAAAAATGCGCCCCTAACAGTTGCAATATAACGAAATAGTTCACACGGCGCGAGCGCGCCGCTAGTATTAAATAAAGTGTAGTATGTATTTTTTTTTGTTCGTAGATCAATATTACGTTATTTTTAACGTGGCTTTTTTCGCATAGCAGAATTACGCAGAAACAGCCTAGTGTCAAGACTCTCCACTTTCTTCTTTTCACCTGAATTAGTGACGTTGTGTCTTGAGTGGTGCAAATTAATGCCGCACTTTGTCCTGTTCAAAAGCGAAGAAATAAGAATAACTGAATTAATCACAATTAACCTATCAAGGTCCACCGAATTGGAATAGTATCCACAAGCTATCACAATTACAGAGATCCTGTTTCACTGAGCCAGGATGGACGTAATATTATTTGACTATGACTATTATTTAATAAAAACAGTTTTTTTTATATGTACACTAAATCACATTGAATGCAATAAAACTAAGTACTAAAAAATATAATTTATATTTAAAACTACTGCTAGAGCACACAAACTTCATCTTAAATACGTATTCGTAAAACGTAATACAAAATAGCTAGTCATCAATTCTATTCTTTATTGAAGTCCAGGTTTCCTCTTAATTTCCTCCTACTGGTTTCAAATAAAAATAGAAAACTATGAAGCTTTTACGTTTCCTTGATATCTGGCGCAGGTGGTGTGTTTGTAAGTGGTTCTCTCATAGACTGGCATCCAAACTAAAAGTTAATTGACTCACTTATAAGGAAGACCGAAGTTTTGACTTTCAACAACTTTATAAACAGAAAATGTAAAGGGAAATACATGGAACGCTTCTACCTGATGTGCTCTTAATTAGAAAGGAATTTTTAATTAAGATTAAAGTTTTGGTAGTAGTATTTTTACGTATATTTATATATATTTGTTAAATTTTTATTTTTTTTGTTCTATGTCCCTGTGAAATGATTTGAATATGAAAGTTTTGGAATGAAAAAGGAATTCCAATCTTTGTGAATGGTAGCTCTTGTTTAGAGGTTCCTGGTAAATTCGTATGAACATGAAATGACTGTAAAACCCATTTTTTTCTCTCTAGTCCTGTACTATTTGAAAATGGACATTAAAGTTTTTCTGTAGGGCTAAAATATTATCAATTTTCTTGTATGTATAAACACATATTATGGTATGGGCTAAAAAGGATACCAAGGATTTAAAATGTATAAAAAATTGAAAGCAGGATTCGAACTTTCGCCTCTTGGAATCTAACCCTAACCCTAGTGCAATCACCGCTATAACATGCGTTCTATATTCTACTGTGTCTTAATTATTTTACTAATTATTGTTGTTAGAATCTCTGTAAATAACCTCTGTATACACGTAACATCGTTTTTTAAAATTTCTGCTACTCAAAGATTATTTTACCAACAATCGTTTAGCAAGAGATAATGTTATTTAACACACATTTATGACAGCGTTTAAGCGTTTAAAATGCATCACACACAAATGTCATTCAATTTTTTAAGTATCTGAACACCTTAAAATATTAATGATACTTTAAATTTAAGGAAAGAAAAAAAAACAAAGTATATTTTCCGGTTCCGGTTAACATGAAAACACCTTCTTCGAGATTGCGGTCTCCTCACAATAGTCGGTTGGTCTGTTGACCGTTTGAGGGTCGATTTAATTTTATTTTGTGTAAACAGGTTGACTTGAAGGTTTTCCTATTTCCTTTATTCCATTCCATATGTGCTGTCTTAACTTACCTATACTGCCTTACCTGTATTTAATTTCCTATGAAAGCAATATACTGAGTAATGTATTGTTGTTAGGTATTTGGTAGTATAAAACGTAGAAATTGTCGTTATGATAGCTACCATTGTATCAAATAATAAAATTGTAATTTATATATTTGAAAAGAGCAACTGTTGAGTTTCTGGCCGGCTCTTCTCAGCAGAACTGCCTTCCGAGTAGGTGGTAGCTTTATGTATGTTTGACGATTCAAAAGTGCTTTCAAAAGTCTATTTGAATAAAGATATTTTGAATTTGAATTTGAATTTGAATATCAATATTTGTTACAGAAATGTATATTGAAAGCAGTCGCTTATTATTATTTTTTTAATTATGCTGAGAAATGTAGGCTATAAATAGAATAAGATAAGAATAGAATAAAATAGATAATAGAATAAGAATAAGAAATTAACAAATATTACTAGCAAAATTAGTTATTATACAATTATGTATATTATTTCAAAATAATGTTAAAATTGAGGTCATCGTATATTAATGGGGCAGCTGACTGTAAATGTAGTTTATTATGGATTTGATCCCCACTCAGGGGAATATTAATATTATTTTCATGTGTCCGCTCTGGTACTTATGACAGAAGAACATAGTGGAGAGCGGAGTGTTTTGCCACTTGATTCTCTGTGACTCGCTCGATCTCGCTATGCGGAAAAAAGCGTAACGCAGAATTCTTTGTTAAAATTAAAAAATATATATAAAATAAAATATTCAACTTTATATTAACAATATTTAACTTTCCTAAACAAATTTATTTATTCACTTTTAAACATCATATCACATCTACTACTCTTACATATTTTAAAGAATTAAATAATTACAAATAATACTTTAACAGCCAAAGATACGAAAAATATTCTTGTTTAATGCTATCGTAAATATAAACGCTTATCTTTGTGGAGTTTTGGACATAAAATTTAAGGGCTGCCATTAGGTATTAGGTATCGGGCGTTAGGTCACTATGAAACGAGAGGACTCAGTATTTTGAGACATAAATATTTCATTGAGATATAAAAATATATTATTATCTAGTTATATATTGTATATAGTACTTTAAATGTGGCCAGTCGTGGCCCCGTGGCACAAGCGTGTGACTGTAAGCGACTGGTTGTGAGTTCGATTCCCACTCGAGGAGTGGAAATTATATTTCCATTTTCTTTGCTCTGGAGTCGAGGTAAAGCGCGGCGTTAAGTTCCGCCACTTAACACGCAAGCCTCCAATTTCGGCGGAAAGTGGGAAACGGAGTGTCTTAACACTAGGTTCACTCTGCCTACCCAGCTGGGTGCGGGATACAGCGTGAAGCTAAAAGAAAAAGAAAAAAAATATAGTACTTTAAGACATTTTTACGATATGTTAAAAAACCTTTGCTGTTTTTAAAAATAAGTAATTTTATAAGGAAATAGTTTTTTGTTTTGCATTGCCTGTATTTGGATATTTTACAGTGGTTATGTTATGTTAAAAGTTGATAGAAGTGCAAGCCTAGGAACAAATGGTTAATCATTCTTTTTCTTTAAAAGTAATGAAAATGGCTAAAAAATACATTTTTTTAAAAAGTACTTACTCAAGGTACTCAAGTATTAGGTATACTTTTACGTATACCTAATACTTGAGTACCTTGCCTGAGTGCCTATGCAATGTGATAAGAAATTAGTTTTTTTGTATGTTTTGTTTCGTATTCCTTATATTGAATAATTTTCAATGGTGACTATATTCGTTGTTTAACTAGACTAGGCAAGCCATGTATATCAATTTAGTTTATAACTATTTTTTATGTAAAATGTACTAAAATGTACTAAAATGTACTAAAATGTACTAAAATGTACTAAAATATATTTTTTTAGCTTAACGCTGCCGTACACAGCAGAGTACGCACCGGGAACCTAGTGCTAAAACATTCTGTTTCCCATTTGTCACCGAATTCTGGACACATTGCGTGTTAAATGGCGGAACTTAACACCGCTCTTTCAGAGCAAAGAAAGTCCATTCGTCGAGTGAAAATATTTAATATTTCAGCGCTACGACTGGCCTGGCTATCGTGATAATGTGTTATGAATAAACGAGAATCGAACCAACAGCTATTACACAATGTACATTTACAATCAATCACTATACTACTACTACACAGTATTTCATGCTTTTATTTTATTAATGAAAACTTAATAAACCAAATAACTTGTGTTAAAGTTGTATTTAATTTTTTTATAATGTCACCTTCTCTATCATTTAACAGGTTTCTCAGAAAAGTACCCATCATGTTAAACAGATTTCGTTAAGAGAATGTTTACTTATTTCTTATAGATAGGTTGTTCTGGATCTTTAATTTTTATATGTCAACGGAAAATGCGTTTCGCGGTGAACAAAGTTAAGCCGGTTTTCCTTATTTCTTATAGTTTGGTTATTTTATTTTTCTTCATTTATATTTTTCAAGCTATTTCCCTATAAGCTCTTATAGGATAAGGAGAGTGAATCTAGTGTCAAGATATAGGTATATATACGTTTTCTACCTTTCTGCCGAATTTGAAATTGGCCAAATGTCTATTATGATAAGTTGAAGGAAAATTAGTGTTAGTTATTTATAATTTATGTTACAATTCATAAGTGAGACAGCCTAAACATGTAAGTCATTTAATATTAATATCTACCCTTGTTTCTTTAAATATTGCGTTGACAAAGGACTCTCTTTTGTGTTGATCGTGGCAAAGTTTTCATCAATAAAATGCTTATTTCACGAATAGTGTTTCTTCACTATTCGACGATTTACACACACTAGAAAGGATATTAAAATAATATCTAAACATTTAATCAATCTGTTTCCGGTGTACGGAGATAGAAATTATTAAGCAATATTGACAGAACGACGGCATAAAATCAAAACATCAAATGACTTTGAGCGTCTTCAAACGACTTCAGCAAGTTATATGCACGATAAAACGCAAACGAAGCAGCATCATTGATATCGTAAAAGTAGTTCAATATTAATAAAAATAAATGTCTAAGATTGTTATTTATTGTTGCTGTATCATATTTGAGCTAAATATTTACTTTATAGTTTGTGATTCTTTTCATGGTATAGTAAGATCTTGAAATAAAACGATTTTTTATATATCTTCTTTTGCTTTGCCCTATATCCCGCACACAGCAGAGTAGGCAGAGGCAGCCTTGTATTAAGACACTCCGTTCCTCACTTTTCGCCGCAAAAAATGATACTTATCGTAGTTATGTTCAGCCAAAGTCAAAGACGAAAACTTACATTTTTAACTTTTGTTAATATTTTTTATTTTGTCAGAGAATCCGTCATGGCGCTGTGGCATGTCTTACTCCAGGCATGCAGGATGACCACCTGATGGTAAGTAGTTACCTTCGCCCATGGACATCCACAACATCAGAAAAGTTGTAGATGCGTTGCCGACTTTAAAAGGGGAGGAGGAAAGGAGGGAAGAAGGATGGAGATGGTGGGAATAGGGAGAGAGCTGGCTTACATGACATCGAACCGGAACACATGGCAACAACAACAAGAGCAACACACGCAATGTCTCGATTCCTGATGGAAAGTGGAGAATATAGTGTCTTGACACTAGATTCTGTCTTACTACCACGCTAGGCGGGACAAAGCTTGAAGCCGTTTTTTTTTATTATTTCTTTTTATGAAGACAATGAAACAGTAAGTAATAGACACCGTGTTCCAATGAAAGCGCACATTTCCTTCGACTTAACTATTGGAAAAGTTTAAAAACCTTAGTTAGTGGCGCAATATCCGTATCCGTTTCCTTCCATTTTTCACGTTATTGCCTTTAATAAAATCTGGTAAACTGCGAGTCTAAGTAAACAACAATACTACTGTAGACATAGACTAGAAACCACGCATGGAATGGAAAATATTTATGCAAGCATAATTGTATTTTGACGTTTAAAATCCGACAAAAGAATTATAACATTATTGTCTCATTATATTTAACGTTAATAATATTATATAATTTGATATAAAAACTCTTTTCTCGCATTTTTTTCTTCTCCATCTACATATTATACACTCAGTAACTATATATATGTGGCCAGTCGTGGCGCAGAGGCAGGAACGTGTGACTGTAAACGACTGGTTTACAGTCACACGTTCCCACACGAGGAGTGGATTTTTTTATATTTTTATTGTCCTTCGCTCTGGTATCAGAGACAAAGCGCGGCGTTAAGTCCCGCCACTTAACACGCAATGCCTCCGAATTCGGCGGAAAGTGGGGAACTGAGTGTCTTAACACTAGGTTCCCTCTGCCTACCCTGCTGTGTGCGGGATACAGCGTGAAGCTAAAAAAAATAACAAAAGTAACTATATATACCTATATAAAATTTTAACATGTACGCTTGTTGAACACATTTTACTTAGCTAGGGAAAACTTCGAGCGCTTTTCGAGTAGAAACTAGAATACACTATTTTTCAGCTTCCCACTTTTATCTGTAGGGTAGGCAAAAAATCAGTCAATCGAAAAAAGTGTCAAGATGTTCTACTCTCTATTTTTCGCCCGAATTCACGACTTTGTACGTTTTGACTTGCGACATCATCTGACTTGAGACATGCAAATAATTTAAATATAATTGATTCCACGAGTGGGAATCGAGCCCATGACCAATCCTATTTAGAACGATGCCATACTGCATCACGATGATACTAAAGACGTACAAAAATATTTTTTTTTATCAGTAGGGTAGACAGAGGGCACCTAGTGTTAAGACACTCCGTTCCCCACTCCGTACAAAAATATCTTGATTATAATTTAGATTACATAAGAAGCTTTTACTTCAATGTTAATCTAAAAAAATATTATTCACTTAACGGCTGTAGCACTTCTGCTGAAAATCCTGCTCTAAGGTAATAAACAACATCGTTTACTTTATTTTAAAAGTTCAACATGAAATATGGTTAAACTGTTAAGCAGCTGATCTTTCTTGTTTGTTTTAAATTTTGCTTTCCCAATTAATAAAACGTTTAAGTTTGTAATAACCTTACGTGATATACTGTTTTTGTTTTCTTTTTATTCATATTAATTACTTTTTAACATATTATATGTGGCTTATGGACAGGAGAAGATAAGTCATAGAATATACACCGCTTTACGCTTCTTCCCGCATAGCAGGATAGTAAAAGAGAACCTAGTGTCAAGACTCTTCGTTCTCTACTTTTTGAAATCGAAATCGAGTCCTTGTGTGTTAAGGGGCGCATATGTATATGTATGTATAGCATGCATTTAGCTTACTATAAGACTCATTCATACTCAGAGACATTAATTATCATTTAAATGACATTAAATCAACATAAATGTACGCGTTTATACTAATTTAGAGTTAGTTAAAGCCCATTGAAGCCTTTTAACGCATTTGCTTTCTTTTAAACAAAACCTAAACGAGTACTAATTTGAAATAGAACATTCATTAGATTTTTTATTTACTCCATACAAAAATTAAGTTTCATAAAAAAAAGCAGCTTCACGCTTCAGGGTAATTGCAGAGAACTTAGTGTCGGGACACTCTGTCCTCTACTTTCCACCGAAAAACATTGCATGCCATGCCTTGCTTCTTCTTAGGTTAGAGAATCAGAACGGAGTAATAAAAGTCTTATTAATATTATAAACGCGAAAGTTTATAAGGATGTTCGTTACTCTTTCACCTATAAATTACTGAATAGATATTAATGAAACTTTTCAATAATATAGCTTATATATCAAAATAAAACATAGACTATAATTTATTAAGATATATTGTGAATTGTCCAAAATATCAAATAAGTATGATGTAACTTTGATTTTATAATAAAAACTGCTTCCGTAAATTACTCGCGGACTAAGTCGCGGCCCAGCTAGTATTATATAATCATTATCCCGAGTAGGAATCGAATTTACAACCATCGCGTTAATAGTCAGACACTGTCCCACTGTGCCAGGCCGGCCTATTAAGAGAAAAAAAACCCTATTCTTCTATTAGCAACGTAGGATAATACAAAGTAATATTCATTAGCGAATTTATTGTTAGGTCCTTTGAGGAAACATTATACAGTAGGTAATAACTGTATTTCCTGCGGTTTTGGGCGGAGGGGAAATTTCCGAGCAACTTTTGTTTATATGAACTAAACTGGCTGAGTTAATATTAACTATAATTTGTTTATAATACAAATTTAGATAATGTTAGTCTTTGTTTTATGTCTATTCGAATAAATATAATTGGTCATTCTGTTTGTAACATTAAAATAATCGCTTAAAACTAAATACCTATGTGTGTATTACACATAGGTATATATATATACCAAAATGAAACTTTTTACATTTTTTGTTTGTCCAGCTGTTTGTTTTAGTTAATCTTTAGAATGGCTGTACCAATTTTGACGGGATATTCACTGGCAGACAGCTGATGTAAGAAGTTACTTAGGCTTCTTCTATTTTAAAGTTATATTTTTTTTCTAATTCCGCACGCACGATTTCGCTGGCACAGTACAGAGTTAAAATAAAAAAAATGATGATACATATTTAATAGTATTAGTATTTGTATTTTAATAACTTTATGTTTAAAAATCATATATTTTGCGACAACCCAATTGACAATCGAAAATATTTATTGTAGAACGGAGTACAAGAAAGGACCAAGCACCAACCAGTGGTCCCAGCATAGATATCATATACTATATGACAGAACTCAACGCCGCGTTATGTTTATACTATATCAATTGTATGTTAACCATTTAATTAACTCAATGAATCTCCTATAAGTAACCTATTGGTATCTATAGTTGGGACTAAGTTACATCCAACTTGAAAACATGTTTACGAAGTTTGGAAACTTTAAAGGAGAATGCATCCACACATTTCAGATATTGTATTGACCTTTCGTGACTGTAGCGTGTGTTCGACCTACTTGGACGATTTATGCTGTTGAAGAATTATTGTTAAATGAAAAGATAATATTAAGTAGTAGAGGCTGGTAGCCCAGTGGGGTAGAAACTGATTGTAAACGTGATTGGTTGTGGGTTCGATTCCTTTGGCGGAATGATTGGAGAATGCGGAATTATGTTTAAATTATTGTTATTTCTCCTCTCTGGAATGTAAGATAACGCCCGGTATGGCGTTCTGTCATCAAGATGCAAAGTCTCGGTTTTGAGAAGACGTATGCGGGCTTCAACTAGGTTCTCTCCCCTATCTTTAAAAAAAGGCGTAAAAGTTAATAATTTTTTTTACAAAAAAATAAATAGTTCTTATTATCTTATTTTCTAATACCTCTCTTTTAAAAGTTTTTTTATAATATATATGCTGTTTATAAACATTCTATGTACCAATACCACGAGACCTAAAGGATACCCTCTACCTCACATTCACTCAAGAGGAGAAGGAATCCTTGATCACTCAGGGATACGGCTTGGAAATGGGTGCAAAGGTACTAACGATTCACGAGGCCCAGGGACTGACCACCAGCACAGTTGTAATAGTGAATACAAAAACAAAGAAAATAAAGCTGCACGACAGTGTCTCACACGCAGTCGTTGCGATAACGCGCCATACCAGCAACTGTTTCTACTACTGCGGCGGTGAGGACGACGCGATAAAGAGACTAATACGGAATGCAACGAGGGCAACGACCAAAGGTATTGTGGAGTACAATTTGAAGATGGCAATAAAAGACAGAAACGAAGCGGTCATATCCACTACTGTAGCGTTAATGCCATCCACACCCCATCCTTAAATTAAACAAAAAATATGCATGTATAAAATAAGTTATACAATTATAATATATTAAGTTAGGTAACAATTAATGTTCATATCATAAATTATATAAAATGAACAATGAACAGGCAACTTAAATTTGTAACTGGACTCTCTTAGAGTATTAAGTCTTAGTTTTAAGTACTAAAATCGTAAAAATAAAAAAATGTAAATCATAAAACAAGAATAATGTTAAAAAAGGTACAGACCTTGTGTCCGTAGAGCGATAAATAGAATAAGAAAAAAAAAAAACATTCTATGTGTATGTTTCAATTCAATAGAATGTATACACATTCAATTGAATTGAAACTGTCAAGAAATACACCGAAAAAAATATGAAAGGATTACTAATTTATAAAAAGGTATTTTTAAACATTTTATCATTGTATTTCTGTGTGGTCCTAATTTATTATTGACATAAATAACTGTTTTTTTTAATCTTATGTGTTTTCATTATTACTTTAAGTATTTCTTGGTCCGATATAATATTACTGATATTCCTATACATATGTTTTAAAAACAATGGGACATACTAAGTATAATTTTGATATTTTGCTTTAGCCAGTGATATGATATAATATTGTATACATACAGGACTATTTATATAAAAAATAATAATTTAAAAATTGTAAAAAACAACAATTTAACCAATCCCAAAAACAAAAAAGATACCAAATACGATCAAAACATCCACAATCGATATAAAACATATTTAATCACACACACATATATTCTGTTTGTTAAATAAACATCACGAATGAACAATCATGAGTTTATTCACATTCCAAGTCACGTTTCATATTGAAACAGTTCGCACTAGCAGAACGAAAACTATACACTGACAATGCACTTGGAATTTAATCTGTCTTCTCACATGAAAATGTATTTACAATAAATTAAAATAAAAAAACAAAAAAATATAATGTCAGCAGAAAAAAATTATACGATTTATATTTTTATATTATTTGCTCACAAAAAAATTATACGGTTACATGAAGTAAAAACATATTTTATATTCAGTGTTGTAAGAACAATTAACAGGTTAAAGTCATTTTTAATAATACATAAATTTGAGGGTAGGCAGAGGGAACCTAGTGTTAAGACACTCCGTTCCCACTTTCCGCCGAATTCGGAGGCAATGCGTGTTAAGTGGCGGAACTTAACGCCGCGCTTTGCCTCGATACCAGAGCGAAGAAAATGGAAATATTAAATATTTGTACTCCTTGACTGGAATCGAAGCCACAACCAGTCGGTTACAGTCACACGCTTGTGCCACTGCGCCATGACTGACACAAATTGGATCGAACCATCAACCAGTCTAAAAATCTAATCACCAAGGTCATACGTATTTCAAGCATCAAATTCTCATATATTGCGTGTATTTTCTTGTACCTACTATTCTTGTTTCATTATTATCTTTATGTGAATATAATAGGTACATCATATTTTATAAACTTCAAGTAAACGGGCTCACCAAATGTTTGTTCAAATACTGGATATTTTTCAAAATATTTAAATACGTGTATATTTTTCCCTCGTGGATTTAAAAAAAATATAAATTACTCGGCTTGGCTGCAGCTGTTCATGAAATTATTGAGAAGTTTCTAAATTGTATATCAAATTACGATTTGTTTAATGCAAGTTCCCTAACCAAAACTGCGTAAAAAAAAACAAATTTAATTATATTTTTTAATATAATAAGAGCTTAGCTAAACAAAGATCCATCAATTAACGTCTGCGTGATAAATGTCTTGTTATAATTTCATTTCTTTTACAACTTAATATAATACTGTAATAACATGCAACCAACGATTTGGAAGTACTTAAATTAGAATAATATCTTATCTTCACGAATCGAAGGTATTTTGCTTAGTAAACAAAAAAGTTTAAGAACGGTTGGATAAAATTGAAAAATAAACCTCACGGTAAATATTACTGCATTTAGTTCTAGTAATGTCAAAAAATAAATATTTCATTGAAAGTTGTACATTGAAATAAACGATAGTTGAGATCATGCCTTCACAGTGAATGAACATACTTAAAAAATAAATGAATCTAAATAGAGATTATCAGATCAGCTTCAAACTTTTTCCCAAACAGCAGGGTAAGCAAAGAGAATGTTATATCAAGACACTCCGTTTTTCACTTTCTGTCCGATTCAGAGACATTGCGTTTTAATTGGTGGACTTCAACGCTGCGTTTTGTCTTGTTCTCTGCTCAGGTGAAAATAATTTAAATATGAAAATCTATTTTATTTTATATTACGTTTTTAAACGTATAAAAGTTTGAAAGTCAGTTTGAATTCAATTCTCTAAAGTAAAGACTTACACTTTAAAAATGTTTAAAATAATACCCATTCCTCCGAGTGGTATTGAAACTCATAACTATCGCATTTGCAATCAAACGCTACAACTGTGTCACGACGGACTCAAAACCAAAAGCATCTTTATAAGTAAGTGTGTAAATCACAAACATTTAATAGATTTCCACAATCTCAAAATCCTTTGTGGCAGATAATTAGCAGAAGACGTATAAACGTCAGCCGGCAACTTTCGCTGATTCCTTGCCCAATTTAGGCGACCTCATGCAAAATTAAATTAATTTCTTGTTTGAACAAAAGAAAGTTAATTTTCGGATGTGTCCATCAAATTTGATTGGCCATTGTTGAAATTCCCTTTCAACTTTTGTCTCCTCGTATTTTTTACTTCTTATTCCGGCTTAAGGAAAGTTTTCAGTTTAAATATTGTCATTCGTTTCTGAATCGACACGAAGCGACGTCTTGTTTTCAGAACTAAGACAATTTTTAATTCTTAGGAATATTAAGTGAATAATGTTGAGTGAGGATAATATTTGTAAGGCTTTTGTGGTTGTAGGTTCGATTCCTCGGGGAATGATTTCTCCACTATATTCTACTTCCCCGTTGTATTTAAATTAGTTTGATTTCGACGCTCTCGTATTTAAGACAAATCGCGGCGTTTAGTTCCGTTATTTAACATGCACTTAATACTCAAGTAGAGATCGAATCCAAAACCATCGCGGTTACAGTCAGAGGTTTTCTAACTGCGACACAACGGTCTCATATTGATTCAACAATGTTAAAACATAGAAAAATATGACAATACTGATATTGAAAATATTTCTCGTCTTATTTTTCAATGATAGATTTCCGATATTGTTGTTAATAAATGTATAAAGGTATCCGATTGGCTTTTTAAATATACATAGATTGACATTAAAAAAATAGTCCTTTCTGTATCTTTTATCCTAAACTTAAGTAAAGTTGTATTGAAGTTGAATTAAACGTTAAATACTTAATTAGTTGTGCACTATAATTATACAGAAACATACGTTGTGCACGGTTACAGCGTATATGAGATGGTTACGGCTTCGATTCTCACGAGGAATTTTATGAAAATGATTATGTTTAGATTATATTTTAATTTCTCCACTTTGGTAACAAGAAAAATGCATAGTGACTTGGGCCATTCAACACCCAATGTCACGAATTTTGGATGAAAATGGAGAACATAGTGTCTTGATACTGATATTTCTATACCGTTTTTACGCTGGGGGCAAAAACTGAAGCTATAAAAACATCTTTAAAAATATTTTTAAATATGACCCGTATGAATAAGTGAGTAGTAAGTACAGGCCAGAAAGTCGCAGCCAAAGCTCGGAATTCCCTTTTAATTTGTAATAGCGTCTCTCTTAAAACGTCTAACTTTGTAATTTTCTTCGCCCAATGGGACGTTTAATTAACTCGGTTTTTACCATTTTTTTTTCTTATTTTTTGTAACAATAATTACAACTTTGTGTTCTTTGATGTTATCCTCTTTATACAAAACGTCTAAATAGCCTATTAATAATGTTATTCAATATTTATAAGAAATTGTGTTGACTGAAAATAGTGTTTCATTTTGTGTTAATATTTAAATTATTGTTGATTACTTATGTTTTCAAATGGTATGTAAAACTACAACTGTAATATTTATTTCATGTCCACTAGGTTATTTTTTTGTATAAAATTAATTAAGTTATTTACTATTTGTAATTTTTCTATTATAAGGGAGTAAGAAAGCTGTAAGTTTTCCTCGCTTAGCACGGTAGTCAAGGAGAAAGTAGTGTTAAGAGTTTTTTCATTTTTCCACCCAAGTTAAGACATTACATGCTGACTGGCGGAACTCAACGCCGCATTTGGTCTTGCTAGAACAGGGGAACGAAAATATTTGAAGTATAATAATTCGTCCGAGTAGGAATCGAACCGATACTTAACGCTCTCCCACTGGCCATAAAGTAAAATATCAAGTTACTAATAAATGACACATATATTAGCTAAATACAATTGTATTTACATAGATACATATATCACAGAATACCCAGTCGTGATTATTCCAGTCTGGTCAAGACAGCCGCTTTGCTTTCTGTCACTCAGTATTTAGTGTCATTTATGTTCTAAATCAATGAGATTACCAAGAAATGTTTAGTTTAAGAACAATGTTAAGTGGTTCACTGTTTAAGAAAAGTGGAGAACGGAGTATGTTGACACTAAGTTCTTTCTTGTCCAATAGCAATCAAAATATGAAATTAAGTAACTTAATTATTACTGTTAGAGGTCAATTAAATATTATTGCACGTTTTTACACATTTAAAACATAGCACATATAATATTAGCAGGGGCCAGTCCTGGCGCTGTGGCACAAAGCGTTGCAGTAAAGCGACTGGTTGTGGGTTCGATTCCCGCTCAAGGAGTGATATGAAATATATAATAATTCCATTTTCTTCGGTTTGGTGTTAATTTCTGCTACTTAACACGCAAGGCCTCCAAAATTCGAACGGAGTGTCTTAACACTAGGTTCCCTCTGGCTATTCTGCTGAGTGGGGGATATAGCGTGAAGCTAGAAAAAAATATTAGCTTTAACAAAATAATTTTAGCAAACATATTGAGACGAATATTTTTGTGATTCAGCAACTTCTGATCTGATAGAATTGGTAAATATATAATAAACTGTTATAAATGTTGTAATATCGATGTATAGTGGATAATAAATTTAGGAAAAAACTTTAATCAAAGCCTGTCCGTATAGAGGTAAGTTTTTACCCGTGTGCTACTACAGTTCCCGTCCGTCCGTACTTAGCGGTAGTGTGCTTGGACGGTTTCCAAGAGGCACGGGTTCGAATCCCGCTGCGTTCAAAATTCTTATACATTTCCTAAATCTCTTTTTCCTTTAATGTCGTAAATGTCCATGGGCGAAGGTAACTTACCATCAGGTACAGCTTCTTCTGGTTAACCTCCTTTTATAAGTAAATAAAATACAAAATAAAATCGCTAATAAATTTAACATAAAACATTTGGGCCAACTTTAATTGTGTAAATCCAACATTACATTAACAATATTCAATGAAAAATATGTTATAATTGTGTCAAATTAATACTCGATTTGTAATGAGTTAAATTGATTTCATCGATAATAATAAATACTTTGGAAATTAAACGGTCATTATGAAAGCTATGATTTTACCCGTGAATCAAATTTGCGGTTTTGCACAATATTTGATTATTTGTGGTGTTACGTTTTCCTTTATGTTTGTCGGCTATTGTTGGCTTTAACGCGATGTAAGCTATGCAACGACGATTTTAAATGTTTTATCTACACATAACGTATACGATAACCCACGTAGTAAATCTTTTGTTAACTAATTAATAAGTATTATTGTTTATTAATGTTAACATTTATAACTGTTATTTAAGGACTTGGGAAATAAAAAAAGACATGTTTAGACAGTATACATATATTTTTTGTATAAACAGTGACTATAAACAGTGAATTGAAAAATATTTTTGTTACAGTTAGAGTACAGTTCCTTGATTTTTAATAATATTTATTGCTAAAGTTCAGCTTTTTAGTTTTATATGCCATGCCAAAATTATGTCTCTACATAATTCTATTACATATTTCTGTAAAACATTTACAATTATTTATTGTTGGAATCTTATACAGAGTGGTAAGTTTGATTGTTCAAGGGATATTCAGTAGTTCAGCTGATATTTCCGTTTGAGAAAAAAAAATAAGTTCTCGCTGATGACTATAAAATAACTTAACTTGACTTTTTTCACAATTTGAATGAATTTCAAACCACCGGCGCTACAGTCAGATGTCCATTGCGCTACAATGACCTGAAATTACTACAAGAAACCTAAAAACAATTATAAGATATAACGCCAAAACAATTTAGATATAATTCTTATTAAATGAGACCTATTTCATTTCTATACACGTAAACCTCGTAATTAGAACAAAACAGTACTACTGTACGCGTAATTTTAATAAACCTTTGTTAGCAGAATAAAATTATTTTGTGGGATGAATAGGGACTTGGACAAGTTCCACCACTTAACACGCGATGTTTCGATTTCGAGCGGAGCAGGGGTACGGAGTGTCTTAACACTAAGTTTTCCCTGACAACCCTGCTATGCAGGAGAAAGCGTTAGGCTGCTTTTAAATAGGGAGTTTAGAAATCTAATGTTTATTGGTATTTTTAAAGTTTATTTTAAAGTAAAAAATATTTTATGAATTTAAACATACTGCCGTCTTTTAGAAAAATAAAAAAGTTTTCTTAAATTTCCTTATAGACTTATTATATTAATATATGGGTAAAAATAAATTATTGTATGGTTTTTGGTTAGCCTCCTGTTTACTGACAGCTTATTAGTATTTGCAAATAGAACCTGCTGTTCAAGCTCAGTAAGTCTAGAAGTATACACGCTATTCACCGTCGTAAATAACTGATTGACAACTGAGTGATTGGATGTGGTCTCAAACAAGGGAAGAACTCACTCACATACATACACATTAATTAATTGGAGGACGGAGCGTCTTAACACTGGGTCCTATCTGACTACCACACTATTTGGGAAAAAGTGTGAATCAATTTCTAAGGATAGTTAACACAGCTTGACTAAATCTACGAATTTCGAAATGAAACTATTTTTAACCGGACTAATCGAGTATGTTTTTGGTATTCGAAAACTTTACAGTAGTCCGTGGTAACAGATAGACTGACAGACAAATGCCACCTCAGTCTGCCTGTGATCATTTCATTTCAAAATGTGTAATCATCACGCACAGAAGATCTTATTAAATCTTTCAAGATATTTTTTTTAGTTTCACGCTAAATCCCGCACACAGCAGGGAGCAGGAAGAGGGAACCTAGTCTTTCCGCTAAACTCGGAGGCATTGCGTGTTAAGTGGCGGAACTTAACGCTGCGGTTTGCCTCTGATACCAGAGTGAAGGAAATATTTAATATTTCCACTCCTCGAGTGGGAATCGAACCCACAACCAGTCGTTTACATTAACACATTTGTGCCACTGCGCCACACTGGCCCCAAATCTACCAAATTAACAGTATAATAATAGAAAATAACATAGAATATTGACCAACTTTCAGTAAACAAGTGAAAACATTCCAATAAGTATTTTCTGTCGAAACTTAAATTGTCTTTCAGCGTACAAGCTAATTTGTATCGTAGTCTCTGTAATTAGAGGAAAGAAATGTTCCTTTGGTAACTTCATTAACTATCTGTTGAGACCACTTTAGCATTTTTGTCAGTAATTGCTGTTAAACTTTGACATTTAACATTCAGATAATTACTCAAAATTTGTGAAATAGTTTAGTTTTCGTTGTTACAAACTTGTTGTGTAATACACATTATATATACATATATATTTTTAATTAGTATGACTTAGAAGTCATCGCCAATAGTACAGCATCTGATTGTTGAAACGATTGGTACTGGATTCGATTCCCACTCGGGGTAATGGTTATATAATCTGAAAACGTCAACTATGAAAATCATTGTTCTAAATATCTACGTTTACAATTTTTTAATATTTTTTTTCATATATACTTTCCTAAAAATATTAAAAATATTTTCTTTCCTCCGCTCTAGTACGAAGACCAAGTGTGACCTTGAGTTTCGCCACTTAACACTCTTCTACTCTGGGGTCTTAGCACTACCATGCCAGAAACGAATGAAACGGGAGGGCTTACTGAGGCTAGGTTGTAGAAGAAACTTATTGAGGCTAGGTTGTAGAAGATACCTTGCCCAGCAGGTATTTTCGTTACTTAGTTTACAACTGCCTAAATGTATTAATATTATTTGAACCTAAAAAATACTTAGGAACGCAAAATTCTCTTCTCCTTTCTCCGTCTTGACACTAGGTTTTATCTGTTTTCCTTGTTATTAAGATACTAGCACAAATAAAAAAAAAACAATATCGGTACCAGTTTGTTAAGATGGTGTTTTAATTTATCCTTTGCGTTAAAATGCTACGGGAGTAAGGGCCTTTTATGAAAAGGAAATTGAGTATAACAAGGCAAACTAAATTTTTTTGACAGATTTTCTTTTTTGAAAGAACTTAAGTTGAAAGACGGCAGCATTTGTAAATTATTATGTTTTTTAGCTCAACCCTTTTTCATAGAACAGAGTAAGGGATAACCTAGTGTCAACACACTCCTTTCTCCACTTTTCACCTGATTGAAGGGTCAACTCTCCGTTTTGTCCTTTTCATCAGAGCATAGTATTTTTTTTTTTTTTATGGAATAAAGGAGGCAAACGAGCTGAAGGCCACCTGGTGTTAAGTGGTTACCTTCGCCCATAGACATCCACAACGTTTAATCTATGGATGCGTTGCCAGCCTTGGGAATGTAGGACAGAAGGAGGGAGGAAGGATGGGAATGGTGGGAATAGGGAGAGCTGGCTTACATGCCATCGAACCGGAACACATCTAAGATATTTGGCGGTTCGTCTTAGACATGATAGTGGTCGCGAGCCAGTCGGAGAACGAATCTCCTACCACCAAACTACTGGGTTACCCGCCTTTTACGGGACGCTACCCAGCGGCGGGGGGGAATTGTATTCTTAACCCGTCCCCCCACGGGAAAAAGTAATAAAAATAATTAATATTGCATCATTCTTTCGAGTGGGAATAGAACCCACTACTTATACAGTTGGATGACAACTTATTGTGCGTCGATGGCCACAACTTTATTAACAGCATGTAACTTAATTATTTTTCTAAAAAGAGTCAAAGGTTCTTTAATAGTCTTCATTCCTATTTTTACCAGAAATTTATTTTTACGTAAACGATTATTTTCATAGAGAAAACAAAGAAATAAAATCACACTAACAGGTGTTTAACATTAACTTTGCTATGTAGACTATAAAGTGATATATACTCGTACGTTGTAATATATGGAGAAATATAATATACGAGTATGTACTCAATAACGACTTCATAAATGCTTACACTAGTTTATATTATCATATATAATAAAATTCTCAATCCTTAAAAAAAAAACAGCTTCACGCTATATCCCGCACACAGCAGGGTAGGCAGAGGGAACCTAGTGTTAAGACACTCCGTTCCCCACTTTCCGCCGAATTCGGAGGCTTGCGTGTTAAGTGGCGGAACTTAACGCCGCGCTTTACCTCGACACCAGAGCGAAGAAAATGGAAATATAATTTCCACTCCTCGAGTGGGAATCGAACCCACAACCAGTCGTTTACAGTCACACTCTTGTGCCACTGGGCCACGATTGGCCACAATTCTTAATCCTTGCTTGGTGAAAATAATTTGGACGTGATGGTTTTAGGTTTGATCGCCACTAGAGATTGAACGTGTAAGCACATTGTATCTCAGTGGTGATCAAGCATAAATTAATATAATTTCCATGCTGCACGATCTTGAGTTCTGCTATGTCATGAATATATAATATCTCTTAATCGACTGATCGATTATCCACTACATTATCTAAATTTCTGAAAAGTGGATAACGGAGTGTCTCCTCCAAATTTCTCTCTTCGCCTTGCCATATCCAAAAGCTGTTCATGATATTGACATACTTTATTTAAAGCAAGTGGTATATATTGCACGCATTATAGAATAACATAGTACAAGTATATTTATTTTTTTTAATACAAAATGAACTATTTGTATAAATATTACATTTTTTTTGCTTCATGTTTTTTCAATGTTGTTGGTAGTCAGAGAGAACTTAGTGTCAAAACAACCCGTTCTCCCCTTTCCAACTGAACTCGAGATATTGCGTGTGTATGGGGGAATTCAACATCACATCACATAAAAAATTAAGGAAAAGGAATACAATCGAGATTAAGAACAACAAACGCACGGAGCCGTGTCCGTGGAGAACGAAAACTCATTTAATAAAAAAAAAGTCACATTTTGTCATAGATACCAGAGCTAACAACCGTATAAAATAAAATACTGATTATTCTTTCGAGTAGCAGTCGTATTGGTTCGATTTCCACTCGGATCAATCGCGATTACAGTAAGACTTTGTCTCACTTTGCCACTATAAATCCAAGTTTATTGACAAATTAAAAAATGTATATATTGAGTATGTATGTTAAAAAAAAAAAATAGCTTCACGCTGTATCCCGCAAACAGCAGGGTAGGCAGAGGGAACCTAGCGTTAAGACACTCCGTTCCCCACTTTCCGCCGAATTCGGAGGCTTGCGTGTTAAGTGGCGGAACTTAACACCGCGCTTTACCTCGAAACCAGAGCGAAGAAAGTGGAAATATAATTTCCACTCCTCGAGTAGGAATCGAACCCACAACCAGTCGTTTATAGTCACACTCTTGTGCCACTGGGCCACGACTGGCCACTAGTATGGAGTATGTATGTACCACTGGAGTATGTATGTATGTATTTTTCAATATATTTTTCTAAAAACTGATCAATAACCTTTGACCAATGCTTAATAACCTTTGAGTCAATTTTCACTAGATTTTTTACCCAAATTAACTTTATCAATATATCTATATATAGCTATAATATTCTAAAACTAAATCCAATAAAAACAAAAACGATTCAACAAGCCGGCCGGATCGTTCGGAGAAGGGTTAGCTTACCGTTTTTCTGCAATTAGGACAGACGGGCATGCTAATTACGTAATAATTAAGCAAAAACGAGTGTTGTCTATAATCAGTTTCCTGTGTCCCGAAATAATTGCTGTAAATTGGCACTCTTTGGAGCCTTTGATAGAGGAGTTTGAAGTTCGAAAAGTTTTTTATATAGATTTTTACTTTAAGCCTACGTTGAAAAGTTTTAGTTAAAGAAAAATGTTTTAGTATACTTTAAGAAACTTGTTAATAACTTTAACTGACTATATTAGTTTGATTAGACGTTTTATGTTTTATAAAGTTCTTTATAATTATGATTTTAGTGGAGTAATAATGGGATCTAAAATGTTAGGTAGTCATTGAAACTTAGGAAAATAAAAAAATAGTTAGTAGAGAAATGTCTTAAATGTAGACTTGGTTTTGTGAAAGGAAATATTTTGTCCTGATACTTGATTAGAAGATTGCAGAGTTAAGTACAACATAAGGGCCAGTCGGTTAAGGGCCTGGTTGTGAGTTTGATTCCCACTAGAGGAGTGGGAATATTTAATGTTTCCATTTTCTTCGCTCTGTTATCGAGGCAAAGCGTGGCGATTAATTTCGCCACATAACACGCAATGCTTCTAAATTCGGCGGAAAGTGGCAAACGGAGTGTCTTAACACTAGGTTCCCTCTGCCCTGCTGTGTGCGGGATACAGTGTGAAGCTGAAGTTCTTACATTGTCGCCGCTCACTGCTTAATGTAGGCTTTCCTCATAACCTCAGAGCGCCAACCAGTCCTGTAGACTTTGCATCCACGTAGATTCACGCTCAACAGAATCTTAAGTGAGAAATTAGTGTCAAACTCTCAACAAACACTACGTTCTCTACCTAATTTGGCGGAATTTAACACCGCCTTAAATATCAGCGCGAAGAAAAAAATAACATATAATCATTCCCACTAATGGGAATTGAGCCCGCAACCGTCGATTTACACAGACGTTGTACAACTGCACCACTATAGCCTCTCTATATACATATTTACATAAGTGATCGTATATCATTGAAATAAACTGGATTTTAATAAGCCAAAATTATATTGTAGTCAAACAAAAGTCAAGCGAACGATGTCATAGAGAAGAGTACTTCGTTTAAGTTGAATTGTCTGGGCCTTAACGGACAATACTGAAAGCTACCAGATTTATTGTTATCACTACAATAACATCACCAACACTTAGGGATACGTATGTCCGACAATGGAGTTTTAGGCTTTTGACAGCACACAATAAATGTATACGGTCTAATTAATAAGCGGAGCGTGGCTCGAAATGTTTTTTTACCGAAAATAGATTTAATATGTAAAACGAATTTATTATTGGAATAAGGGGATGATTTAGGTAGTTCTTTTAAACATTTTTAAAGTGTTATTCTACACTTAGGAAAATTGAAGAAGACATTTAGAAAACGTATAAAAATTTGAACGCGGCGGGATTCGAACCCGCGCCTTCTGAATACCGTCCAGGCGCTCTCATGGCTCCAATGCGTTCTACTACCAGCTGTGTCGAAAATCTTATACGTTTTATTACAACTTATTTTCTGAATGTGTTTTTCGATTTAGGTAGTTTTTAACAGCCTCACATTTATTTTCGCATAAACAGTATATTATTTGTTCTTATATTGCAATACACTTTATTGTAGAACGAAGTGTCTTGACCCTGAGCTCTCTAACTACTCCTCGAGTAATGTAGCTACTTTTTCTTTTTATTTATAATAGTATACTTTATTATATCCATATAAATAAAACCGAACTGATAAAAATGAATTCCTAATTGTTTAAAATATTAAAACTCAACAAGAATTTTTTAAACTATTAGTTTCATTTATTTAGTATTCTTATATTATTGAACTAATCCAAATTTAATCCTCATCTATACTACAGCTATCTAGTAAAACTTTTTCAATAGATCAAGAATAGTAGAAGTTTGTGTAGTTGTAGAGTTATGTGGTCTTAATGAACACGCAATGGTCGCCGTGGAATGTTTGTGACTTGAGTAATGTAGGTTTAGTTTGTGACAATAGGTGAGGTGTCCCGGTTGATATAGGTTCGGGATTCATGTTCTGTTATGCACTTAATTACTTTGCGAGTACTCGCTGTTTACGAGTTTAAATTATTTTATATACATTCATATATCATGTAGGTGTAAGAAATGAATATAATTTATAAAGAGACTGCTGTTTTTTTTATCCTTTCTCATATGATTTTTTATATCAATTTCAGCCAGAGAGAACGTTTTGTCAAGACACTCTTTTCCCCATTTTTATATATTGAATAATTCAGTTCTCCTCTCTATATACAGAACAGACTTGGGAAATAATTTTAAAAGTGTATGCTTCTTTATAATTAATAATATATAATATCTTACAAGAGATTAACACATTAGGATTTATCATATTCATTTATTAGAGGCATTCTCACAAAGAAGCAATATAGTTAGACAGACCTTAGTGTCTAATCACCCCTTTCTCCGAATTTTAAGAGAAAATTTTCAATACCCAATGTCTCCATCATTGAGTTCTGCTACCACGCTATGTCCCTAAAATGATTACGTCTATTTACCCCAATTATTTCTTTTACCAAAACCGGGAAATAGCTTACTTGTGACGATCAAAATTACAACTAATCCCAGCATAATTTAGACTTTTTCCTGTTATAACATGATGGCCTCAAAAATTGTAAATTGCGCCATTGTTATACACTACACGTTATACTCCGCGTCCATAATTACAATTTTAGTGAATGATCATTATTTTCTCTGTTTATTATAAAAACTTTCATCCTCCACCATAGAAGTGTACAAAAGACATACCTTAGAGGAAACTGTACAGATATTCACTTAGTTATTCCAATTATATTACAAACAAATTGCTTTTGACATCTGAGATGACTTTCAGATTATTAAAAGGCAAAACAATATATATCTCCCAGGTAGAGCGCCAGTAAGAAAAGATTTTTTCCTTATGAAACGATTTAAAATTAGAAATCTATATATAATAAAAGAGAGTAGAAAAGTCAATTCTGTACATGAAAAATTTCAGAAAAATTTTAATTGGGTGCGTTAATATATCGATAAGAGAGGCCAAAAATCCACTCAGTAGAATTTTTGTCTGTCTGTCTGTCTGTCTGTCTGTCTGTTAATTTGTTCGTCAATCACGCAAAAACTACTGGATAGAAATGAATGAATTTTAGTATGGTGATAGCTTATAGTCCAAAGGTACATATAGGATAGTTTTTATCCCGGATTTCCATGTAGTTTTTTTGGAAAAAATAAAAAACCGATATAAGTAAATTATTTGTATACTGATATCTAACAGGTAGAATTTAATGATTTTTTGTATGGAGTTAGCTAAGAGGTTAGAGCAACATATGGGATAGTTTTCATCCTGGTATTCAATACAAATCCCGCAGAAAAATAAAATTAAAAAAAAAAACATTCAAATTATGTCGATAGTTCACGAGTGAAGCTAAATTTCTTTCAATATCACTAATTAAAATAATTATAAAATAAAATAAGCATAACATTTATCAAATATACATTTGACCGGTCTATAAAACTTTATATAATCTATATATTTATATAATCTATATGACAACAGATGTCACTACGTTTTCTGCAACGGGTAGCGCCATTTGTTATTATATTGTTGACATTGTATTAGACATATCCGCACTCATTAAAATTATTATTATAAAAATGCAAAAATCTGTATCTCTTCTATTTGTTATGTTTTGACGGGAATTCGTAAAGAAGATTGTTGAAGATGCAGGGTCATATAGGCTACTTTATAAAAAATCAAACCCTAGGAGGTTGAAACAGTGGATGAAACTTATGTATGTTTAGTATATAGTGAGAATGAAAGATCTAAACTCCTTGACTGAAATGAATAAATTTTCTCAGGAAAATAGTTAATGAGGCAAGGTCAAACATAGGCTATCTCTCTTTTTTTAAAAATTACCCTGGTATACAAAACAGTTCCCGCAGAAAAGTAATAAACTGGCAAAGTCAAATTGCATTGATTATTTGCAAGTTAAGCTATTTTTTAATATCAATAAGTAACACAATTGTAAAATAAAAAGCGTAAAGTTTATTTAAGATATTATGACCGGTTTATAATACTATATACCAGATATGTACGAAATCTACTATCATATGATAGCAGATTTCGTACGTTTTCTTACTAGAACAGTTATCGCTATATGTTATCAAATAATATAGACATTGCACTAAATGTATCGATGATTTTCTCATGAACATAATTAGTGACGAAAGTCAAATATAGATTACCCTCCTTTTACAAAAAAAAAAACCAATCCCAAAGAGGCAATAGAGGATGAAAGTGGTAGTTCACGTGGCGAAGCCGCGAGCGGGTCGCTAGTAGTAAATAAATATAGATTTTTTTGGGCTTTTATAAATTCTTATAGCTTAACTGATGTTTTATGATTTAGAGTTTAAGCTTACAGTATTTAATGATATTGAGTTATAGTTATAGTAAAAATACTTTACTGTAATTACACGTCAAAATTCATTTGTTTCTAATTCATTAAGTTAATTCATGTATTCAATCATTGGTATTTTAAAGACCAAAACTTCGAGCTTTAAACTGAAAAAGATGTATATAGATAAAAAATTTATTTGGAGTTATGAAGGTATAATAAGTATATACACAAGAAGGTATAAGAAATTTTTAGCTTTACCAGGTGATGAGCACCCTCATCTTTGCATCGCGGGCCAATGGCTCCTGCAACTCAGATTTATAGCAGAGCGTTCACATATAGGCTCCCCTTTTAATACTTTAATGCTTGCCTCCACTATTCTATCTCATATTCTCTACCTAACCAAATTTAAAAAGTTCTTACTAATGCCGATCTTTTAGTAGATTATAGAGATTTCACTGTTATATCTACTACAGCTATTTCTGCCGCATACAAATTAACTAAAAAACCTATATCTGTTTAGTTGGGTAGTGAGTTCGAATTATTTGTTAATTTAAAGTAACTTCTACCATTTATATTTTTAAACGTTTAAAGGATGAAAAAAATGACCGATCTGGATGACTAGATGCCAACGTCCTCAGAGATTTTGTACTGTGTCTATCATGAGAGTCCAATCAGTCATTCCTATTTTATAAAAGTTATTTTGAAATCATTTTTTATTTGTTAGTTTTCTACAACTGAAACAATTTATGTACCTTTATGTAAATTAAGTTAAACAAACAACTAAAAAGCCAATTGACACAATATTTTTAAAGTTTAAAGTAATGAATTAAAATAAATTTATACAACTATTTTAAACATTATAACATATCACAAAAATGACACTCATTTCTTATACATATCGTCTATATCGTGTTGCAGACAAATCATCCGAATTGTACCTTTATATGACTTATCGAGTTGTAACTAAATAAAATAACAAATATTTGTTCAAACATTGGACATTTAATATATGATAACGATTTTTGTGTCACCATGCCATGTGATTTATACGTGTTTCATAACTCTTTGAAATAGCCAATTTATACAGACGCGTCGCCGTGATTCTAACAGGAATTGCTATACTCTCAGAGCGCATATATTTTGTGTATATTTTTGACGGTCGAATGTGTTTGACAAGTTTTTTTTTTAATATTATTTTTAAAGTGATGATTTTTGTTGGTATGATTGGACGTGCTGGGGCGAACCTACAGATCTTTCGGGTTCAAGGCCACGTAGCTTAAAGTATTATATATTCATTTTTAATATTAACTTTTAATAAATATCTCTAGACTTTTTTACTAAAGGTAAAACATATCCGAAATAATAAATATTAGATAAAATCCAAAAAGAATGGCATTTTTGTTTAAAAATGCCTCAGCCTAAGTAGAGCATTGTTCGTTGGCCAACTTATTCTGACACTGCACTTTATTAGAATGATAAATTTAAAATATTATAGAATAGAAGATTCTATACTAATTTGTGTATTTTACATATTTTGAGATTAAATTTCGTTTAGGAACAGACGGAAGGACGGTTAGTTCTACTGTAGTATTACTCTAGTATACTGTAGTAGTGGCCCACTAGTTATTCTAGTACATGGTCTATATATGTCTAGTTTTATGTTAAAAACACATAATAGACATTAGTTAAAATAATTTTACTTTACTAACGTCGTAATTCACTTTACTAATTATAATTAATTATAATTATGTTAAATGAACAAAAATTTTAATTTGTATCATTGTTTCAGATGAGGTGAGGAAACGTCAGTTATCATTTGTTTAATTTTGCAGTCCACCGTCCCGTCGGAAAATGAATTTCTCGTTTGATCTAAAAAGAAAATTTCTGAGGTGTCCATCAAAAGTTAATTAGCTTTTGTTAAAATTATTCTTTTCAGGTAACTTACTATATATCTATATACTTTTACCTGACATCGCCCTTTGGCATTGTTCAAAACATTTTTAATGAAAAATGAGCTTAAACAATTTAAAGAGCCCTTTGTGGCGGAGTAATAGACTAAACGAATAACGGTAGATTTAATTCACATTCGGTGGAATTATTATATTTATTCCGGTCTGGTAAAACGCAAAGTGCGGTGTTAAGTTCCGCTATTTAGCACGCAATGTTTCGGTTTCGGCTGGAAAGTGGGGAACGAACTGTCCTTATGATGCAATGCGGGAAACAGCGTGAAGTTGAATTGAAGCGTGAAGTTGAGTTGATATTGATTGTTTCGTCGTCTATTGTCGTTTCGCCGTTTCTCTCTTTATTAAAAGTGGGGTACGGTCAATGGAAGTACATAGAGTGATATACCTATGTAGTGGTAATGACAAACTCAAGTCCTGCAACTATAATCTATAAAATGTTGGGTAAATTTGTTAATTATAAGAACAGAACTGCAACACACAGAACCTATAAGAAAGAACGTGACAATTAATACTTTTGTATTTAAGGAACTTTAAATATACGTATGCCAGCCGTGGCACAGTGGCACAAAGTGTGACTGTAAAGCGACTGGTTGTGGGTTCGATTTTTACTCGAGGAGTGGAAATATATAATATTTACATTTTCTTCGCTCTGGTGTCGAAGCAAAGCGCGGCGTCAAGTTCCGCCACTTAACACGCAATGTCTCCGATTTCGGCGGAAAGTGGGGAACGGAGTGTCACACTGACTGTTAACACTGGGTTCCCTCTGCCTACCCTGCTGTGTGCGGGATACAGCGTGAAGCTAAAAAAAATCTGAGAATTTATGATTACTTTATAAAATTCCATGTTTATCATATAATAATTTTCATCTGAAAGATTTCGGCCGCAACGCGACGGTCAAGAAACATGTTATTTAAACAACATTTCGCTGGAGCACTGCTTGAAATATCTCAGAGAACTTTCAAAGATTTCAATTTCAGTTTATTTCGAGAGAAAACTTTTAGTCTTGTATTACACTGACGAATCAGCTTCACTAAAAATAGATCGCTGCGAGAACCTAATTGCTCTTGTTAAAGCTGTGATAAATGGACTAAAGGTTAATTAATCAAATCCTATTTGTTTTGTTTAAAAGTGATTTTTAGTAAGCTCTAATAGAGCGTAGGGTAGTGGGGAGAGGAGGTCAAATAGTTGAAGCGAGAAGTATGCACATTTCCTTCCAATATACTCGTAAGGAAGTCATTAACACCTATAGAGGTAGATAGGGAAGTCATTAACAGCTTATGTTTATTTAGGAGTTGGTCAAATTGTCAAAATTAATTTCATATACAAAAATATTATTATTTTTATAATATTTGTTATTGTTGATCTTAAGCCAACACTGGTGTCGCAAGTTTCAGGCACAGCCCTATACTCCGCTTACTGTGATTCAATCCAGGTACACCCACCCACCTGTAAGGTAAATCCATGGAATGCTAAGAAGTTTCTGCTCATTCATCTCCAACAAGAAATACCAATGATGTATTCAAAATAATCACTATATTTAAGTATTTAGATTGAAGTCCACTTTTTGTTCCCGAAAGGAACTTTTTTATAAATCAGTAATATACCTTGTAAATCATATTAATTTCAGATTTTTTTAGTATTTGAGGCCAGTCGGGTTGCGGGGGCACAAAGTGTGACTAAGGCGATTGGTTGAAAGTTCCGCCACTTAACATGCAATAATTCTGGAATTCGGCGGAAAATGGGGAACAGAGTGTTTTAACACTAGGTTTTATCTACCTACCAGCTGTGTGCAGGATACAGTGTGAAGCTAAGTAATTATATAAAGGTTTTTTAAAAATAATATATAAAAAAATTAACACAGTGAATTCGAACTTTCTGAACACTAAGCGTTGAACACAATTGCATGGAGCGGGTTAGAAGTCCACTGCGTTGAATTTATTATATGTTATTCTTTTATACTTTTTATTTACTAAATGTTAAAAAACTTTAATTACGGCTACCTATTTAATGTAAATAAAAAAAATAATTCATTTTACGTGAAAAGAAAAGTTTTAGTTCTTTTCCTGTGTATACCCCAAAAGTAACTATAATAACATTACAAAGAGAAATGAACATAAACACATGTGACAGTGCTTACTGTTACAATCACAAATTATACAGCCACTAGGAAACAACAATTACATACATAGTCATGCCAATTAGCCCTGTTTGCTCGAACTTGAAGCTTTTAATTTAAATGTATCGAGCTCTTAGTTCAAAAGTCGTAATTAACAGAGTCCAAATACAAGTCATTTATTATTGAAAATTCCCAAGTCTTTTACTCTTTACTCTGGTGTTATTTTTTTATATTGGCTTTCTGTTGAAAGTAAATGAACAGTCTTTAATTTAATTTGTATAGTTTTAAACGATTGGTTTGATGGTTATGTTAAATAATTTAAGGTGTTTATAATCTACCATTGTGGTTTAGTAGGACATTATATAACTGTAACTCGATGGTTGTGGGTTCGATTACCATTTGGAGAAATATAATATACGGCAGCCGCGGAGATGGAGAAATGAAAATAATTTAGATATAGTATAGAAATATAATATTAATTTTATTTCTCCCTTTGAATTATTTTCAATTCGTATACCTAAGACAAAGCTCGAAGTTGGGTCCTGTTAGTCAACACACAATGTCTCGTTTTCAGATGGAGAGTGAAATGCTGACTCATATCACTAGGTTCTCTTTGACTACCTTCCTATGAGGTAAAAGCGTAGAGCTGCAAAAGAATAAATAAAAAGGAAATGTGTAGTGTAATGTTACTTATTATTATATTAGCTTACGAAATTCAAAAAAATTGTATAAATTGAACTAAAAAATAAAATTATTATTAATTAACAATAACTTGCCTACAAATTTCATATTTTACTAAAAACAACGATATGAGTAACCAAAAAGTTTGTCAACTCCCCGCTTTAAGAGTATAGACACAAATAATATGAATATTTTAATTGCATCGCATTGCAATGAAACTTTGTCCTTCTATAAACACGATGGTAGTGGATTCGATTCCTACTCGTAAAAATGATTATATTTTAATAATTTTAATGTCCCCGCCGCATTCTAAAGACAAAACACGGCGCTGAGTTAAGCTATTCAGCACAAAATGTTTTGAATTAGGACAGAAACCGTAAAACGGAGTGTCTTCGTACTTTGTTCTCTCTGCCTATCCTGCTATAGGGGATAAATAGTGAAAACATAAGAAGATTTCCCGTGGGGGGACGGGTTAAGAATACAATTCCCCCCCGCCGCTGGGTAGCGTCCCGTAAAAGGCGGGTAATCCAGTAACTTGGTGGTAGGAGATTCGTTCTCCGACTGGCTCGCGACCATAGTGGCCATGTCAAAGACCAACCGTCAAATATCATATGATGTGTTCTGGTTCGATGGCATATAAGCCAGCTCTCACTATTCCCACCATTCCCATCCTTCCTCCCTCCTTCTGTCCTACATTCCCAAGGCTGGCAACGCATCCATAACTTGAATGTCATGGATGTCTATGGGCAAAGGTAACCACTTAACACCAGGTGGGCCTTCAGCTCGTTTGCCTCCTTTATTCCATAAAAAAAAAAGATATTTCAAAGATATCCATCACAAAACAACTTAACGCGTGCATTATTTAATATAAGCCAATACACACGGTTGTATTTTTTCGCCACTCTACTTTCGGTACGCTAATAAATATTTATAACATCGCGTCAAGTCAAGGCGTGCACTTTCCCGCACATTTCCATCTGTTTTCCTTCAGATTCCCCTCATCTTATCCTGTTTAAAGCTCACAATGCATATTGTTGGGTTCTTGTATTGAAATATAACAATGGCTCGCAGACAATACCTTGTATTCTCCACATTAGGTCCATATCCGGCGTGAAGTATACTTTGTTCGTAATATGATAAATTCATATAATAGACTTTTATACATTTACTATTGTTAAATGTCAAGAGTGAAGTTAATTGTGAAGTAATTTTATTTTAGTATAACTAAGTGGAAAATGCCTTTGGTCTTAGCAAGTTGTCGCTGCATAAAAATAAAAAAAAATGTGTCATTTTTATTTGAATTAATGGTATTTGAATTAAAAGTGGCCAGTCGTGGCCCAGTGGCACAAGCGTGTTGTGGGTTCGATTCCCACTCGAGGAGTGGAAATTATATTTCCATTTACTTCGCTCTGGTGTCGAGATAAAGCGCGGCGTTACGTTCCGCCACTTAACACGCAAGCCTCTGAATTCGGCGGAAAGTGGGGAACGGAGTGTCTTAACACTAGGTTCCCTCTGCCTACCCTGTTGTGTGCGGGATACAGCGTGAAGCTAAAAAAAAAAATTAGAAATATTTACTTTCTACACTTTTTCTTTATGTAAACTTTAAGTATGAATATTATATATGTGTAGAATGTTCATAAAAGAGGTCAGAATGTTTTTTTTTGCGTATTAATTTTTAAATATATGTAGGTATTATCATCTATATCTCCTACATGTTGGGATATACACGGAGAGAATATATGATATAACTTTTGATAACTAAATTTAACTATTTATTTAAAGTATAGTTTAAAATAATATCTATGTTATAATTTAAATAGTCAAAGGCCTTAGTGGCGCAGTGGGACAGCATTCGACAGTAAACACAATTAGTTGTGAGTTTGATACCCAGTCGGGGGAAAATTATATTTAAATTTTCATTTCTCCGCTTTGGTACCTGAGACAAAGTGGGGTATTGAGCTGTCACTACACGCGCAGTATCTAGATTTCTGACAGAAAGTGAATAAAGTAGTGTTAACTCTTAATTTTATCGAAATATTAACTATGTACGAAAAAGCATGAAGCCCTAAAATACGCGTGAAAAGATAACAAATAAAGTAAATTGTTGTTAAATTTTTAAACATCTTGAACAATTACCTATTACATATTTTCCTAAGCTTTATCACTCAAGTGTATTAGAGATTTTTCAAACATGACATCGAAAATTCTTTATTATTTCCCAAAGAAATCACGTTTTAGACGGTAAAAATAAACGATGGCCCTTTACAATGGCCCGCCATTCAGTATTCAGACGCCGTCGCCTATACCGCCGAAAAATTCACTTAATTCCATTCAAAATTTCCCTTTTCATTTTTATTGCTGGTAACTTTAAAGGGATTTTAATTTTGCAAGAAATAACTTATCGATGAAACATGATTAAATGAAAACTTTGTTAAATATTTTAGTACAATGTCTTTGTTCATTTCACCGTTTTGTTAACTTTTACTCGGTCTTGGCTATAGGTATAATAAGGTACGAACTAAATTCAGACTGGATGTTTTTGAAGTTGTTTTAAATGGACTAAATATTTGCTACTTTAATTAAATTTAACTTTTGTAACTTTTGTACATATTTTCTTTGTAATTATTTAATGACTAGTACTTAAGTCGTGAAAGTGTAACAAATAATATTAATATGGATATACATTTATTTTATAAGATCTATTGTTTCTTTAGCCTCTTTGTTATAACTACCCTTTTAAGCCTACACGCAATATTTTTTTGAGACCACAGTGACAAGACAGACAAGAGTGTGTGACTGCAAATATTATTGGCTTTCGGTTCTTTCTCGGAGGAATGATTTTTATTGAACTATTAAAATTTCTCCGCTCTGTTAAGACATGATGTGAAGCATGGCGTTGAGTGCCGTCACTCAATATGCTAAGTCTCGATATCTAATGGAAAATGGAGAATGAAGTATGTTGGGATTTGATTCTCTCCTATTACCAGAAAAAATAAATAAATTTTAAATTATTTTGCAATTTTACTTTTATCCTTTTTTAGCTTAAGGCAAAGGTTAAGTGAGTGTGAGAGTCTAGTGTTAAGAAACTCCCACTTTACATTTTGTAATTATTCCATTTTGTTATATCTACATAACATATGTATATCTTCGTATGTATCTAAAAAGAGTTTTGTATTTAAATAAATAACAACACTATAAAGTCTGCTTCAAAAACATTTATTTTGATTTTATCGAGAATCTAAAATGATCTCAAGGATTTCACATTTCCCACAACTTCTTGTTTTTTTATTGAAAGGGGTGCAAAATGTTTGTGCCGCTGATAGAAATTCCAACCAGGCGATTTTTAGGGTGGTGTTTCATTGGTTGTCACGGTATTGTGCAGCTGCAAAGCTATAGTGTTTTTATATTTTAACATATAGTACTTAATATCTACAATTTTTACATGTTGCTGTTTTAACTTCTGTAAGTGGCTAAATTAAAAAATAAACATGTTTGACAAATTACAGAAAATATGATTACTTTTTCAACTTAACGCTTTTTTCCGCTTACTGAGGTAGTCAAAGAAGCTATGCTTTCTACTTTCTTTTTTTAGCTTCACGCTGTATCCTGCACATAGAACGGTACGCAGTGAGAACCAGAACCTGGTGTTTTGGCACTCCGTTCCTCATTTCCCACCGAATTTTATTGTTAAGTGGCGAAATCTAACACCTCGTTTTACCTCAACCCCAGAGCGAACAAAATGGAAATATTCAAAATTTTCACTCCTCGAGTGGGAATTGAGCCCACAACCAGTCGCGTTAACAGTACCTAACACTTTGTGCCCCTGCTCCTCTCATCTATACTTTGCACCTGATATGAAACATTGTGTCTTGAGTGAAAATTTAATGGTACGTATGGACTTAGGTTTCCAGAGTGGCGTAATTAATAAATTTCTTGTATAAGTATTTTACAGAAAATGCTTAAATTTTTCACATCAAGAAATTCCAAACATCATTATATCTACACTACTACAACAAAACGAAGAGAAATTCTAGATTCACCTAAATCTAGACTAGATTTCAGTTTATCAAAAAAAAAAGAATAGCTTCTACAATACATATTTACCACATGAAGCACCAGGTTCTTGTCGCCTCGAGTATCGGCATTTACAATGCAAACGAGGCGTTTTTAGAGTTGTAATGTAGCCCCGAATGTGATGTCGTTTACTCGCACTGTGCTGACTTGAAATACATATTCCTATGAATTCCGCACGAATATACTGAAATATTGTTTTGTTATTGGGTAATGTTTACCACATTTTTTTAATAATTTTTTTTTTTTTTTTTAAGATTTCGCATTAAAAAATGGTTGTATTTTAAGTTTAATTACATGTATGTACTTAATAATACTTTATTGTACATAATATTTACAATTCACTTCAGTACATTATATGCAATAACAGGTGCAATGGCGGCCTTATTTATATAAAAGCATATATAGGCTAATAAGCTTATAAGCATTGTCAATAATAGGTATGAGATATGTTGAGAAAGAATGTAGAAAGATACAAAACATATTAAAGTTAATTTTGCATAGCTTTAACGAGGATCATTTATAGGAAGAAAGCCTATAGAAGAAAAAAACAAACTGAGTATTCACTGGGCTATTCCATTATATCTTCTTTACAGAGACGATTAAGCATGTAATTTTTATTTAGTCCCAGTGGCACAAGAGTGTGACTGTAAACGACTGGTTGTGGGTTCGATTCCCACTCGAGGAGTGGAAATTATATTTCCATTTTCTTCGCTCTGGTGTCGAGGTAAAGCGCGGCGTTAAGTTCCGCCACTTAACACGCAAGCCTCCGAATTCGGCGGAAAGTGGGGAACGGAGTGTCTTAACACTAGGTTCCCTCTGCCTACCCTGCTGTGTGCGGGATACAGCGTGAAGCTAAAAAAAAAAACATATTTTGGTATCACATTTATTTTATATTTAAATTAACAGATTTTATTACTCAAGTTTACTTAACACGGCATGTAAACTATAATTAAACCATATTTACCAAATATTGTGTAAACACTACACCAAATTACAAAGTGCAATTATAATTTCACAACCGCAGTTAATTAAAAAAAACGCTCCAGTCAAAATTGTGTTTGTACTAATATTAAGCTATTAAAATATTATTTAGCTTGTAATACGCTTTGGGATAGATATTTTCACAAAAGAATATTATTATAAAACATAAAAAGTGGCTTAAAAAAATTGAAGTACACTTGAAAAATGTAAAAATAAATGTATTGTCAATTATGGAATTCGGGCACGTGTGCAAATTTTTAAGCAATTTATTTAGTGCGAATTGGGTAAAATAGCGTTGGAAAAATTTCTCATATTAATATAGTTGACGCTAATAAGAAGATTGGAAGTTAACGTGTAAGTTTCGTAAAGACCTATAGATTCGTTCATGATCTTTCCATCTATCCATCCACGCACATGTTTTATTGTGGTCTGTAAGATGAACTTGGGATATTCGTTGATATCTGACTAAGTTTAAATACTAGAAATAAGCATAAACTCATATATAAATGATAACACGCCTCGGGAATGAAGTGTTCGCTCCAGTCTATTTTAAAAGTGTCAGCAATAAATCTATATATTACAAGTGGTTTGAAAAAAAAGAAGTCCCGCTGAGTTTCTTGCGCCGGTTCTTCTCAGGTGTAAGGCATTAACTTTACTGAACCAGCGGTAAACTATTTGACGTTTAAAAATGAAGCATGTGTAATTGTGTATGCATTATTTGTTGCCGGGTACTATAACTTCTTATTTTGAATAAAATTATTTGACTTTGACTTTCACTGTTTAAATCTGTTTAGACTTTAGACACAGTAATCTCGGTTTCTTACCCCAAAATCTTTCATTTCATTATTATGAAGAAACATATTTATATGCCATAAAAGAATATAATTGCAATATAAAAAAAAACAAATTCCAAATGATGCCAAATGGTATAACTCTAACTATGCTTGAGGCAAACATATCAATCATCGCTGGTTTTCAGTTTTATAAAATTTATAAAATCTAAATTTAAGTATATCCCAATAACAACGCTTAAGTATATAACTAGTTGCCATTGGGTCATTGGGTGAATTATATGGTTAGTACATTTTACAATTACATTGTACAATTCTTATACCCAAAACACAAAATACGGTAGTAATTTGTTTTTAACGCATAGCGTTAAAATTATTCTGAATTTATTTCCAGCCCCTGTATCTTACTCGTCAAGTTACAGCGAAATGCGTTAAGACAAAAGAGATATATTAAAAATTTAATTTCTGAAAACATCATCATGCACTCTAGTAGATTACACAGATAATAAAAATGTATGATAAAGTTAATGCTAACGTACACCAGATATTACAGGCGCCACTGAGACTCGGCAATTTTCGAACAAAAATTATATCATTCTGGTTTTTTTTTAGTTTTTTATATTTTTTTTACACACGCTTATTTTACATATATGTAAATATATAGAGAGGGAAGTTAGTGACAAGACACTCCGCTCTATACTTTCTGATTGAAATTGAGACGTTGAGTTTTGTGTAACGGTAAATAAAACCGCGTTTTATCTTACTAGAGTGTTAAAGTGATAATAATTTAAATATACTACTATTTAATATACGTCTTTTAAATTTTATAAAGCAGAGAGGTCGAAATACAAGGGATGGAATTAAGCAATTATATTTTTTTAGTTAAAAATATTTTCTTTAATCTATTAAGGACAGGATCATTTATAGGATTTCTATTGGCTTAGTTGATGCATTTCAGATAATATGTTTATAGTTTAACGATCCAGGGTTCTAATTTCACACATATATCTCTGTCTCCATGTTTAATCTGGGCAAATCAAAAAAATCATTAGATTCAATTGCCAATTACTCCATAATTCTAAAATAATTTAAATTATAACCTATCTTTTTTACATACCAATATTAAATAAAAGCTAAATCGAAACACGCTATTAATTATAAACAAACATACATTACTGGGAATGGAACAATAAATCAAACAAGTAGTCTCTTTTTACTAGCGACATTTGCATATCGCGAGGAAATGACAAAACATCAATGTACTGCGTACGTCGGAAACATTACACAATATGTGTACAAGAAAATGTCATATGAAAAACATGTCGCTTGAAAACGTTTGTCGTCTATGACAAACTATTTTGTTTATTTTTTTATGTAGATTTATGATTTTTTTACATAGTAAGGCAAGGTACCCAGAGAGAAACTAGTGTTAAGACACTCCGTTTTCTATTGTCTGCATGAAATGAAATTTCGGTTTCATAAAAAAATCATAAATTAATTTAATTAAGTCAAAGAAATCTAGGTCAAAGTTCAAGAAATTCGAGATCTTGTGTGTTGAGTGACAAAAATCTATGCTCTTCGTCACTACTTCAAGAGAACTCAAAAACGAAAATAGATTATTTTCGTCGTACATCAAATTATTTTAGCGAAAGGGACTAATCCACACACATATAACACATATATAAGAAGTTGTCCTACTTCGCTACGATGGCCTATAATTTTTTTTACGCTGAGGCTGTATCTCGCACTCAGCAGGATAGGCAGAGGAAGCCTAGTGTTAAGACATTTCGTTCCTCCTTTTCCGCTGTGTTCTGGAGGGATTGCGTGTTAAGTGGCGGAACTTAACGCCGCGCTTTGCCTCGTCACCAGAGAAGCCACCAGTTCACCGGAGAGAAGTGTTACATATTTACATCGAGTGTAAATATGTAACACTTCTCTCCGGCGTGGGAGTCGAACCCACAACCAGTCGCGTTTACAGTCACACGTACTTACTCCTGCGCCACGACTACGTATAATTTTGTTGAAAATACTCGTAATAGTCCAAGAGATTAACTACTTTTTTATTAAGTACTTTTATTTAGTTTTTTCTCTTCATTTTTCGTACTCATCTTGTTGCCTTGCCAAGCTGTTAGAAAAATATTTTAACCATTTATCTGACTGGGAATCAAACCCACAACCTCGACGCGTAAAGTCGAACAAATATTTAAGTCTTATTAATTATGGCAGTGGTATTTTAATAATAATCATTATAATTTAATAGTTTCTTTAATTCAGCGAATTTTTACATGTATCAATATCATTTTACTGCAACATTCAGGTATGTGCAATATTTATTCCTGGAAAGTCGAATGTGGCTTAACTTTTTCAATACATTTCATATCCCAATTAGTAAAGTAATAAAAACAAATCAATTGCGTTCTTTTCCCATCGTAGCAGGGTATTCAGAGAACCTAATATTGTGACACTCCGGTTTTTACTTTCCGTATGTAATCGAGACATAGCGTGTTGCGTAGCGGAACTCAACGCCGCTCTTTGTGTTAGGTATTCGAACCGAAAAATATATCAATTAAAATATAATAATTCCCTCGAATAGGAATTGAACCTGGAACCAACGCATATACAGTCAGATGTTGTCCTATTGCGCCACGATGGCCTTATACAAATAATTTATAATAGAATACTCATTATTTATTGTACCAGCCATTGTATAGCTTTAAATAGACATCTATATATAAGAAGTTAATATTGTCTGATTTAAAATGAAATGAATCAAATAATACAGAATAAATCACATTTGTGAAAAATATAATTATTTTTCTGGCGTCATCATTGGAAAAATGGGTTAAGTACGCTCCCACGCTCACATCAACATTTATTTGTATAACTTTCCACTGTTATTATTCCAATAATTTTTATGCAAATTAGATAAGCTAAGAATATGTGAAATTAAATTTACATATATTAATGACAATTTAATGAAATCAAAGATCAAATTAAGGGTGCCACTGCACCCTCTCAGAGACCGACATCAGACCACTGTCTGATTTTCACAATGAGTTGTGGGTATGGTCTCCTCTCGTTGGAATGATTATTTATTTTTCCCGTGGGGGGACGGGTTAAGAATACAATTCCCCCCCCACCGCTGGGTAGCGTCCCGTAAAAGGCGGGTAACCCAGTAGCTTGGTGGTAGGAGATTCGTTCTCCGACTGGCTCGCGACCACTATCATGTCAAAGACGAACCGCCAAATATCTTATGATGTGTTCCGGTTCGATGGCATGTAAGCCAGCTCTCCCTATTCCCATCATTCCCATCCTTCCTCCCTCCTTCTATCCTACATTCCCAAGGCTGGCAACGCATCCATAACTCTATTGTTGTGGATGTCTATGGGCGAAGGTAACCACTTAACACCAGGTGGGCCTTCTGCTTGTTTGCCTCCTTTATTCCATAAAAAAAAAAAAACTTCATTTATTTTATTCCTTCGTTTTGGTACCTAAGACAAAGTGTGGCGTTAAGTTCCGCCACTCAAAACGCAGTCTCGATTTCGGAAGGTGAGAAACGGAGTGTATACTAGGTTCTTTAGGATTACACTGCTAATAGGGAAAAAAGTGAAATAAAAGATATTTGACACCAACAATAAGTGGTTGAACGCAATTTTTGTGTGCATCAAAATCCAATCATAGCTTCTCTCGTAATAAAAATACTATTTTAGGTCATCTTTTCTTTATAAACACAAATAGTTTTTTGTAAGTCTTTCATGTATGTTTTTCATAACTTTATGCAAGCAAGGATGGACATATTAATATGTGATGATATAAACGTACTAGCACAGCGTTGAGCTCCGCCACTTACCGCACAGTAACGTTTGAATTTCAGGCGGAAACTGAAGAACGGAGTATCTTGACACTAGGTCCTCTCTGACTCACTGCTGTGGGGAAAGGAATAAAGTCGAATTCGCTCTCTATATATTATAACTAACTAATAATATATTTAACATATTTCGTATTACTCGGGTATTTAAAATAAAAAAAATATGCATAGAATAGTGATTTGTACAACTCTATGATGACCTTTAATTTTTATGTAATTAGTCAAACTTTGCTTACTTCATTCTGATCTTCTTTTCAACAATTAGCATTATTATTCTATTACTATTTTTTAGGTTAAATTATTTTTTTGATACTATATATAATAAACAATTAATTTATTTGATAACACTAAGTTCCAAGTTTAACGAAACCGCATAAAATTTAATTTGGTTTTAATATAAAACTTTGAACCCCACTTAACCCTTTTGGGTGTTGAAATAAACAATAGAAGACATTGTAGTGCAGTGGGACAGCAGCTGACTGTAATCGCTTTTGGTTATAAGTTCAATTTCCATTGGAAGAAATGATCAAAATTTAATGTTTCGTTTCTCCGCTCTAGTGAACTAGACTAAGCGCGGCCTTGAGATTCCCCACTCAACGCAAAATGTCTGGAATTTGCAAGGAAAGGAAAACAGAGAGAGCCACTGTATTCTGTTTTCTTACAATGTTATGTGAGAAAAAGCGTAAAACTAAAAAAAATATTCTTTTTCTCGTGTAATTTTGTTTAATTTCTAAAAGTATTTGAATTGGATAATATTTTTTTGTAATTGTGCACACAGCAGGGTAGGCAAAGGGAACTCAGTGTTAAATCACTCCCTCCCCCACTTTCCGCGCAATTCGGAGTCATTGCTTGCTATATGGCGGAACTTAACGCAGCGCTTTGCCTCGACACCCAAGCAAAGAAGAAGGAAATAGAAATATTAAATACTTCCACTCCTCGAGTGGGAATCGAACCCACAACCAATCGCTTTACAGTCACACTTTGTGCCACTGTGCCACGACTGGCCCCGGCACATGTAGATAAGATTTCAAAATTCTATGAATAACTCTTTAAAAATGTTAAAAGTTTAATTCTTGTTTCACGAAAATTACAAAGCAAATTAACTAAATATCATCATCAATAAGAAACTACAATCTGTTAACACACACATAACATATTTACCATCATCACTAATACAAACCACTAAGAAATACAAAATGCCTGATACATCCATATCTTCAAAGGTCGCTACACCGCGTTTCAATTTCGCTCACGGTTTTCATACGTTCTGAAGTGGTTTCCAAATATAGGGTTGCATATAACTGAGATTTTCAATAAACGGCGCAATATATTTGAAGGACTAGTGCTCTAAGTCAAGTTTTATGAGCTCTCGAACAAACATGAGTTACAAGAAATCTTTTAGGTTGCTTTGAATAGTGCGCTCTTAAAAGTTTGTTTTTGAATTGAATGTAAATATTATTTATCTGTGGGTGGTTTAAAAATGAATATGAAATATACATGCAGTTATTATTTCTTATATTACGTGGTTTTCACGTTATGATTGTATTTTTAGGTTCACGCTGTATCCTGCACACAGCAGGTAGGCAGAGGGAACCTAGTGTTAAGAAACTCCGTTCCCCACTTTCTGCCGAATTCGAAGGTATTGCGTGTTAAGTGGCGAAATTTAACGCAGCGCTTTTCCTCTGATACCAGAGGGAAGGATTTCATTTCCTTCCCAATATTAAATATTTCCACTCCTCGAGTGGGAATCGAACCCACAACCAGTCGTTTACAGTCTTACACGCTTGTGCCGCTGGGCCACGACTGGCCACAATGATTGTATTAGTTATCGTATTAATGGTACGTACGATGACATTAGAAAAAAACCCATTAAATGTTTGTATGTACAAGGAAAATAAAAAGTATGTATTGTTAGGTTACTGTTAATATGAGGGTAATTAACTAATAAATAAAATAATAATACCCACATAATTGTTTTAAAAGAGTGACAGATTTACTATATAAAGGGTACTTTTTGCTCTCAAAAGTCAGTACGCCGTCTTGCTGCCTGACGAAGGCATCGTGTTAAACGTGTAAAGTGTAATAGTTGGTAATCGTGTTATTAAACTAAAAAGTGTTTAAGTGTATAAATTTACGTGTTTTAATAGAGAAGTTGTGTGTGTATTAATAAATAAGTGTAAATTTGTTAAGAGTGCAAAAGTTGCGTAAGTACAAAACTGTACAAGTGAGTATAGAGGTAAGGGTGTATAAACTGAAACAATAAATTGTGTTAACTAAAAGTCACCTTTTACTTTAATCCTGATATCTGTCTAACAGTATTTTGTGTTAAGTTCGTTGAATTAAAAGTAAATGGTATCCTGCTAGGGAAAATTTAAATAAGAAGCCGCTACATGCTTATCCCCACATAGCAGCTTAGTTAGTGTCAGAGAGAACTAAGTGTGAAGACACTCCGTTCTCTATTTTTTTTCGAAATCAAATCGAAATCGAAACAATAAATCTCGTTCCCTATTTTTTTTTCAATTGAAATAAAATCGAAATAATGACTAAAAGTTAACGTTACGTTTCAATCTTAGGTGCCAGAGTGAAGAAATGTAGATAATATATAATAACTATTCTCTCGAGTCGGAATCGAACCCACCACCCTCGTGCCACTATGGAGAATTAAAAATAAAACATATAAAAACGTAAAATAGCAAGTATTATGGTTTCACGGTACGCTTCAACGTAGATGAGGAAATGAAATTTTAATCACAAATTGAATTGGCATAGATATTAGGTGCTCAAATTCTCGATGATATTCAATATTTTATCAATATTTACTTACCCTCTCTTAGATAATGGCATGCCAATAGTTCTATTTACTTTAAACGAAAAAAAACAGTCACTACAATGACACTTAGCCGCATATGTTTTTGTGACGTTTGTGAGCTTGACTTTGCGTATGAAAACAATTTACACACATAATAGGAAAAAAAAGGGTCAGTCGTTGTGCAGTGGCACGAGCGTGTGACTGTAAACGATTGGTTGCGGGTTCGATTCCCACTCGAAGAGTGGAATTATTTGATATTTAGATTTTCTTCGCTCTGATATCGAGGCAAAGCGCGGCGTTAAGCTCCGCCACTTAACACGCAATGCCTCCGAAATTTAACGCAGCGCTTTTGCTCTGATACCAGAGGAAAGGAAATGAAAATATTAAATATTTCCACTCCTCGAGTGGAAATCGAACCCACAGCCAGTCGCTTACAGTCACACGTTCGTGTCACTGCCACGACTGGCCCCATTACTTCGTGGTGGAAATCCCACAACCAATCCTGTTTACGGTCAGACATTGTCCCACTGCACCGCATTGGCACAACTATAATCGTACAAATTTTCTGCATTTTCCCCTTACAAATTATTCTACAGTTAAAAACCTTTTCCACTGACTGCGAATTCATTTATTTATTATCTGAACAGAAAGCTCTTCAGAATAAAGCGAAGAAACTCGATACTCTCTCGTAGTCAATGGAATGTTTTAACAAGTATGAAAAGTGTTCAAGTAAGAAAGTTGAAAATTCTACAAATAACCTTTAACTGCAGCTGGAATAATTGAAATTAGAGGAAAAAATATTACACTGCTTCGCTTCAAGTAAATGTGGATTTAAATTATTTGACGTTCTCTATTTACGAGTGTGGTTGTAACATAATTATTTCAGAACGACGGTGAAGCGTAGTTTAAAAATTTTTGACTTTAAGAGAGATAGTGTGGGTTCGATTGTCACGGAGAAAAATATTCTATTAATTTCGCGAGTTTTTCAATTAGAAATCTAGTATTACGAAATATACAGCGCATTGAGTTGTGCAACTCAACGCCGCGCTTTATCTTAGGCACCAGATTGAGAAATGAAAAGAATTTAAATATAAGCATTCCCTAGCTAGAGTGGCAATTGAATCCACAATCCCGTTTACTGTCAGACATTATCTTACTATGCTTTGATGTTTTTTAAATTATGTTTTTGTTTGACATTGCATTGGCTCTAAATTATATTTTTAAACAAAAAAATACGATTACTCTAGTTACATTAGTATTATCTCTTTATTTTTATCAAATTGTCAAGTAAGCCAAACTGGAAAGTGAATTAAAATAGTGTAGCAATACTTTTTCCTCAGTTACGAGTGAAGCTAAGCTAACTTATTAAAATATATGTGAAGCAGACAGCGAAGGTCTCGGTTTCAGACGGAAAGTGGAGAACGGAGTGTCTTGACACTAGGTTCTTCCTGACTACCATGCAACGCGGGAAAAAGCGTGAAGTTTTTTTTATCATACTTACATATTTTACCATGACTCAATGGTATACCATCAATCGTATGCGTACCCCATTTTGAAATGCCCTATAATATGATAGAGTAAATTCTTAACTCTTAATTAACATACTTTTAAATAATATAAGTATCATTACTGTTCCATATAACATGCACCGTTCATACATTTTGAATGCATTGAATTGGAAAATCTGCGAACCACTTATAGTGGATTTATCTCACAATATTTAAATTTTAACATTACCTTTTATGTTGGTGTTTCGTGCACTTTTACTTATTCCTCGTCACGAACGGATAATATTAAAGTTATTTGATTCACGAATAGCAATGTGGTTTTTTATGGAAAAAGCTTATAGTAACGAAAACAAAATATATTACTATTTCTTGTATTATAAAATTAATATAGATGTTGTATTTTAAATTTATTCTGTCACATATTGTTTTATTTTTGAATTACAAATTCATATTCTTGAGTTTTAAATTAATTTTAATTGTATTATTATTTTAAGTTCATCCTTTTGATAGGATAAAAAGGAGGCAAATGTTTAAATGCGAAATGGGACATCGTTTGTCTATAAATCTGACTTCTAGGTTCGATGTCAACTCGGGGACTTAGACAAATCGCAGCGTTGAGTTCCGCCACTCATCATATAATTTGGCGACTTTGAGCGGAAAGTAGGGAATAGAGTTGTTGAGAGTGTTGACACTAGGTATTTTATGATTCATAAAACATACTTATATAACTGGGGCCAGTCGTGGCGCAGTGGCACGAACGTGTGACTGTAAACGACTGGATGTGGCTTCGATTCCTACTCGAGTGGAAATATTTAATATTTCCATTTCCCTCGCTCTGGTATCAGAGTTTAAAGCGTAGCGTTAATTTCCGCCACTTAATACGCAATGCCTCCGAATTCGCCGGAAAGTGGTGAACGGAGTGTCTTAACACTAGGTTCCCTCTGCCTACCCTGCTGTGTGTGGGATACAGTGGGAAGCTAAAAAAAAAATAAAAATAAAATAAAACATAATTCCACCACATGTTTACATATAAGTAGATAACAAAAATACAAAACTTAAACTCAATGTAAAAAGTAAATACAAAAAAAAATGAAGAATACTCGAGATTTTTGTTAATGCAACGAATGCTATTAGTAGAAAACATGAAAAACAAAGTTGTAATATTACACTGTAATTGCTGACTCTAAATGCCAAGTGTATTTTTTCTGAAATGTCCCCAGCACAGCTACATGAGATTAAATTCCTGAAACTGAAATAAAGATATTTTTTAGAAGTGTTATGCTTATATTATTTTTATAAAAAACAGTGGAAAGCTGAGAAAAATTAACTTTTTAAGTTGTTTTCGTATGAAAATTTCTAAGATAAAAGAATTACATATAACTTGTGTTAGGTGTATAAATCGTGTATATAATATGTATATATATATATATATATATATATATATATATATATATATATATATATATATATATATATATATATATATATCTATATATATATATATATTTGATTTTGTTTGTTTTTTTTTCTTATAGCTTCACTTTGTATCCCGCACACAGCAGGGTAGGCAGAGGAAACCTAGTGTTAAGACACTCCGTTACCCACTTTCTAGCGAATACTGAAGGAATTGCGTGTTAAGTGGCGGAACTTAACGCCGTGCTTTGGCTTGATACCAGAGCAAAGAAAATGGAAATATTAAATATATCCACTCCACGAGTGGGAATCAAACCTACAACCCAGTCGCTTTACAGTAACACTTTGTGCCTCTGCGCCACTACTGGGCACACATATTTCAGTCATATATGATTAAATACAATACCAACGTGGCGTAGCGTGGCGTTCTGAGTTTTAGTTTCGAGTCCAACTCGAAGTGATATAGATTCCATTTTTTTCATTACCCCACTCTGGTGACGAGACAAAGCGCGGCGTTGACTTCCGCCGTTTAGCATGCAGTGTTTCAAATTTGTGTGGAAAGTGGAAAATTGAGTATTTTTTCACTATAGTCTCTTAGCCATATACTTGCTAAGCGGAAAAAATGTAAATCTAAAAAAAAAACAGTTGACACAAATACAACCATTGATTGACATGGAAAAAAAATAGCATAAATAAATTAAATACATTTCGCTTTGATATTCACATAGAATTCGATTTCGCTCTGTCTAAAGCGTTCCCTGTAAGTTCTCAATTTCCCTTTAAAATAATCCCTAAATACAAAGCACTAGGGTTTAATAGAAAATGAAAAAATATGTTCAAAAAAATAATTTAATAACGTGAGTCTAACCTGTACAGAAACTAGTTTAAATAAAACTTAGTAATTGCAAGTTACTTTAAAAATTAAACAGACATATCTATACGAGTATGTGCATTATTTATTTTATTGATTTAATGTTCTTTATTGCCTTTTTATAAAAAATATAATAAATAATTTTTATTTGCCAAATTTCTTACTCCTCCTTATAATAACTTTCGCAAAAAGTAGTCAAAAGTCTCAACACTTAGATACAAACGAACGGATTTACATAATATCAAGTTTTACCGATCCGCCAAACATTCAACAATACAACAATTATTTAATATTAACAATGTTTTGTTCGTAAACGGTTAATATAGTCCCTTTATAGGCTTATCTTATCGAAGTTTGTTTATTTATGAAGTCCGCCATAATGGCGTTCAGCGTCCGCTTCACGGCTGTCAACTCACAAAGACTCAAAGCTAATATTGTCCGCATCTCTTATATTTATAAAGGAGCGATTTAAACGTGAATCCGGAAATCGTATATATTGAAAATTGTATTGTTTTTTTTATATATGGAATTAGTATCGTGGTAAAGTCGGAGCGTCCGTAAAGGCGGTGGTTGTAAGTTCGATTTCCGTTTGGTGGAATGATTATTATAATATTTTTTTTTTTTCTTTTTTCTGGTGACAAAACCAATCGTGGGGCTGAGACCCGTTATTCAATACGCAATTTCTAAATTTCATGCTGAAAGTAGAGAACAGTCTGTCTTGACACTGGTTTATTTGGCTACCTTTGAGTAGGAAAGTGGGGAAATAAGTGAATAGTCAGTACAAAAGAAATCCATATGAATATTATAAATGCGAAAATTTGTCTATCTGCCCGTCTTTTGCGCTTTCACGGCTAATTTACCGGTCCGATTTGGATGAATTTAAAAATGAAAATAGTTGAAAATTTAGAAAGATACTTTTTTTGAAAATTAACCCTAGCCATTCTCTTTCCAGTTTAGTTTCCAAAAAACGTGACTAAGGAAATTATTTAATAATTAAAACGTGATTCGAGGGTGTTATGTCACGGAAATTAGCAGTTAACGAAAATAATTTAAATATAATAGTTACCCTGAGTGGGAATCGAACATACAATCATAGATATCACCTAGAGTTAGATTTTCCAATATGATATACGATATTACTAAAATGTTTCTAATTAATTTAGATGAGGTCTTATAAAATTGACAATCATTTGTCAATGGATCGATCGTTATGGTATTAGCAAATATTTAAATAATTCATTTTCGGTGATCGAAGGATAGGAGTTGAAGGAAATTTGTCACTTTATTATTATGCAAATAACCTAAATATAATATTATGTAAGTACATTATAATTTGTGCTTTTATATTGTTGCGTAGTGGGACAGCGTTTGACTGCAAACGTGATTGGTTGTGGGTTCGATTTCGACTCGGGAAAATGATTAAATCTAAATTATTTTCATTTTTCCGCTATGGTGCCTAATACACAATGTCTGGTTATTAGGCTGAAAGTGGACAACGGAAAGCGTCTTCACATTAAGTCCTCTTTGATTCTCCTCCTATGTAGGGAAAAAGTTTGAAGCTATGACATACAGTGATTTTATTATATTTTAAACAAGTCACTTTTATATTTACGCTTAACCGATTATCTTAAGTCAATTGGCCCACAAATACACAAATATTTTCATTTTTTTTAGCTTCACGCTGTATCCCGCACACAGCAGGGTAGGCAGAGGGAACATAGTGTTAAGACACTCCGTTCCCCACTTTCCGCCAAATTCGGAGACTTGCGTGTTACGTGGCGGCTTTACCTCTACACCAGAGAGAAGAAAATGGAAATATAATTTCCACTCCTCGAGTGGGAATTGAACCCACAACCAGACGTTTACAGTCACACGCTTGTGCCACTGGGCCACGACTGGCCACTTCATTTCATTGTATTATAACATATAGAAAATATTCAGCAATCGTAGAAGATTTTCCAACACGAGTCTAATTAATTAGAGACGTTGCCCGAAGCACAACGGCTACAGGTTTCGAATTATAACGGTACCCTAATTAAGAAGAGAATATTCGTTTGTCTTTCACGACAAACGTGGGTCCGCAACAAATTATGCAATACGGTGTATGACGGAAATACCTCATGTGATGAAGTACTGGACTTCTATGGTTTACTTATAAAGTTACTATAGTAAATAGAACGTTGGCCAAACTTTTTTTTTCAGAAGATTTGAATTCCCTTTTATTATGAACTAGCATCACGCTCGCGACTTCGCCACGGGAATTACCTAACAGTTTTGTTATATTGCAACCCTCGGGGGAGGATTTTTAAAAAATAAAGTAGCCTATTATTAATTTTGGATTATTAACTACACTTATGCTAAAAATCACTACAATCGGTCAAGTGGTTTAAATTTTTCATGTTAGCTTTCATTCCCTATTTCAATCCTTTAGAGGTTTATTTATGAAAAAAAATAAGTAGCTTATGTTTGAACCCTGGATGTATTACTACTTTTATTCTAAATTTGATCCAAATTGGACCAGTAGATTAGCCGTGACAGCGTGACAGACAAACAAACAGACTTTGGCATTTATAATATAACTATGGATATCTGAACGCATATAACTTAACCGTTATATTTATAGTCAGACGTTGTCCCACAGAGCTATTATGATGTAAAGGTCTGTTTTTCTAAACTCTATTGAAAAAAATAGTAATTTTGTAATGCGAAATAAAAGAAGCACGTAATTCCAAGTCACTATTTAGTTAAAGCCAAGCCACGTATATTTCCCCCGCTTAGGATGTATAAGCGAATATTTTTTTAAAGCAATGCTATTAAGAAGTTGATGACCAAATCATTTATTTCTAAAATTAAGTCATAGCTCAAGCACCAAATTTTTGTAAAAATCGTTAGAAATTTAATTTATTTATAATGCATTACGAATTTGAGAAGTATCTTTAGGGATATCTATTGCGTTATAACAAATGTTCGATGCTAACTTAGAAGGCTGATTTTTAAGTAACTTTTATTGGTATCACTTTAAATTCACTCTCTCAGCCTGCTGCCGTCCACTGTTGGACGTAGGCCTCCCTCAAAGAACGCCAACCTTCCCGGTCCTGGGCAACGCGCATCCACCCGCTGCCAGCCACCTTTTTCAAGTCGTCTGTCTAGCGTGCTGCAGGGCGTCCTACGCTACGCTTGCCTAAGCGCGGTCTCCACTCTAAGACGTGTCGGCTCCATCTGTTGTCGTTACGTCTGGAGACATGACCGACCCAATTCCACTTCAGCGTAGCGATCCTACGCGCAATGTCGGTGACTTTGGTTCTCTGACGAATAATGTCATTTCGTATTCTGTCAGCCAGAGAAACTCCAAGCATTGCGCGCTCCATAGCACGCTGAGCGATCTTAGATTTGTGGATTAGCCCTATAGTGAGTGTCCACGTTTCGGCTCCGTAGGTCATAACAGGTAGGACGCACTGATTAAAAACCCTAGTTTTAAGGCACTGTGGGACAGACGACTCAAAAATATGACGAAACTTCCCAAATGCCGCCCAACCCAGGCGTATTCTTCGGTGCGCCTCTTTCTCAAAGTTGTGCCGGCCTAGTTGGATTGTTTGGCCCAAGTATACATAATCCTGCACAACCTGAAGAGCAGCGCCATTTACGATCACAGGTATCGGGGATACACGATCATTTAACATAATTTTCGTTTTATCCAGATTCATCCCGAGACCTACCCGTCTTGAAGAATCGCCTAGGCTATTCAGCATTTCCTCCAAATCCTGCAGAGTTTCCGCCATGATGACTATATCGTCGGCAAATCGCAAGTGTGATAAGTGTTGGCCATTGATGTTTATGCCCCGTCCGTTCCAGTTGAGCATCTTAAAGACATCCTCCAAAGCAGTGGTAAACAGTTTCGGAGAAATAATATCTCTCTGTCTTACCCCGCGACGCAGGGGAATAGATTAAATTAGAAAAGTATAAGTCAAAGTGGACAACGGAGTGTCTTAACACTAGGAGTGACTTAACACATTACCCTCTGCCTACTCTACTGTGTGCGGGATGTATCCCGCTGTCTGCCAATTTATTACGCTGTAGCGTGAAGCTAAAATAAGTTCAAATTTAAAATTATTATTAAACAATTTACCTACAACAATTTCTAATTTGACTTATACTTAGTAATTAATAATTTTGTTGATATTCCGTATATTAACAAAATTATTAATTAACTGTTTAATATTAATTTCATTATATTTTTAGTCAGACAACGGTACATAAGATAGGTACATAGAGAGAAACTGCTAAATGATAGTTCCTAAGTAACATAATCCGTAGCTGGCATCAATGACAGGTGTTGAGTGGAGCCAGAAGTGCACTTATGTACAACTTGTGCACCTTATACCGGCAGTACCTGTAGATCTTAAACCTAATCTGCCTATAGCGGGTACCTATATGAGTTTATGAACTTTCTATCATCCAAGTTAAGTTAAATTAAATAGCAATATAATTGTTATTTTCAAATAAGTAAATCATGCACGTCTATTGCAAAGTAAAGCGTTATATATATTAAAAGAACCGAATTCGAGGTTATTTCTACGAAAAAGAAAGTCGGAAAAAAGTTAGTGTCAAGACACTACGTTCTTCATTTTATATATGGTGATTTATTACACATATATTATGTTATATAGCAGGTCATCGTCGTTAATAAGGACAACTTTTGAGTATAAACTCAATGGTTGCTGGTTCGATCCATACTCTAATGGGAGGATTATTTTAAGCTTTCTATCTGGTTAAAGCAAACACGCAATATATAATTTTTTGGCTTAAAATGCAATACGGATAGTCTTGAAGCTAGGATTTTACTGACTACCCTACTATGCCTTGCCTTCGAGAAACTCTAAAACTCTAAAAAAACACGCTTGTTATACAGAATTATTACAATATCTTAACTTTAATAAATTCATTTAATTTATATAATGTAAAAACGTACTCTAGTAACTAAGTACTTAAATAAAAAAAAAAATGTAAAGTCTACCAGATTAAGTCGAATCAGAAATGCACTTTAACTCAGTTCTTAATATTTTATATCCGTAAAGTTATGCGCGAGGAAGGCACTTTACACTCGCCATTTTAATTAGACGTTTAATTAAAAACAATAAAATATAACGGGAGATACAAAGTAGTAGACATTGTGTGAGGATGGTAGATTTTCAAATGAGATGCCTAATTAATTTGTGGGAGCGATGAAGGCTTGTCAGCTAAGGGACTTTACGTACAGTGCGATTTTTACGCGTTTCCAAGACAAGTATCAAGCATGTAATAGCTATGGAATTAAGAAAAAAATGCATACTTCGTGACTTATGTATATCCATTGCAAAGTTAAGTATAAAGGCGTGATACTGATACACTGGTAAAGGGTATTCAGCGTTTTATATGTGTGTTTCAAGGCACACATGCAATCTGTGTGATGCATTACAAAAACTTTTTTATTATTTCATTTATTTTATTTTTTCAGTCTTTTCTATAGGTATGTGCTCTATATCGTACTCAGAAATTACTAATTTTTTATCTAATAGAGATAGATTCTATATTAGCTGGCCGAGCTTAACGCCGCGTTTTGCTTATGCACTATATACCAACTAAATATAAAAAACATTAAAAGAAATTGGGATAGTTAAAATTATATTGCGCTAATTTATATTATAATACAAGCGTTTTTAAAGCGTACGAAAAACGCGCTACTATATTGTGGAAACGGTCTAAAGCTTCCGAATTATAACGAAACCCTAATTAGATGTCTCTCTTATGTGATAACTGACAAACGCGGCACGTTGAAACAATTACGCGACAGACCACGTGACGGAATTGCATAGTCTTTTAGGCACAAACGGAATGTAAAATATTATATTTTGTAAATTTCTCCCTTTTTTTAACAAAGCAGGGCAAAGAGAACCGAGTGTCAAGATTCTCTGTTATTCACATTCTGTGCGAATCCGAGACACTGCGTGCGGAGGAACGGAACTAAGCGCTGCGTATTGTCTTTTCAACAAATGAAGGAACAATAATAAGCCATAGAAAAGAGAGGGAGAGAGAGAAAGAGATCATATAGAACTATATCTCAAAGTGAAAATAGAACCCACAACTGGCGCATACAATCAGACATTGTCGCACTGTGCTATGACGGCCTCAAGAATACTGTGTTATTCTGTAATTTCGAAATTGAAATGGTTTTTAAATTTATATGGTTAGTAAGTTTTTAAATTTCACGCACACAGCAGGGTAGGCAGAGTGAACCTAGTGTTAAGACACTACGTTCCCCAATTTTTGTTTATATTCTTTTGTATTTATATTATTTTTATTGATTTAGACATCGTGGTGCAGTTATATTCGTTGTGGATTCGATTCTATTTGATTTGGCGAATGACCATAATGTAACTATTTTCACTTCCTCTGTCTGAGATAAATCCAGCTCCACCTAAGATAAATCGCAGCTTTGAGTTTCACCACTCATGTAATGTCTCGATGTCAGGCGGAAAGTGAAGAGGTGTCTCGACACTAGGTTCTCTCGGACTGATAACATTATCATGGTGATTGACTGTCTATATCACGCCTGGGCAAATGGCGTCCAAATCCGGCTAGTGGGCTAATTTTGTTTGGCCCGTGGAGCATTGAAATATTATGATTAAAAACACAAATATTTGTTATATAAATTGGTGCATAAAAAAAATTACATAAGATATTAAGCAATTATTTGCCCACCCCTGGTCTATATCGTCACAATAACGCCACGATATAACGTGAAGCACAAAATGAAATCTTTTAAAAGTATTTTAAAACAGAGCTTATCACAAATCGCCCAACATTATAGCAGGGTGAAAAATAACTTGCGAGATAGCTTTGAAATATGGAACGAAGCAACACTTACTAACTTCATTACTCACGATGCGAACGACAAAAAGTGCAGTGCGAAGTGTCAGCAATAATTGCAACTGCATGATATAATAAATATTCTGTGGTTAAGATTTTATTATTGTGAACAGGTTACGCGTGTGTAATTAAGGAAACTAATGACATTTCGTCCTTTAGCTAGCAACGCTTGTGTCATTTTTACCAACTTTGCAGTGGACAGAAATAACTATCTCAAATAAATAAATGGGGCCAGTCGTGGCGCAGTGGCACAAACGTGTAATATTAAACAACGAATAGAATAGTAAACGGCTGGTTGTGGGTTTGATTCCTGTGGGAACAGAGTGTCTTAACACTAGGTTTTCTTTGCCTACACTGCTATGTGCGGGGTACAGCGTGAAGCTAAAAAAAATAAATAAATAAGCATAGAGTGTTATTATTACTTGATAAGTAATTTTGCCTAAATAGATTCCTTAATAAGTACATAATACAAAAAGCCTATTATTTTTTATTAAATAAACAGTTTTTTCAGACTTCTGTATAATTAGTGAAAATGATGTAAGCACACGCTTATATAAGGGACGATTTGTCTTGTTCATAGGATATTTTTTACTGATTGAGGCCATCGGGGCGCAGTTGGACAGTGTTGGTCTGTAATTGCGTTGTGGGTTTGATTCCCACTCGAGGAGTAGAAATTATATTTACATTTTCTTCGCTCTGGTGTCGAGGTAAAGCGTGGCGTTAAGTTCCGCCACTTAACACGCAACGCCTCCGGATTCGGCGCAAAGTGGGGAACGGAGTGTCTTAACACTAGGTTCCCTCTGCCTACCTTGCTGTGTGCGGGATACAGTGTGAAGCTAAAAAAAAAAATGACCATAATTTTATTATTTTCCTTTCTTCCCTCTGATTTTTAAGACAAAGCACGGCGTTAAGTTCCTTCGTTCACGCAATGTATCGATTTTGATCGAAAACTAAATAAGTGTCTTGACACTACGTTCTTTCTTCTAAGTGAGAAAAAGCGTGTAGCTGACAATATTAAAAGATTATTTACAACACAAAATCATTTTAACTTTCTAACTTAGTTATAGATTAACTTATTTGGTAAAAAATCCGAACGATATAACTTTTCCAATAGCAATAAAAGTTTGAGGCCACGAGACGGATCGGCTTTATTTACATTAGAAGTAAACATAAGCGGGCCTTTTATTGCGTAGAAGAATCTTATATAAATGCTATACATATGTAATATGACAATACGCTACTTTTATTAAAGTGGGAAAACACTTTTCTTCATTTCTTTTTTATTTATAAATCACTATTAGATGTTATGTTAAATTTATTACTAGTTCTTACATAAACTGTATAAAACCCATTATCTGAATAGCTTACCAAGTTATTTTCTAGCTATATATTGAAGTCGAATATAGATTCGATTCCCATTCGTAGCTATATTGTGCTAGATATAGGTTCGGTTCCCATTCGTAGCTACATTCGTAGCTATGTGTATTAGTATTTTATATTTAAATACAAAACCCGGCTTTGAGTTCCGCTACTGGACTTGCAATGTCTTGAATATGGCTGGAAAGGGGAAAACCCAATATGAAAAGATTTAATAGTGGAACTCAGCGTTGCTCCAAGCATGATCATCTTCATAGTTTTAAAATGTGCATATTTTATTTTGTTCAATTTACAGTTATTAGTATTACTAAATCCATTAAATGTAAAACTTTATTTTGTAAATCTTTAAGAAACGGCTTACTAAAATATCGCGAATTAAGCTTTAAGATTACAAAATTTAAAAAAAACTCTCTTCTTTCTGCTTTTTTTTTCATATAAACTTTAACTATTTCATTCATCTTTATAATTTTTATTTATCATAAATTTCATTCATCTTTATAAATTTCGTAAAACGAGATCTAATGTTTTTTTTTGTTATGTTTTAATATTTTTATTTCTATTTGTTATTTATTTATTTAAAAGTCGATTTTGAAAATAAAGTTATAGTAATAGCAAGGTAGTCAGAGAGAACGTAGTATCATGACACTCTGTCCTCCACTCTCAACCCAAAATGACGACATTGCCTATTGCGTGGCGGAACTCAATGCGATGAAATTATTTTACAAATGTATGAATAAAATGGCTAAAACATTAATTCTTTATTCTTGTAGTTTGTTTCTAGCAGTGTATTTTAGATAATAATAAAGTATGCTTTACACCTATGAAAATACAACGTACGTATCCATACTTATAAATGAGAAAGTCTGTGTGCTTGTCTGTCACGCTTTCACGGTTAATCTACTGGACGGATTTGGATGAAAAATCAAACATAGGCTATGTTTGATTCCGTGTCATCACTTTTTTTAAAAAATATAAAAAAAAGGGTTGAAATAGGTGATGAAAGTTTGTATGAAAAATCTACACCGTTAAACCGATTGAATTTTGGAATACATATAGTTGATAATCTAAGGTTATCCATAGGCTTTGTTTATCAAAACCCACCCCCGAGGGTTGCAATATAACGAAACAGTTATGCAGTTGACGCGGCGAGACCGCGAGTGGGCTACTAGTATTTTATATTTCCCCCCTCCCTTGACTCCGCGACGTAATACTATACTCTTTTTAAATCATTTAATATACGTATATATGTGATAACATATGAAATTTACTTATACATCGTATCGCGATATCAAAGAAATATAGTTCAAAAATATTTACATATATTACAACATTCAGCCCAGTGAACTCTAGCTAAAGTTGTATTTTTATAGCAAATATAATTTTTGTTCTTATATTTTTTTTATACGTTATCATACGAGAAAAATTACTCCGTTAAAATTCACCTCACTTTAGATATATTTCGATATCGGAAGCAAAATTTAATATTAAAGTTAATTAAACCAAATCTATAACAACTAACTGAACTTTACTATATGATGATGTTGTATTTTTTTAATAATTTATCATTATCGGTAACAGTGTGAAGGTGAAAAAACCAAGATAGTCATAATACAAGGAAATCATTTTAAATAATTCTGTAGAGCATCGTCCACTCCAGTTGCAAACTGATGGTGTGCAGATGATATCTGTGTTTCGGTGGCACAGTAAGTGGTTGTTTCCGGTTGCCGATCTTATATCAAAGACAGTCGTTACGGACGATCTACTCCTATCCTATAGCTGAACTAAAGACATGGTTACAAGTAGTCTTAATAAATAAACTTTATGGTGACATATAACATATGAAGCGGATTACGTAATTTCACATAACTTGGTTAAAGAATAAAAACCAGCATAACTGTTAATGTTATAATTAATATACTATACTGTTTCAATCTCAGACCTTTTTGGGATTTTTTCAGACATTATCTTAACATAGTGATAATTAACTGTAATGTAACTTCGACGTCACAAAAAATATTTAGAAATGTGTTAAAAAATTAGAATATATTTCATAAAAAAGTAGAATATCTACTGTACTAACGATGTTCAGTAGTAGAATAAGACCAAAGCATGGCACTGAATTCCGACACTCATCACACAATGTCCCGAATTTGGACAGAAAATGGAGAACGGAGTGTTTTGACCCCCGGTTCTCTATGACTACTCTGCCCTGGCCAAATACCGTGATGCTAAAATACAAAAACAAAAAATAAAGTTATCAGTATAATATTTCCAACCTTTGAAACGAGAGCGTTAAGACGAATGTAAAACGGAAGTATTCCAGCTCATTTCTTTTATTATTTTTGTTTCTCATAGATAGTTACAGCAAAGTGAATGTTAACCAACAGAGTAAAGTTCCTCCCTCCTTTGTTCTGCGGAATGTTGCGAATAAAACAAATTCTGTCCATGTCTCGTTTAGAGTAAATATGAAATGAATTTTTTTAAACGTAACGTAACCGACATTCAAGAATTCTCATTTTTTTCTGGCGTCGTCTATCCACTTTACACAATATGTAGGCTAAAGTTGTTTTCATTCAACATTTTTACAAAAAGCAACTGAGTTAACAGCGCGCTCATTTTGCAAATTGTTTCACAGTAGGTAGACTACAACGGAAAAAAGGAAGTTCCTAGGTCAAGGGAGTTTTGTAATGTATTTAGTTTTTTGAGGGGATATAATCGGCCTCTAAAGTTCATTCGATTATGTTAATAAGCATTTTTGGGTATCGTTGCCAGTGTTAAATATAGTTACGTTTGTAATAACTCAATTTCTTGTATCTTTACCAAGTAGAGTGAATCTAACCAATATTTTTTCTAAATTTATAATGTAGAAAACATTATTATGGTTACACATGCTTACATTTGTACCGGCACTATATTCCAATAAGTCATAATATCCATAGGATTTGACGCTATGGTACTTGAGGCGTTTGCAATTTGGAATTTGAGGTGTTTGCAATAGTTAACAAGGATTCAAATTTTATTCGTAAGAATTATTGATATTGTTCGGTATCTTAAAGCTCTTCTTAATTAGTTATTTACATATGTTATTACTATAATACGAAAAGATAACGTAAATCTTCAAGTTTTTTGCACGTACATAAAGATGTACGCTATTAAAAAAAAATCGGTTTCATGTTATCTTCTACATAGCAGGCTAGGCAGAGAGAACCTAGTATCAAGATATTTTACTATCCACACTGCACCCTGCTTTTACACATTGCTTATAAAGTGAGGAAAATTAACGCCGCGTCGGAGCCAGATCGGAGAATTTAAAATAATTTAAATATAATCATTGCCCCGAATCCGAACGGGAATCGAATCCAAAACTTTATTTTAATCGAATCTAAAATTTTCACAGACGATTATAATGAACTAAATTCTGTTTGACATAATTCTACATTCAAGGTTTTCCTTGAATGAAACTAAAAGAAAACTTACACAAAAAAGAAATTCATTCATGCCATATAAAAAACCTTGTAACTCGAGTAAAGTTAGTACGACTGGTTCTTTTTAATCTTTCCATTAACTTTGTGATATCTACTAACTACAGGACAAGGAAAAACAACAATATCTGTTACGGAGATTACGTTTGTGAAATTAAAATCTAAGTGCACTAACTTCTTTATTTAAAAGGAATTGCATTTTATATTAAACTCGATTTGAATTTATTAAAAACATAGCTGTTGTTTGTTTTTTTGCATTTTTTTGTTTTTAAATATTATAATGTTAAGTAAGACCATTGACAGAGGAACAGCGCCTGGCTGTAAACACGATTTATTGTGAGTTTGATTCCCTTTCGGGGGAATGATATTTGATTATTGTCAGTTCTCCGCTCTGGCATCTAAGACAAAGCACGTCGCTAATTTCTGTGTAATATCTCGATTTTGAATGGAAAGTGGAGACCGGAGTATTTTGACACCCGGCTTCCCTTTTCCCGTTTCTTACCATTATCTCTGACAGGAGAAAACTATTTTTACATATATTTTTCTTAACTCCCGCTTACGTTATTTACACCATCCTCGCTATTTGATACGGGCGACAGTGAGATTAAGTTAGTGTTCGCCTTGAGTGATTAAGTTGTAATTTTTCCCAGTGGCGATAATAAGGTGTTGAGACATAAAACTAATGAGATAAATGTAACGAGATTTGAACTTATAAAGTTTAAATATAATTTGTACGTTTACCAGACGTGTAGTCGTTCGTAGCCAAAGAGAAACCGCTGTCCACCTCTGTTACCTGTATTTCGTTAGTCGCCTTTAACGATACCCACGGGGCGAGATCGGGTGGTGCTATTCTAGGCCGATAATAATTAGACATTGTAGTATAATTCTCTTTATCTTTATACAGTATCCGAACTTAATATAATGCATAAACATATATAATTGAAAAAGACATTAAGAAATCGTGTAAAATTTGAACGCAGCGGGATTCGAACCCGCGGCGTTCAACCTAACAGCGCTATCAACATAAATAAGTTGTAATAAGCCTATAAAAATTTGCACGCAGCTAGTAGTAATGCATGGATTAGCGGTTAGAGCACTTGGTCGGTTTCCAAGAAGCACAGGTTCGTATCCCGCTGCGTTCAATTTTTTGTACGTTTTGTAAACGCCTTTTTTTAATTTCCTAAATGTGTGAATAACAGTTTAAAAATGTTAAAAGTACATATATAGTTATTTAAGCTGAGCGCGGGTTTTAAATTTTCATTCATGACCCAATAATAGACATAGATCGTCAATCAAAGTAATCTGCTTTGAAGGTCCTATATACATACATTTTGTTTTTTTTTTCTTTTTTTTATTAACTCCTAGTGTTAAGACACTCCGTTCCCCACTTTCCGCTGAATTCAGAAGCATTGCGTGTTAAGTGGCGGAACTTAACGCCGCACTTTACCTCGACACAAGAGCGAAGAAAATGGAAATGTTAAATATTTCCACTCCTCGAGTGGGAATCGAACCCACAACCAATCGTTTGCCACTGCTTGTGCCACCGGTCGACGACTAGCCTATATGGACATATAGTATAAACACACCCTAATAAATATTTAAACCACGGGCAGCCAGATTTTATAAAGAAAATAATATAAAAGAAGCTACCATTATTTAACACTGAAATAATTTATATAAAGACACTTCGCTCGACATCGTTGTATCCGATTCATCTTAACCTAAAAACATAGTTGAAAAGTAACAAAGCAAAACCAATCACAACGGCTTCTGCAATTTTAATGTAGTTTTAACTTAAACAGAGAATTAAGTTATATAAATAAGATAAAAGTCGGTATAAAAACCGTTTGAAGTTGCACGCGATGATCTCGCAAAGAGTCTTTTGAAGAAAGAAAATTAAAATTCTTGTCGGAATATTTTACAAACAAGTCCCGATTATGCCTTTATAAGATGATAGCAATTTGTTTTATATTATGATTCGTCTATACAATGAATATGAATGGAGAATTCAGTACAATAATGGATATTACATAAAAGTATTAAAGTGGGGAACGGAGTGTCTTAACACTAGCCTACACTGCTGCGTGCGGGATACAGCGAGAAGCTTAAAAAATATTTAAAAATAATTTATTTACTAATTACTATTAATGTACGAGTGCTATTTTTAGTAGCTTCGCGCTCTTTTTCCCGAATCACAAGGTAGTCAGAAAGAAGCTAGTGTCAAGACACTCCGTTCTTCACTTACCGCCCAACAAAAGTAACATTAAATGTTGAGTCGCGGACTCAACGTTTTGTTTTGTGGTCAGAGCGGAGAAAGGAAAATAACTTTATGTAACCATTTTCCTTTGGGATGTGAACCTACATACAGCCTATCGTATTTACAATCAGACGCTATTCTTGTGACTTTTTTATAAATGACACTCCAAATTTTGCACTTACCAAGACATAATTAGTATCGAGAGACAAACTTAACTTTGAAATTGAATAATTGTTAACCTTGACACAGATCATGGCCACTTTACTAAATTTAAATAAACTTATAAGACAAATAACAATCAATCATCAATTCTTGAAATGATTAATTACTATTATATTGTGGCCAGTCGTGGCCCAGTGGCACATGCGTGTGACTGTAAGCGACTGGTTGTAGGTTCGATTCCCACTCGAGGAGTGGAAATATTTAATATTTCCATTTTCTTCGCTCTGGTGCCTTTACCTCGGCGCGGCGATAAGTTCCGCCACTTAACACACAATGCTTCCAAATTCGGCGGAAAGTGGGGAACGGAGTATCTTAATACTAGGTTCCCTCTGCCTACCCTGCCGTGTGCGAGATACAGCGTGAAGCTAAAAAAAAAAAGAAAATATTATATTTTTAAATAAAATATCTTCACGAAATAGTTTCATTAAGAATAATAAGCGAAATCTTGAGAAATCTTCCTCTTTATCTAACCAACGGTTGTGACACCGCAGCACTCAAGGCGCAATATCAGAAGTATTAAGCCCTGTTGGGCGCCGATTACCCAATTTTCAGAGAAGGAATTTTCCCTTTGATAATGACGGTTGCAGAGTGGCTCGCTGCCTTCATCGCGATTTTTATACGAAATGATCATAATTTCGATGTGAAGTGCTTTTTATGATAAAAAGATTATGGCTCTTAGAGCTTAGTGATACATTTTTTTTTTGTTTGGACTTGATAGGTACTTAGTTTTAATAGTTTTTAGTGGATGCTTTCTAATATAATAGGTTTAAATGTATATATTTTTAGGTTAAATTGTAATCATGATTCATTGTGTAAAATATGTATGACCATAATTTAACTGTTTTCGTTCCATCGCTCTGGTAAGGAGACATAAACGTGACCTTGACCTCCACTCCGCTCAACACGGTATGTCGTAAATTCTGGTGAAGTGTAGAGAACGGAGGGTACCTAGACAATAGGTTCTCTCTGACTACCCTGCTAAATGGGGAACAAGCGTTAAGCTACAAATATAATATCTCAAAAAAAAAATCTTCTAGGAAATATTCTTAAAAAATAATAAAATTGAAACGTACAAGAAAAATGACAATCTATGCTAAGGAATTCTTTGTAACGTAAACAACTGGCAATGCCCTCTAATTTAAACACCTTATCTGTTGTTCCATAACTTGATAATTACTTAACAAAATTGCTATCTTTAATATGTTTATTACCTATTGGTCATAGATCCAAAACCAACGGCATTCAACTTTTAAATATATCACAAATGTCACATAACATTAGCATATAAGCTAATTTACGTCAGCCAAAATTAGTAACGAGTTTAGTTCATCGCTAATAACAGTCGTTCTAATTCCGTTATTCCTGTAGTATTCCGCTGCAATATACGTAGCCTGTTTGTTGTTATTTATTGCTCAATATTACCCGTCCGCCACTTGGGGCGCGAAACACCGTTTACACGGTGATGACACGATATATTTCTAAAAAAATAAATTAAATTAAATATAAATTTGGGGCCAGTTGTGGAGCAGGGGCACGATATGTGACTGTAAACGCGACTAATTATGGGTTCTATTCCCACTCGATGACGTCGAGTGGGAATAGAATCCACAATGGTGTTGGTGTCAGGGCTATGTCCCGCTACTTAAACCGTCCTTCTCCAAAATTCGGCGAAAAATGAGGAGCGGAACGTCTTAACACTAGGTTCCCTCTGTTTACCCTGCTGTGTGCTAGATATAGCATGAAGTAGTAGACGTAGACCAGCTATAGACGTCTGTTATGAACGAATTTTGCGACAGAGTCAAATGAAGTTAGTTTAAGAGGTCTCGCAAGCTTAAAGTGTTTGAGTAGGAGAAACGACTCCTAGATAAAAAATAATCTAGTGACCGGGTTGAATTTAGGGCTTAGAGTTGATATGAAGTTCACGGCTTTTTGTATCTGATTACGAAGATTGACGGGAGAGAGATATTCTTACGTAGACGGTTCGCGTTCGTATTTTATTGTGATTATTAATGTTCCAAAGTTTACAATATGGTGTAAATTACTTGTGGAGGAATATTATTTACAGTATTCATTATAATCTCTCCGTAAAATTCAAATAACATTAAGTTTCAAGCAAGTGGTTTTTGGTTATCATTCCAACTGTTACTTTTTAAAAAAAGATTTCTAATACGTCAGATAATCTATTACAACTTTAACTATAATGATAAGATTAAAACTTTAGCGAATTTTACGATATCATTGCATCAAAATATAAACCGAGTTTAATATTGTGCATATGTTAATTTGGGGTAAAACTTGTGAACGTTGGAACGCGGCACTGTGCAGCCCTATTCAGGTCAAAGCCAGTATTTGTTAAATTCGTTTTCTAAAAAAATCGGAACGTACATCCATCAACTGGCTTAATAAATGCAGGAATTTTTTAATACATTCTAGACCTCGCCTGCAGTAACCCATAGTATTTACACAAATATTCAAAATAGTAGCTTGTGTAAAATATCATAACAATGATTTGTTTTTGAAGTGTTTTACTGTTAACTAAAGTTAGGATTTTTTTCGTGTATGTGTCTTTACTTTGTATTTTTAATGGTTTTTTTACAGTATGTATTGTTGCTTATTGCAATTTTAAGGCGTGATAAAATTAGGCTATATTGAGTTTTTTTACTTAAAACTTTTAAGATACTTTTTTTCAAACTGAATTATTTTTTTGCTATTTATTTTATTAAGTAACTGACATACATTTTATATTTCATATTTTTATATATTTCACTCAACTTCATATAATTTAAGATATTTTTTTATCATTTCACTAAAAATACATATAACCAACAAATATTTTAAAAGAAATTTGGGTATTTTTTTTAAAAAAACACACAATTGACACCGTCTTCCACATCACAGATCCTGAATTCAACGCTTCCTACAACGGAATTGCATAGAAATGAAGAATTCTCACGTTGTGTTTAAAATGTACCTAGATAGGAATAAAAGCAGAATTTCTGGCAGTACCGTTTTGAAAATGTATTTCTATCTGAATTATTAAAACATTCACATCCATTCTAAACTACACGCAGGTATGCTCCAGCAAATGAGAAATGCTAGACCGTACGCCCCAAGAATTTAGATTTTGTTACCATTGAATGGACTCAGAAAATACTACGAATATTTTACTTAAGGAAATATAAACATACATATATGATACTAGCGGCCCTCTCGCGGCTTCGCCCTGTGAACTACGCAACTGTTTTGTTATATTGCAACCCTCGAGAGTAGATATTTGAAAAATAAAGTAGCTTATGTTTAACCTTGGATTATCAACTATATATATTACAAAATTCATTACAATCGGTCAAGCGATTTGGAACTTTCATATAAACTTTCATCCCCTATTTCAACCCTTTAGAGGATGTTTTTTGAAAAAATGAGTAGCCTATGTTAGACCCTGGATTATTTGCTACTTTCATTCTAAATTTCATTCAAATCTGACCGGTAGATTAGCCGTGAAAGCGTGACAGACAAACAGAGAGACATTCACATTTATAATATAAGTATGGATATACAACTATTCGAAAAACAGTGTGATTCATCCAACGGTTCTGAAATATAAACATAATGATAAAAAAGTATTTTACTATATCGACAGATCCTATGTAGACTAACATATAGAATGATAAAATTACAACCTTACGAACGTGGAAATCACCCTGAACCCGTAGAAGGCGTGTTTTTGGATTTTTACCAGTTTATCTACTAATTGATTTGTATTGTGCTAAAGGCAGGCTGGCAGGCTGTATATTTGTTTTGAAATAACTAGCTTTCAGCCAGATCAATTAACACTTACAAATCAATCTGGAAGAAAAGACTGGTCCCATACTCCATTCATTCTTTTACCAAAATTAGCATGGACTTAGGTTAAAACTAATATGCATTCTAGTGTTAATAAATATCCTATATAGTACGGTAGTTAAAGAGAACCTGTTAGCAAGATACCTCATTATCCACTTTTCACAATCAATAGCGATCACAGACAGACACTGTCACATTGGATTGGTAAATACGATGATATTTTTTTTTTCAGCTTCACGCTGTATCCCGCACACAGCAGGGTAGGCAGAGGGAACCTAGTGTTAAGACACTCCGTTCCCCACTTTCCGCCAAATTCGGAGGCATTGCGTGTTAACTGGCGAAACTTAACGCGCGATGGTATTCAGGCTTAATATTGGTTTTAAGAGAGTTTCACAAGTTTATTAATAAAAAATATTATGTACTTAGATGTTAATTAACAGAAGAAACGAAAATCGAATCACATTACAACTGGCAACTCCTTTTTCACTTACATTTCACTAATTGAACTAAACTGAGTTTTAAATAGTTACTTTGAATCTCGTTAGTTCTACATTTTAATTCATACTCAAGTAACTGAGAGAGGTAAAGTAGTTCGTAGCGGTTGGTTAGCCGCAGTCTTCGCTACCGCAAAAACAACGAGTCTAACTTAATTAACTTCTCAGACCTGACTCGAGTACAGCCAATCTAAATTTCTTTAAAACGCTCCACGCTTGCTAAAGAGACGCTAGTAAAAAGTAATTCTGTTCAGGTTTTAAGTTTTTGTTGTTGGCATGTAAGTGACGTGTCATAAATATTTTTTTATTAAATATTATGTTGGTAAGACATTTGAAGGGGCCAGTCGTGGCGTAGTGGCACGAACGTGTGACTGTGAACGAATGACTGTGGGTTCGATTCCAACTCGAGGAGTGGAAATTTTTAATATTTTCATTTCCTTCGCTCTGATAACAGAGGTAAAGCGCGGCGTTAAGTTACTTAACACGCAATGCTTCCGAATTCGGCGGAAAATGGGGAACGGAGTGTCTTAACACTTGGTTCCCTCCGTTTACCCTGCTGTGTGCGGGATACAGCGTGAACCTAAAAAAAACATTTGCTTATGAGGTCATCGTGGCGCAGTGGGACAGTGTATGACTGTGAACACGATGGGTGTGGGTTCGATTCCAACTCAGAGGAGTGGTTATATATTATTTTCATGTCTCCTAAGACATTGTACAGCGATGAGCCGCCACTCAACACGCAATAACTCAATTGTGGTCGGAAATCGTCTAGGCACCAGATCCTCTTTGACTACCCTGCTGCGTGGTAAAGAGCGCGAAATTGCTAAGATATTTGATAGCTAATAATAATACCTTTGCTGGAATAGTTATACTAATGTAAACTTCAATATGAATCTATAAATCATTTTTAGAAAATGTATAAAAATAAATTGTATTAAGTGTATAGGAATTTCGACGCAACCGGATGTAGAACGCCTAAGTTAGCAATCACAGCACATGGATGATTTTCAAGAGGCGCAGGTTCGAATACTACGTTCAAAGTTTTACATTTTTTAAACATGTTTTTTTTGGGCCCTAGGTGAATGAATAACGTTTTTTAAGTAATAATGTCAGAATATTTATACGTTTTCTGAAATTGGTTTTTAATTTTCTAAGTATGCGAATAACATTTTAAATATAACGTAAAAAATTCGGCCGTAACATTGAATTTGAGGTTTCCAAAAAACATTTGGGTTTTGTTAAGAAAAACAAAGGGGGAAGTTGATGAGTGTTGACAACGATTAATTATTCCCGTGTTCTTGCTGCCTTTCCCTATAGGTTCTATTTTATAGGCCTCGAGGGTCCTATATTAAATAAATTCAGTTATTAAGAAAAATCGATCTTAAGATTCTAAAATATGTAGAATGAAAATTAAAAAAAAAACAATTTTAATATTGAATTCTCTCAATGAATAAGTGGAGTGGTAAAAAATATTTAATCCCTAACTGAATAAGATAAGCTGCGACGATTTGTTTTAGATACTTACAAAGTTTTTATATATTATTGATCAAGCATAGAATGACATTGTAACCGAATATTTTTTTCAATTTTTCGTATTAGGGTAGGGTAGACAGAAACTAAGCCATGCATGGTTTTTGCTTTACCGGAGCGAGCAGGAAAATTAAAATAATATGAACATAATTATTCTTCTAAGAGGGGATTGAACATATAACTATTAATGTTATTAAACTTAAACGGTGTTCTAATGAGCCATTACAACCTCAGGAAAATAATTACAGTATAAATAAAGGCATTTTAACATTGCCACGTTGGTTTTTATAATCTACGTATACTTAAATTAGCAGACTTACAAAAAGTTATCTATTAAAAGTAATCATCTAATAAAAAAATACCAATACGAACGAAATAAAAAGTTTTTTCTTATTTAATATCTAAACGCTACGAAAGTGCTACGAGATGCACACGGATTTCGTAGAATCAGTATATTTGCTCAAACTATAGTTAGCTGGTCGGTCTATTTTGTGCAAGTCTGAATAGGATGTATGCATACTGACTTATGTTAATATTCCACTTGCTTACGTATCCGATACCGGAATCAAGAAACTTTATTATTACTATCTGATTTAGATAGTTGTGACAACCATGTAAACCATTTCGGACGTTTATTTAATTTTACGTTTATCTTGTACAGTGGGGGAGGGAAAGAGAACCTAGTGTTATGACACTCCATTTTCTATTTTCTACCCGAAATCTTGACATTATGTACGTGTCAAGTTTTTGTTTTGCCAAAAGGGGGAAATGAAATCATTTCCCTTGAGTGGGGAACGAACTCACAACCATTGAGCTCACAGGTAGATGCTATTCCACTGCACAATAATACCATCAAGGGTGCAGTTTATAATCTTGCTACAAAATACAAAGTATATGCAATTTTTTTCTGTATTTATTCTATATATATCATCATTATTTTGTACAAAATACCTTTATTTTTTTATTGTTTTATCTTCATCCTCACATTGCATATAGGTATTGAAAATACTAAATATATATCTTAGGTTAACATAAGAATTTAAAGTTTCTATAGAGTTCACACCTTCATCTTCCAAAGCTTCAAAATATGAGATGCAAGTAGCAAGCAGCATTAATAACTTCACTTTGCTTCCTCATAATGCTGATTAAGCATTTACATTATTATTCTCATACCTTACGCCAATATAACTATATCGACGTATAGTAAACCTAAATAGTAAGTAAAGAACGGAGTGTCTTAACACTAGACTCTCTCTGACTACTTTTCTAATCAAATAAAAGCATTTAGTTAAAAAAAAACTAAACAAATTTGAACTATCAATTTATTTATAACACAAGCTATAACCGTTATATCAATTAGCGGTCGCGTGTCGTAATCGCTCGTTACGTCACGTCATGTCGTGTCACGTCACGTCACGTCACGTCATCTGCAAATCCGTGACATGACAGCTCGCGTGACGGCGTTGACGTGAGAGACAAGTACGACATACTTGTACTCACTTACAGTAAGCAAGTTTACATTGAACGGTTGATTTATAATTTATGATTATAATATAATGTTTGGTGTCATGATAATTATAGGAAAGGCTATTTTGGTGCAGTGGTACGTCTGACTGTAAACTTGATGGTTGTAAATTCGATTTTCACTTGGCCAAATGATTGTATTTAAATTCTTGTCATTTCTCATGTCATAGTTAAGAAGTATATGATTGTGTTGAAGAAATTAAAAAAAAATTAAGAGGTGATTACAACGTTGACAGTCACGCTGATGCAGGAAGCGATGAGAACGGTCCGTGGAGGAGTCAACATCAACGTCATCTGATTATGAAGGTTAGAATCCCTTATGAATTTATGTATTCTGTTACTTATTGATTTACATTGAACAGTTGATTTATAATTTATGATTATAATATAATGTTTGGTGTCATGATAATTGCTGTGAAAAGGTTGTTTTGGTGCAGTGGTACGTGTGACTGTAAACTTGATGGTTGTGAATTCGATTTTCACTTGGCGAAATAGTAATGGTAATGGTATTTAAATTCTTGCCATTTCTCTGTTCTAGTAGAAAAAAGTGCGGTTGAGTTGATACTTTCAATAGTGAGCACGCAATATTTAGAATTCGGTAGGAAACCGGAGAACAGAGTGTTTTTACGCTAAGTTCTCTTTGATACGAAAAAGATTGAAGTATTAAGCGAAACTAGAAAATTAAAAATATAGAGTAAATAGCCTAACTTCGTTTTGCCTACGAATAAATTTCTCAAATAATTAAACCAGCAAAATCTAGCTCGATAAAAACCTAAGGTTTATTGACTAGAACGCTTGGAAGGTTTCTAAAAAGCGTGGGTTCGAATCTCGCTACGTTTAATTTAGTTTATATTTCTAAAATAGTAATTGAAATAGTCATTGCCTTTATACGTACAAAACCTACACACCGTTAACCACTAACTCGAAAACCAATGGGTGAAATGAAATTTCTCACATTAATGAATACATCGAAATCGCTATTTACTTGTTTACTAAAATACTCATACAATTTGTTATTATTAGTATTAGTATCCGTTATCGTGTATGTCATTTATAATGGTGTATCCCAAATACAGTTAATGTCATTTCTTTTTTATTAATTATTTCTACATAATACTCGGCGGAAAGTGGGGAACGGAGAATCTTAACACTAGGCTCCCTCCCTCTGCCTAACCTGCTATGTGCGGGATACAGCGTGAAGCTAGAGAGATTTCTACATATAAAAGAAGAAAAAATGTCAAAGGTATGAAAATTTGATAGAATATTATATTTACTCAACACTTTTCTTTTAGTTTTATACATGTTTCGTGCTTCTATTATAAAAATACAATAAGTAACTGTCACTATCTGTTATTACAATAGTTGTGGGTTCATATTCGTGTTTTTGTTTACGAATGTAAGCTAGTAATAATTCTTATAATAGACAATGATTATAAGCTAACTATAATATATTCAATGTTTTGTGCCACAAATTTGTCTTAATATTTTTTAAGTGTTATTTACACCCTCAGGAAATGAAAATCATTTTTAGAAAACGTGTAAAAACTTATAAACAACACGAAAAAGATAATATTTAATAAATAGAATTCTCTCTTGCTAAACGATTATTTCTAAAAGTATCCTTTGGATAGCAAAAACTTGTAAAAATCTGTCTACAGCGATGTTATCAAGTGAAATAAATTGTAACAAGCGAAACAGAGTTAATTTTAAACTTTAAATTTATTATTTTCATTTTTTAATTCAATACCAGAATCAAAATCTAAGTATTCTTTATTTAAAGAAGGTAATACAAGCAATTTTATGTCAATTAACTTAAAAATGTCAGTAACATCAGTCCTACCGGAAGTTACTACCGGCTCGGAAGGCAGTGCTCTTGAAGAGCCGGCGAGAAACTCAACAGTTGTTCTTTTGAAATATCATTAAATTTTATGAATAAATAATGAAATTGAAAATTAAAATAATAAAATTGAATTGTAATAAAAGTAAAAAGCCAGTCAGTCACGGGCCAGTCGTGGCTCAGAGGCACAAAATGTAACTGGTTGTGGGATCGATTCCCACTCGAGGAGTGGAAATATTTGATATTTCTGTTTTTTTCGCTCTGGTGTCGAGGCAAAGTGCGGCGTTAAGTTCCGCCACTTAGCACGCAATGTATCCAGAATTCGAAGGAAAGTGGGGAACCAAGGGTTTTAAAACTTCCTTCTGCCTACCCTGCTGTATGCGGATATGAAGGTAAGCTAAAATAAAAAAAATATGTAATAAAATGAATGTGTAGTTGAAAAACTACACATTTTTTTTTTTTTACTTAAGCTTTCTTTTTCTCACATCCAGCGGGATAGTCGGAGAGAACCTTCCGAGTGGAAATCGAATCCGTAACCAATCTTGTTTACAGTAAGACACTGTCCCACTGTGCCACGATGGCCTATTAAAATTTAACCTAAAATTATATATATAACAGCAAGTAGCGTCTATCTGCCAAATATAATGATCGTGGGTGACTGTAACTTGCGTAGGCTTAATGATATCCTGTTGAGATATAACTTTAAAGCAACTTGTTAGCATAAATAGACATAATATATTCTTAAAATAATTGATTGACTTTACTAAATTCTGTACAAATTCTAGGAAACAATTCCTTTTAACTATAATTTTCTAAAAATTATGCCATTTACTGTGAAAAATATTCTGTTTATAACTAAAATAAGTTGTAACAAGCTTATAATTGTTTTAACGTAGGAAGATATAGAACGCATTGCCTAGCGGTCAAAGTACTTAGACGGTTTCTAAAAGGCATGGTTCGAATCCCGCTGCGTTAAAAATTTAAAACATTTGCTGAAAGTTGTTTTTAAACGATCTTTGATGTCTGAATAACACTTTAAATTATTAAAATAAGTATATTATGATATTTCTTTTTTATAACTTCACGCTCTGTCACGCACACAGCAGGGTAGGCAGAGAGAACCTTGTGTACTCCGTTCCCCACTTTCCGCCTAATTCAGAGGCATTGCATGTTAAGTGGCGGAACTTATTGCCGCTGTTTGCCCCGAAACTAGAGCAAAGAAAATATTGAAAACTCCTCGAGTGGGAATCAAACCCACAACCACTCGTTTAGTTACACGTTTGTACCACTGCACCACCGGGCCCCACTGGCCTTCTTTCTATTAAATATAAATGTATTTCGCCGCGTCAGCTATTATAGTCTTAGCCAGTCATTGCAGGTGCGATTGACAGAACTGTCTATGAAAAAAAAATACGTCTGGAGATCGTGGTTCTGAGCGATGGAAGGTTATGAGCGATGTGAGTAAAGAGGCATCGTAATATTATTAAAAAAACTAGTTTTTTCCTATTTAACTATTCAAAGCATAAAAAAATAATAAGAACGAATTTGTATCCATTCTCGTATGTGCGTGATGTAAGTATATATAGATGTAGTTTTTTTGTAAATTTTATGTTTTTCTAACGCATTATTCTAAAAAATATTAAGTTTTTGCAGTTTCGTAAAAAAGGGAGTCACAAGACTATATTTTTCACGTATTAATAAATTCTGTTGACATTCGTTTTATATATTAGCTTCACGCTGTATCCCGCACACAGCAGGGTAGGCAGAGGGAACCTAGTGTTAAGACACTCCGTTCCCCACTTTCCGCCGAATTCGGAGGCATTGCGTGTTAAGTGGCGGAACTTAACGCCGCGCTTTACCTCGGCACCAGAGCGAAGAAAATGGAAATATTAAATATTTCCACTCCTCGAGTGGGAATCGAACCCACAACCAGTCGTTTACAGTCACACGCTTGTGCCACTGGGCCACGACTGGCCACAACTGTTTTATATTTAAATATATTTGAATTTTCAAAACAGTATTTCGATCACACATCGATAACAGTGGCTACAGTAGCTAAAAACGCCTAAAAGGCATGTTTATTAGTTGGGTTGTAGGGAAAGCGTTGTTTTAGGTATAATTAAGGTTTTGTTACACAAATTTCACGCAAACAATCAGAAGTTGAAAACTTTGCTACCCCTACATAGTGACCTTCGTCCTACGTTTTACGAGAAAATACCTTTCTAATATTAACAATATTTTTGTGTCAACTTTTAAACAATTGACTACAATTTGTGTAGGCGATTCTGCTATATTAAAATATTATTTAGCATAATCTATTAAGATTATACCACGAGAATTCGTTAAAATAAACTTATATATCAACATTTAAAATTAAATACTTTTTAACTTGCTATATTTTTTTCATCAATGACTACACGCTTTTAGTCAGAAAAAAGTCACTTTTCGATTGAATTTGAGATATTGCATGTTGAGTGGTGAATGCTGCGCTTTATCTTATAGCTCAAGCGAGAAAATGATATAATTTACATGTAACATTTTAAATTGCTCGAGTGGGAATCGACCCTGTGACCATCTCGTTTACAGTCAAACGCTGCCACACAGCGCTATGGTGGCCGAACAATCTTATTTATTATTTAAAAAAATGGCTTTACGACTATACCTGCATATCGTAGCATTCGGATTTGTATTCGTACCGCTTGAACGTCATCGCACTGTAATCTGTCATTCTCGAGGCGATGTAAATCCTCTCAAAAGTAACAAGTTAAAAAAGTTTACCTTTTTTTTACAATTTTTAAATAACGTATCATTATAACTTTTTCAAATATATATTGGTGTAACGCATCTTGTAAAATAAATCACATTCATTAATATATACAACTGAAAATCGTTTGCTTTGTAAAAAGAATATTTGTAAACTAAATCATGTCAAATATTACAAGTATGAGGTAAAAGTGGAAACAGACGTCTCTTTAAAAATAAAGGAATTTGTTATAAATATCGAAATTTTATAATATAAAATTGTGCTTCTGTTGTAGAATTTGATGTCTAGCCTCTAGCACAACATATATTCCCAAGCGCTTGAAGCCTCTGCGTAAAATAGTTTTTTTTTAATATTATTTATCGCATAGTAGGAGAAAGTGGTAAAAATAGGTAGCTTTTGTTTGACAACAATTGTCTTTTTCAAAAAAAAAATGGTCAAGCGGTTTTTATTTTTCATACGAAATTTTATCCCCTATTTCAACAGTTGAAAATCAACCCCGATTTTCGAAAATTAGCCTGCGTTTTGGTCTTCAATTATTGTTTATTCTGAATATCGAAAGCGTAATAGACAGACACACAGAATTGTTACAGAATATATGATAAAACTCTATGGCCTTATCTGACATTAGTAAAGAATTTAGTTCACAATGGTCGTTTAAAGTTTGTAACGAAAAAAAAACCATATCTTACACCTTTTATTTTTTACATCTATTTTCCGTATATAGCTCTTCGACGTGCGGAGAAACCCTTCTATATATATATTTTTTTATTGAGTAAGGGAGGCAAACGAGCAGAAGGACCACCTGATGGTAAGTGGTTACCTTCGCCCATAGACATCCACAACGCCAGAGGAGTTGTGGATGCGTTGCCATCCTTGGAGATGAAGGAGGGAAGGAGGGAGGTAGGATGGGGATGGTGGCAATAGGGAGAGCTGGCTTACATGCCATCGAACCGGAACACATCATTAGATATTTGGCGGTTCGTCTTTGACATGATAGTGGTCGCGAGCCAGTTGGAGAACGAATCTCCTACCACCAGGCTACTTGGTTACCCGCCTTTTACGGGACGCTACCCAGCAGCGGAGGGGAATTATATTCTTAACCCGTCCCCCCACGGGTAAAAAATACGTAAAAGGAACTTAATTTTTAGACATTCGGTACCACATATTATAATCCGAGACTGTCTTGATAGAACAGGAATATGGAAACTATTCACCTCCGACTCTCTGACATTGTCCCTTTGCATTATAATAACTTTGGTTATATTATATAAACACTTAAATTATGACAGCTTACTAGATATGAACCAGTACTCCCTATTAATATCATGTACATTTTTATATATATAATACAATAACATAACATTTCCATTTTGTCTATGTAAAAAATATAGAAATAACATGTTTAAAATAACTTGTGATCCACATCCTAATTAACTGTCCCAAACTTTTCCTATATTTGACGTTATTCCCTTGAAAATTCTACGTCTATTAATTTTACTTTTTGTTATCGCTTGCCTTTTAACACTTTTGTATTTATTGCATCTGACACACGACTGGTTGTGGGCTCGATTACCCACTTAAGGGAATAAGTATATTAACTTTTTTGTCATTTTTTCTCACTGCTATCTAAGAAAAGCTAGTGGTACTGGTATCTAAGAAAAAGACATTCCGTCGCTTAACATACAATTTATCGATTTCGAGTGGAAAGTAGAAAATGGAATGTTCTCTCTGACTACTCTGATACAAGGGAAGAAGGATCAAGCTGAAAAAAATCTTTTATAAACACGTTACGTATATAATAAGCATATCAGCTCTTATTAATTTTAATAATCTAGAAGTATGCAGTGACTTTTTATCGCATGCCATTCACTATTGTGTCATGAAGTCGTTAACTACTATAGAAAAAAAACATAATTGTATTATTGTAACAAAAAATATAACAGAAAATTAAAACGCAATAAAAAGAACGCCTGGCTTGTCTTTATTTCTTTCCTTTATCCCAAAATGTATGCCATTGAAATATGTTTTAAAGTAGGAAATTATATCATTGTAGCATTTGTTTATTTTTTCAAACCCAGATTTTGCATTTGTCCTAAACAGCAAGGCATTGTTTTAAAAACTGACCTTCGTAATTGCTGAATAACTCATGATACCAACATCGCTTTCAAAATAGGAGTGGACTAATAAAATATTTTGGTCATCAAGCGCTCGGTTGTCACATGTCGCGTGTCATTGTGACTGTTTAACTACAATATTTACTGTTACATTTTTATAAGTTGCGTTATATCGTACGATATGTCGTATACTATAAAATTTCATCTCCTACTTTTTAAGTAGTAGTTAAGAACCTAGTGTCAAGAGTGTCAGACGTACACTTCGTGTCGGGTTGTCAAACTCATCTATGACCTTTGTCTCGTCATCAACCCGATTGTAAATCGAAACCACAACCATTGCTTCGTAAGTTCGGCGCCGTCTTACTGTGCCACGATAGCCTTCTAGAAAAGTATTTTACAAATTTTCACATAACCAGGCACATTCACTCCATTCTGGAATTGTTTTTTATTTATACAGTTGTTCAAAATTGTTCATATTAACTATGGTAATGCAATGCATATATTTATATGACGATTTTTTTTAAAGTCTTGGTATAAAATTTGGTATGCTTAAATGTTTATATTGTATAAAAAAATGTAGAAAGCAGATATTCATTTAAAACAATGTCTTAAGGCCACCCATTCTCAAGGCCGGCAACGCATCTACAGGTATTCTAATGTTGTGGATGTTTATGGACTACTACCATGTGCGTAAATACAGTCTCATAGTCGTTTCAACCTGTACTCGTCGCTAAGGCATTACGCATCGACGATAACTAATAAAGTAAATTCCTTGAAAAAATAAATTTTAACAAATATAATACTGAATTCGTACACATTCAGATGTAAATTGTCGTAGCTTTTATCGCGAATAAGCACTTGAAATGGATGATTACGTTCAGCTCTTTTGTGCAGCTCATTATGAAGTTATCGAATATGGATAAAATAACGTGGCCCTTTAATTTATATTAAATGTGAAATTAACACGCATGCAGATACTTACAGATGCACTCATAAACATTCATTATGGTTTAACTGATATTAAATTTGTGTAAATATGTAACCTCCCAATTTAAATTTACCCAATACTACGTTTATTGTCGTTTCTATATATGTATCTTTTTCGACTAAAGTCTAGCTTTTTGAGGACCGCGAACGTTTTACTCTTGTTTTTAGTCCTTAGTGTGGTTTTTATCGGTACTAGTTGTAGCTGCAAATTTAATAAATATTTTTTTTATGATTTGTAATAGACTTAAAGATGTTCTGTAGATGTACTTTTTTTACGTAGACAAAGGAACCTATTGAAAAGATACTTTATTTTTTTGTCTTCACTCTGTATTCCGCACGCAGCATGGTAGGCAGAGGGTACCTAATATTAAGACACTCCGTAACTTAACGCCGCGCTGTGCCTCTGATACCAGAGCGAAGGAAATGGAAATATTAAATATTTCTACCCCTTGAGTGGGAATCGAACCCACAACCAGTCGTTTCCAGTCACACGTTCGTGCCACTGCGCCACATCTGTACTGTGTTCTACACTTTTGTTTTAAAATATCTACATATATCTTATATCTTTTTATAATAAAAATATTAAAAGAATGAATGGACTCATCTAGACAATCTCTTTCGTCGAAACATTACGATGATAAATAAATTTCTTATTAAGAGAAGAAGGACCTATGTTGATCAGTATTTTCAAAAGTGTTTAATGCGTTGCTATTTACTTGGGAACAAAATGTTAGACATATCACTTCTTATCTTCAAAAAATTATTTAATATAATTCAAAAAATTATTTATTTGAAAACATGTTACAAAAACGCAACAATTCCATTTTCATATTAACTTATACATATTTTATTTAATTTTACCAAAAAACATCACGATTTAAGTGTAAAAATATATATGAAAAAAAAGAACATATTTTGATAAACGCTTGCCCACTGTAAAATGCAATTAAAAATGCAACGTAATATGAAATGTGACGCTACGCGACGTGGCATCACGCTTGGGATTATTGGCTTACCAACAAGTTTTATTAGCTTACTGCTGTGAAAAATTATTCTGCGATGTAATCTTTATTATAATATAATTATAAAGAGGTCATCGTAGTGCAGTAGGGCAGTGAATGATTATAAGGAATATTGGTTGTCGGTTCGATTTCTACTCGAAGTACTTCTAGTTAACTTACATAATATCGATTTCGGCCGGAAAATGAAGAACGGAGTGTTTCAATACTGAGTTTTCACTGATTACTAAAGGGAGAAACTGTTAAAAATTTAAGTTTTTATTAGGATTATAATACATTTATATGTTTTTGTGATGTAAAAGAAGTACTTAAATATATACAGAAGATAGATTTCTTTTCGAAGCAGGAAGCTACTATATATTTAACTAAAATATTTTTATATGTAACAGCGCTGTCAGAGAGAACCTAGTGTCAAGACACTCCCTTCTTCAATTCTCGACCTAATTTGCAAGTTGAGTGGCGGAATTCCTAGCTATGCTTTACTTTCCTTACTAGAGCTGAACAATGAAAATAATTTAAATAGAGGAATCCCACAACTGAGAATCGAACCCACAACCAATTGTGTGTAGTCGGGGGTTGTCCCACTGCGCCACGATGGTCTCATAAATCTTGATTTAAATTTTAATATACCTGAAGTTAAAATATACCCGAAGTTGGCCAACTAAAAAACCTAAGCTTTTATATTAGAAATGTAACAAAGAAGAGTATTCAAAATTAAATTAGGAGCTCTAAATTAAGTACAAAAGCTCGTTTGTGTAAATTTAGTTTGCCAGAGAGTTACGTAATAGAAAACTATATAAGGCAAAGTGGTTAATAATTCTAAATAAAATATAAGATATAAGTTCAATTATTTTTTCATCTATAGTCTATAGTGTAATAAAATAATAGAAACAAAATGTTTGTACGTGCACATCCTCGGAACTACCGAACGGATTTGAATGAAACTTTTTTTGTTGTATAGCTTTTATGCTTAAACCGGATTTAGCCTTGCATTGATTTTGAAGACTGGAACACCTAATGTAGAACTATAATACACTAGATATGCTATAAGAAATGAGGAAATTGGACCTTAAAAATAGTTATTTATTATGATGTATGTTTTGGTGTCAGTTCCTAGCTATATATAAATATATAGGTTTATGCAAGGGTAGAACTTAGAGTAAGGAACGAAGCGGTTACGTCCTGATCCATGCCGGTAATGCTTTCAAATTTATATAGCCCTTAAATATGAATATTATTAATACAGTGTTGATTTATGTGGGGTTACTGAGGTAAATTACTAATTAACATATATGCACGATTAAGTAAATAAATAAATATTTTTTGTTTGCATAGAAGTACAATTACTATTTATCGTCTAATTTGTGACGTTGTGTGTTTTTTTTGTTTTTGCTTATATGAAGTTTACCTACACTTTTTTTATTTATTGAAAGTATTTTTTTCTTAATTAATAAATATTAGTTAAAATATTTTCTATTACAAAACACTTGACTCTTTCAAGATACTTAGAGATCATGAATCAAAGTAACCTAATTTGAACTAATATGAATAGAAAAATACTAATAATGAAGTAATAGGTAATAAAAAATACATTGACCTCATTAGAAGGAAAGCATGGACAAATTATTGGTTTTGATAGAACTAAGGTTTTAATTGTTACTAATTCTTGTTAAGGTCAAGTTTAAAATAAAATCTGGGTTAATATTGTCAGATGAACAAACGAGATATATACTAATTAAAAAAAAAAGTCTCTTCTCTATTCTCTAGATGATATCCTTGTTGGAATAATACATGAGATATAATATACACTTCATATATCGTAATGAAAGGCGGGTCATACAATAGGCATTCTATTGTACAATTATTAATTCATACTCCTAGAAATACGAATACCGCAATTAATTAGATATATAATACGTAGCAAATTGGATGCAGCTGTATGGGGTTACATTTATTATCTAAAGCGCCGCTGCAAGTTTGCGGTGCGTTTCAATTTCACCATTACGAAACCTTTCGAATATATTAGTGCGGAATATTAAAATATTAATAGGTTTTATTAAATTTAAATACAAGGGCAAGTCGTGGCATAGTGGCACGAAAGTGTAACTGTAAACGGCTGGTTGTTGGTGGTGGTGGTTCGATTCCCACTCGAGGAGTGGAAATATTTAATATTTCCATTTTCTTTGATCTGGTATCAGAGGTAAAAGCGTGGCATTAAGTTCCGCCACTTAACACGCAATGCCTTCGATTTCGGCGGAAAGTGGAGTGTCTTAACACTCACCTCACTCAACTCACCATATTGAAAGACAGACAGCATACACTTGCCTGGCTTCTTTACTGTTTTTCGAAAGCCTTTACAGTTTTTCGAATTACGCAACGAAAAATACAATATTATTTACCAAGAAATATTTTTGTATCAAATGTTATATGTATGTCAATCTTATGTAAATCAAGGATTGAAGTATGTGGCTACATAATGTTTTTCTTCACTTTTGCGCTTTTTTAGTCATCGCAGGAGGATCAAAGAGAATCTGAAGACACTCCGTTCTCCAAATTTCTTTTAATCATAATTTCGCCCAAATTAGAGACAGTTCATATTGAGTAGCGAAATATAACGTCGTGCTTACTTACTTAAGTACATATACTATACAAGACATACTTAAGTTTAAAATTGCTTGCTTACTTAAGTTTAAAATTGCTTGCATACTTAAATTCTTCCGAATGAGAATCAAACTGATAACCAATCGTTACTGGCCACCACTGCGCTATGAGGGCTAAAAAAATAGTTAATACGAAAATAATTACAACTAGCTATTCGTTATGTAAACACAATTATATTCTTTTATTTAATACAAATTAGTTTTAAAAACAACTTCATTAGATATATGTATTTTGTCAGCAGACAAAAGTTATTACAAACTGCATTAAAAACTTCGCAGCGCTGGGATGTGTGTAACTCAGTTTTCTATAGGTTCAAATTTCACTCCTTTTATTACATTCGGACTGTGTTTATTTAGATATAACTTTAAGGCTATAGTGGCACGTCGGAACAACGTCTGACTGTAAACACGATTGATTCGATTCTCGGACTCGAAAAATAGTTATATTTCAATTATATACGTTAATTTTTTTGTTCAAAGTGCAGTTGAGTGTTCTGCCACTAAATGTCTCGATTTATTGAGGAAAGTGGAGAACGGAGTGTCTTGACTCTAGAGCTCTCGGTAACTACCCGGCTATGTAGGGGTGTAGTGGGTTAACAACGTCTATTTCTACAAGCCGACTTCTATTGAAGTGATTGAGATGTGTTAAAAACGTTGGTAGCTAGTAAACTCTCTCCAGTGGCTCCAAGAAGGTGTAATGCGTGCACCGGCCACACCCCGGTAAACCGTGTCGGCTCACGGGCTAAACCTGGATGAGGGGCTTACCGTTTTGGGTTCGGTAAGCTGACTGCGGAACTCTCCCGAAAAACGCATGAAGTCTGTTACAGTGAGGAAGGCAACCTAACGCAGATATGCAATAAGGATTGGTGGACTTGGTGTTACAGCAAGGCAAGGTGAATGGCTTAAGGCGGCGGTAGAGAGCGTATAGTTACCGTCGGCTAGACACAACATCTGATCTTTCTTCCAGTCGTAGCGGTATTCCGTTCCACTGAATCGGGGAAAGTGACGACGAGTGAGTGCGCTTGCGTCTGTGCAAGCGTCTGCGCACCCTAAAATATCCTGCACATTTGACCGCTTCTCTCTATATAATGGACTCCGATTAAGCTAAAGTCTCACGGCGATGGGATGAAGTAGATAGGTCAGGCCGGATGCAAGCTTGATTTTGTCTGATTCCTGCACGTGGGCGGTCTTAGGGGCGTGAGAACACGCCGTGGTCGCTTTTGCACTGCAATTTGGAGGCAACAGTGTGAATCCGGCAGCACCTAAGATGGCAGAGCAGCCCTGTTGAGGGACGCACTGCTCTCCTCACTTAGCTGAGGACGGGGCTAGAAAAGGTGCCCTAAACAAATGCTTGCCTCTTGTTTTTGAGGTGGTAGCTACCGCGGCTGCCATCGCATCACTAAATCGCGGTCGACGTCACAAAAGAATAATTACAAACAAACCACCTACTACGAATAAAGCACCTGTTATGACCTTTGGTGCATGGAATGTGAGGACTCTAATGGATAGAGATGGTAATGCGTGCCCCGAACGTAAGACTGCTATTGTAGCTCGTGAACTGGGTCGCTACAATGTGGATGTGGCTGCTCTCAGTGAAACGCATCTAGCCAATGAAGGAGAGAGAATGGAAAGTCGTTGCGGATACACTTTCTTCTGGAAAGGCACAGCTGAATCTGAACCTCGACGGTCAGGGGTTGGGTTTGCTATAAAAAACCATCTGGTAAAGCAACTGGAAGTGTATCCTGTACATATCTCAGACCGTGTAACTACAATCCGTCTTCGCATGTATAAAAACGACTACCTTCATGTCATAAGTGCCTATGCTCCAACACTAGACAAATCTGACGACATGAAAGACAAATTTTACGGTGATCTATCTCAATACCTAGATAGCATAAGCCCCAAAGAGCACATCTTACTGCTAGGTGATTTCAATGCCAGAGTTGGCCGGGACTATGAGGCCTGGCCGGGGGTTCTAGGGAGACACGGAGTTGGAAGCATGAATAGTAATGGCCAGTTGCTACTCACCCTTTGTGCTCAATATCATTTGGCAATTTCGAACACTATGTTCAGACTTGCTGCCAAGCACAAGACTACATGGATGCACCCTAGATCAAAGCACTGGCATTTAATCGATTATTCTATCGTTCGGCAGAGTGACATCAGCCAGCTGCAAATTACGCGTGTGATGCGTGGTGCCTATTGTTGGTCTGATCATCGGCTTGTTATTACGAAACTTCGATTACGTCTTCACCGACCGCGCAGATCTAAAAGAGCAAAGCCTGCGTCTTTGAACGTAGATAAGCTAAATTATCGCGAGGTCCGGGAAAAGTATACAAAACTTGTGTCCGATATGCTAACGCCATCTCAGGAAGAACATGACATTGAAGCAGCATGGCGCATTTTGTCATCCCATCTTAAGGAAGCCGCTTCAGTTAGTTTAGGTATTAAAGAGCGACGTAACGAAGACTGGTTTGATGAGAATGATGAAATTTTTAAGGCAGCAATTGAGAAACATCGACACATGTTACAACACCATAATAGGCGAGATGTAAGCGTTTCTGTGCTGAAAAAGAGTGACCACGATTTGCGTACGCTATCCCGTCAGGTAAAAGATAGGTGGTGGCGGGACAAAGCTTGTCACATGCAAAATCTCGCTGATACTAACCAACTTGGGGAGTTTTATAATGAGTTGCGTAAGGTAATCCGCCCCAGCTATCAAGTAAGAATCCCACTTCGATCACTAAATAGCGAACAGCTCCTAACAACTAAAGATGATCTTCTAAAGCGTTGGGTAGAACACTTCAACACTTTACTCAATATAGATCGACCTGTTGATCTTCAACATATCAGGTCAATGCCTCAACTTCCTTTGGCCATCGAACTGGATGAGGCCCTATCATGTGACGAAGTCGTGGTAGCTATTGCTCAGCAAAAAAATAAACGAGCGGTTGGCATGGATTTTGTACCGGGAGAGCTCCTGAAGTACGGGGGCGATAACCTGCATACGTGGATCTGGAAGTTATTTACGCGTATGTGGGAGGAGGAACGAGTTCCAGCCGATTTTAAGTTGTCCTGTATCCATCCTCTTTACAAGAACAAAGGTGATCGTTCCGTCTGTGATTCTTATCGAGGTATTTCTCTATTATCTGTGCCTGGAAAGGTCTTTGCGAGAGTTCTCCTAAACCGTTTAAGGCCTTTGTCGGAAAGAATTCTCCCCGAGACTCAGTTTGGCTTTCGGCCTGACCGGGGAACGTGTGAGGCTATCTTTTCTGTACGCCAACTTCAAGAAAAAGCTAGGGAACAGAATAGCAATATATACCTCTGTTTCGTTGATCTGTCAAATGCCTTTGACAGCGTTCCTCGTGAAGCTCTCTGGATGGTGATGACGAAGCTAGGATGCACAGAAAAGTTTGTGAGGCTTCTTAGACTGTTGCATGACCAAATGCAGTGCTGTATCGCCGTAGGTGACGATCATTCAAACGTATTTCCTGTTAAATGTGGAGTGAAGCAGGGATGTGTTCTGGCACCTACCCTGTTTGCTTTATATTTTGCAGTTGTTGTCAAGGAAGCCGCACAAACAGCTACCAGTGGAGTCCGCATTCGCTTTCGCACCGACGGTGGGCTTTTTAATTTAGCAAGACTGCGAGCGCGCACTAAGGTCACGTATTCATTGATCACAGAAATTATGTATGCTGATGATCTATGTCTTGTAGCAGATTCCTCAGACAGCCTGCAACTGCTGGTGTCGACTTTTCACGAGGCTTGCTCGAAGTTTGGCCTAAAAATCAATGTCAAGAAGACGGAAGTCATGACCTTGGATTCTAACGGACATGAGACACTGACCATAAAGCTGAATGACGATATGCTGCAACAAGTAAATAAATTTCGTTACTTAGGAAGCACTATAACATCTAAGTGTGACCATGATGCTGAAATGAACAGTCGAATCAGTGCTGCAGCTGCTGCGTTTGGCAAGCTGTGCCCCAGGGTCTTCTACTCGCACGACTTAAAACTAGCAACTAAGATTTCCATTTATATGGCGATGGTGCTGCCAAACCTCTTATATTCCTGTGAGACTTGGTGTGTATATCGCCATCATATTTACACTTTAGACCGTTTCCACCTAAAATGCCTACGTAAAATTATGAAAATCAAATGGTCTGACCGTGTCCGCAATACCGAAGTTCTGCGACGGGCTAAAGTTGATGGCATAGAAGCATATTTAATGCGTCGGCAACTCCGTTGGTGCGGTCACATATCACGTATGTCAGAGGAGAGGTTAGCAAAACGCATCTTTTATTCAGAATTACAGGATGGCAGAAGAAAGTGTGGAGGACAGTTTCTCAGATACAAGGATGTTCAAAAACGGCATATGAAGAGGTGCAATATTAAGCCATCCCAATGGGAGTACTTGGCAGCACAGCGCTCTGAATGGCGCAGGCTTGTTCAAAAACAAGTTGACAATTTCGAGGAGCAGCGTAAAGCAAACCTCGACTTTAAACGTAATGAGCAGAAAGCCCGTCAACCCTGTGCCATTCAATATAACTATGTTAACGGAATACTCGTATGCCCAATATGTGAACGAAACTTCACCGCTAAGATCGCTTATATAAGCCATCTCCGAGCGCATGAACGAAGAACGAACGAATAGGAGCAGAAGTGGTCGCCATGGCCGAAATCGGTCGGAAGCATCATCATCATCATCATGTAGGATGTAAAACTGCTTTTATAAATTACTAAATATTAAATTTATCTTATTACTTCAACGTACCTAAAGCCATAGCTTAGAAAATCTTTTGTTTTTTAGCTTCACGCTGTATCCCGCACACAGCAGGTTAGGCAGAGGGAACCTAGTGTTAGGACACTCCGTTCCCCACTTTCCGCCGAATTAGGAGGTATTGCGTATTAAGTGGCGGAACTTAACACCGCGCTTTGCCTCGATACCAGAGCGAAGAAAATGGAAATATTAAATATTTCTACTCGTCAAGTGGGAATCGAACCCACAACCATTCGTTTATAGTCACACGATTGTGCCTCTGCCCCCACGACTGCCCCCTAGGCCTAATGGACTTAGAAAATCTGACTTATAATAATCGCAATTTCAAAACATTATCACTTTATTCTGTCTTTCCCTTTAATATATCTAGATTAAATTTATATCTTAAATATAAATTTCTAATTAGTGCCGAAAGTGATAGAGAGTATAGTAGAGAGTATCATGAAATTAGGTTCCCTCAACCTAAAAAAAGGTTACTTTATTTACCTTTGATACTAAATATTATTATAAATGCAAATATCTATTTGTATATCTGTCTGCTACGCTTTCAAATCTAATCAACGGGCCCGATTTTGATGAAATGCCGAATAAACATAGATAAAAACCCAGTGTCAAACAAAATTTGTATAAAAAATTATGTAGATAAACAGACGGAGCCGCGAACAGTCGCTAGTTATTTTTATATTTGCATTAAACATTTACGCTTCATACAAATCTAAACCATATAAAAGCTGAATAACTAGCAATGCTTAATTAACAGTGCACTATTAGTCTTTACTGTTAGCCTTAGTTTCTCACATAGCACCAATTTCTCCATCTCTAAACCAAATGTTGTTCAATTAAACAGAATTACGGCACCCCTTTGACTCGCTCTTGCTGTGGTAACCGTGATAATGCCCAGGAGGGTTATAATCTACACTTACAATGGAGTCAGTGCATTATATGTGTACTAATGCATATACGCTATTGTGGTATAGGGATTAAGCTGGATATAAGCGCGATTGTCGTGGATTCGATTTTTATTCGGAGGAAAATTTATATTTTTTTATGTGTTTCGTGGTCTAGAATGGTGGCAATAAATCGCGTTGTTCCTACACTCTCTCTAATAGGCACGAGAAAATGAAGTGTAACAATTACAAGCGTCAATACTCAGCTTTGTTGCTTCGTTTTTACTTATAAAGACTTAAAGATAATGTTTAACTATTATTATTATTATTTCAGAAAAGACTAACAAAAAGTATGAACCGCGTGTGATCAGAGACAGCCATAAAATACACTAAACCCCTAAATCCATCATAAATCTGTATATTAAATATTACTGATTCAACTTGTTCACTTGAATTTTTGTAATAAATAATAAAAACATTGTGGCGTAGTACAGCATCTGACTGTGAACATGATTGGTTGTGGGTTCGAATCCCACTTGGGAGAATGATATTTAAACTATTTTAATTTCTTCACTCGGGACCTATTGCAGCTTTGGATTTCGCCGGTCAACACGCAATGTCATGTTTCAGACTGAATGTTGAGAACGAAGTGCCTTTGCACTATGTTTCTTCTACAATGCTCTAAAAAAAGGGTAAACTAAAAAAAAAATTAACTGTACTACATTTCATTCTTTTAATTAGCTATTTTTTAATCTTGTGATCTTTATTAATATTTTTTAATTTCGTCTACAATATCTTTTGCAACAAACAACCTCAGAGATTAACCACTTTCCTTTTCTACTTTGCTTTGCTTCCGTCTTGTTACTTAATCATCTAGAAGAAATTATATTATGCGCTTTACGCTCCTTGTTTGTTATATTTCCCGTTTTTTTTTCTTAAAAAACAAATATACTAACTGTTTATAATTAACTATTCGTTAAAGGTTTCAAAAATAGCAACAATACAATAAACTGAAAAAAACAATTAAAGAAAACGTATAAAAATTTGAACGCAGCGGAATTCGAACCCGTGCCTCCTAAATACCGTTCGGAATACCTGAACGGTATTCAGGGGACGCGGGTTCGAACCCGCTGCGTTCAAAATTTTTATACGTTTTCTTTAAATGTCTTTTCAATTTTCCTAAGTGTGGAATAACACTTTAAAAATGTTTAAAAAAAAATACTTTAAACTATACATGCCATCTGACTCTAAATGCGGTGGTTATCAGTTTGATTCCTACTGTTGATTTTATTTAAATTCTTTTCATTTCTCTACGCAAGTATTTAATACAAAGCTCGGCGTTAGTTGAAAGTGGAGAACGGAGTGTTTTGAATCTTGATTTCCTCTGACTAGCCTGCTATGCAGAAAAAAGCATTGAGATATGAATAAATCTATAACTATTTGTTCAATACGATATAAAACTATTGCTCAGTGCGGAAAGAGACCAATTCGCTTTACTTTGTGTCCATTTAACTACTTTAGGTTATAGTGGACACTCGTGAATGTTAAGAAATATGAATATTTCGCCAGAGGAACATATGAATTATAAAGGCGAGACAACCTTAGGTCTTTAAAAAATTAAACATTGTTTTTTTTTGTTATTTTTCCCATATAGCATAGTATTCAGAGAGAACCTAGTGTTAAGACCCACCGTTCTCCACTTTCCGCCTGGCTTTGCCTTGTTACTAGAGCAAAGACACGAAAATCTTTCAAATATAACATAACATATAGACGCTATACATAACATTTAGAGGCCGTCACACCATCTACAAAGGCCTACCAATCAATTTCAATCATTTAACAATCCACTGACACCCAATACTCTGATTAGTTAAAGTTCTTAAATACATTTTATAGTAAATAACGCCGTTAGCGTTGAATAACCGCAAATCCTCGGCGTCAGTTAACAAACTCAGCTCCTTTGCATCGCTGTCTCTAATTAACTGTAAACGCTTTCTGAATAATGAAGTTTTCCGTGAAACTAGCAAAATTGAGGTGCTACGTATTTCATTTATTATAAGCGTCAGGAAGTGTGAGATGAATAGATCTATGGGGGAGTGGTATTAAAGATATTAAATTTAAATTATGGTAATTATCAAGGATTCTATCGACTGATATTTTTATTTTTAATGTTGATTTAAATCAGACTCTTAAACTTTTCAGATTATGGTTATGTTTGGTGGTAGGAGATTCATTCTCCGACTGGCTCGCGACCACTATCATGTCAAAAACGAACCGCCAAATATCTTATGATGTGTTCCGGTTCGATGGCACGTAAGCCAGCTCTCCCTATTCCCACCATTCCCATCCTTCCTCCCTCCTTCTGTCCTACATGCCCAAGGCTGGCAACGCATCCATAACTTTATTGTTGTGGATGTCTATGGGCGAAGGTAACCACTTAACACCAGGTGGGCCTTCAGCTCGTTTGCCTCCTTTATTCCATAAAAAAAAAATGGATAATATTATTATTGTTTTCGGAGAGCTTTCCATATTTTTAGGTCAGTAGAAATAAAATAAACACAAAGGCGATTCCTACTCGGGTATAGTATAGTTATTGTATTAAAATTAGTTTAGTTCCGTCACTCGGCGTACAAATTTCTATAACTAAACGAATTGTATCGACATTAGGACAGACAGGATATACCTGTAGAAACATTCCAAGAGTATCTTGGACTGTTCATAATATTTAATTGTAAAAAAGTCATGATCATAATATTTATTTGTAAAAAAAAAATTTACGTTGCTAATTGTTATTTAGGGCATTAAGATTACGTATATTTTTAGTTAAGATACGTAACACTATTAAAAAAACAGGGTGACGGGTAATCAGAAGGGAATGAAAATAAAATACAATCATTCCCTCGAGTGGGTATCGAATCCACAATCGTCGTGTAATTATATTATTTACTTTTTGCAATACTTCTAAAATATTAGTTGGTATTGTACTGTATAGAAGTTTTCCGCATGAAATATATGTCTATTAAGAGCCATTTTTTAGTTTGAACTGTATCTATATGTCAATGGTAAAAAATGCTGCAACGCTATTGTGACTCACTTAGGCTTGAAAATTTGTACACGAATACAATACAATATTTTTTATAGTATGAACCTAATATCATCATTAAGACGCACAGAATAATGAAAAATTACTTTGAGTGCAGTTCCTTTAGTTTATTTTAGTAGTTTAGTAAATATAATTTCTTATTAATATTGATATAGCAATGGTTGTGGGTTTGATTTCCTGTCGAGGGAATAATTTTATATTATTTTCATTACAGCGCTCTGGCATATAAGACATAGCGCGCCCTTTAACACGCAATGCCTCGATTTCGGATAATAACTGGAAAACGGCGTTTCATGACACTAGCTTCTCTCTGACTGTCTCGAAGCTAAAAAAAAATAATGACAATAGTTTGTATGACAATGACATCTCATCACAGACTCATGCAAATCTCTCTCTCTATAATTAACCAGCCTCGTGAATAATAAGTATCAGCGTGATTAATTAATAACATAATTAATGATGCAAACACTAATTTAATGATCCCAGGGATATGTATATCCCTTACATGTCACGATATAGTTCATAAATAGTATGTTTTAAAGCACTTTTACGCTTTTAAGCGCATAGAACGGTAGTCAGAGAGAATCTAGTGTCACACACTACTTTTTGCATTTATAGATTTTTTAAGGTATTTTTAATAGTTTCACGGGTTTTCTCGTATTACTATACGAGTAGGCTAGGCTGGGACAGACTTGTGGTCAAGACACTCCATTCTCCGCTTCCTCCTTGAATTCAAGAATACGTCTTAAGTGCTGACATTTAAGGGCTTGTATATAATGACTTTAAAGAACGAAAACTTTTTAAAATTAATTTTATAAAATTAAACGTAACAAGATGTGAAATTTACCTCGAGATGTCTGGAATTTGGTCCCAAAGTGGAGAGCGGAGTGTCTTGACACAATGTTAACTGTGACTACTCTGCTATAAGAGACAAAGACAGCCATAAAGCTGAAAAAAATACATTATAATATGTATATGTGTATTTTTATATATATATATATATATATATATAAATATATATATATATATATATATATATATATATATATATATATATATATATATATATATATATATATATATATATATATATATATATATATATATATATATATATATATATATATATGTCGGAGACAGTCATGAAGATGATGGTGAAACGAAGCTGAACACGTTCCAGAGCGATGGCCACACCGCGGCGAGTATGTCAACACTCAAAGAAGTTCAAATTGCGATGAAGGCTGGCCGAATTAAAGAAGATAACGTTTTCTCACGCTTGGAAATCGAAGTGTCAATAGATTGACTTTTCGTATAAAAACAAAGGCAACATATTCTTTTGGTTCTTTTCCTGTGAGATTCTATAGTTGACGATTGCAGACGATACTAGCAAATAAAAAGGAAGATAATTGTGCCCGCTATTGTTTTACTCGATAACCCAACGTTCACGCCCATAAGATATTCATCATTATTCAAATAAAATAAAGCTTCTCCGACATCAGAAGTGGGATTCAATCGAGTAAATAAAATGTGTGATGTGAAAATTTTGAAATACTGCAATAAAGAAGATGTTTTAAGAACGAGCAAATGCGGGCAGAAAATTGAATTCCTTAATACGACTACGTGGCCATTTCAATATAATCCAGATACATGTAAGCATGATACGCTTGATTTTCAATTGTTTAAGGGCAGACTACGGATTACCAGATAATCCCCTAGAAGGAAGTCTCTCTACTACAAGGAAATCTTAATCGTGACGTCGTCGCAAGTCACTAGACTCAAAAAAAAAAAAAACCTATTTTTTACGTAGTTATAGACTCCATAGAAGGTTCCGGTGCTAATAAGCCTGAGCGCATGCAATCCTGCAAAAAAAGGAAACCACGGACTTTGTGCAAGTTGCTTAATAACATCCCTTATGAACCCCCAGCGATATTGAGCAAATCGAGCGGCGCGGCTAAAACGAAGCGCTGGCGTCGTAGTTGCTAAAAAGATTGAAAGATGAAGAACTAAATAGATTGACTACAGCTACTTGTTTTTATTACTACTGGAATTGGTTTTCACCATGGACTACAAGAGAGTTGCAGGCAGACGGTATAAGATGTAAAACACCGCAAGACATTAATAATACTCAGGATGGAGCGATGTGTCCCAGAACGCCAACGTCGCCGCTTAGATGCTTCTTATGTGGAAATATTGAACAGAAGCATACTGATTGCCGCGATAGGCATAAGGAGTTGTAGGGACTTTACATACGATTCATTTCTCACGCACGTAATATTTCAGGAGTCTACAACTAGGGATAATCATTATCAGCATCAAATGTGAAGAGCGTAGCCACGTCTCCACAAGATGTGCAGTCCGCTCCTGCTGCAATAGCGAGCGTATCCCGAGCGCCGTATCCTGAATGCCATGCTCCGAGCACCGCGACCTGCGCGTGATCAAGCTTCCTACTGGATTACTAAATCCTATCCGGTGGGTCAATAACATTTTATTCTTAGATTAGACCTTACTTAAACGCTCGTTAGTTATATAAGGTTTTGCGAAAAAAAGGTGGTAAATGTTTTCCTAATGTTATTTTATTGATAGGTGTAGGTAACAGAAACGTAAACCAATGAATACATTTTAAGAACTTTAAATTATCGCATAGGCAATAGAAATCTTACTTTTAAAATTTTGCTCTCGGTCGTAAGATATCGTATTAGTTTCAACGTTCATATTAGAGCAAACGAATTAATTATTGCAATGATATTTATCATAAAAATACAATATTTATGCCTGTGATATGATAGGTAATTTTTATATTTGTAATTAATGTTTGTGTTAATATGGACGCTTGACGTTTGAATGTCAAAAATTATTTGTTAGACAATAATGCTTTATTTAATAACTTTTAAAGTAATTAATCACCCATTTACGATAAGAAAAAAAGTTTATAAAAATTATAAGAAATAAGTTTGAAGAAACGAAAGAATTTCAATGTAAATTTGTAGAACGCACATAGGTTTAGTGGTTAGTTCGCTAGGGCGGTTTCCAAGGTACACGGGTTCGAATCCCGTTTTCGATTGTTCAAACTTACCTACGTTTTCTAAAATAAGAGGTTGCTAATATTCGCAATATTTCAAATACGACATTGTGTCTATCTGCATATGCGATGAATGTAGGTTCTATTCCCACACGGGGGAATGATTATATTTGAAATTGTTTTCATTTCTCCGCCCTGGTGACAAGACAAAGCGCGGCGTCGAGAATTACCGTTCTCTACACAATTTAGGTGAGGGTTTATGCCAAAAGAGAAGTGTCCAAACACTCCCGTTTTGACACTCTTTGCCTACCATGCTTGCGGGAAAACCGTGAAACTAATCTAGGTAGGATAATTCTAATAACATTTAATTTCTAGGTTTCCTACAATTTGCCTAAATATCTGTAACTAGAAAGTCGTTTAATAGATAGTGCTAAAGGTGTCTTTAACTTTGCGTTCCGCTGCCGTACCGTAGAAGCGGAAAATAATGCATAAAATTAGTAAAAGTAAAATTAATTTCAAAAAAATATAAGATTGAGTTATTATTCAGGTTCAGTTTAGATGATTCGGAATGCAGTCATATAGATTAGTATTCTTTCGAATAGATCTTCATTGCAAATTATTTCTTAATAGATATTGCCTCTTAACGGAACCTATTATTTTATGTTAGATTGCGCAATGGTTTTTATTTGATACCTGACATAGAATAATATAGAGTATAACGTTACGGCAACTAGGGAACTAAGACTTTTAACGCTTTTCGGCCTGCGTAATGTTCTAAGACTTTTAACGCTTTTCAAAATGGTATGTCTCAGTAAATTTGCATACACTTATTTCATTTATTTGTTATTAATTTGGCATTAATTTATTTGTCTGAAAATAAGACCGCGAAAGTTTCAATTCGAAGTATTACGCTGGCGTCGCTAAACGTTATGAGTCGCGTTTTATGCATACTTGTAAGTACACGCTAGATGTAGGGTAGAGGAATGCACGAGAGCCAAGTATTACTAAAAGTAGAGGTCAATGAGTTGCCTAAACAATAGTGTGGAATCTTAGTTCGGTTGGTCGGACCGTACCTACCAGTAGCCATTTCGTAGCCGTAGTCTGTTGGAAATCGGTGACTGCTTTCTATATGGTAGTACGTGGACACGCGGTGTGCGGGTGGCGCTGGGGAGGGACGGGTCCTGTGGAGACCGCAGAGGCCAAGTGTGGCTCTGGCGGTGGAAAGGTCAGCAGAGACCGATGAGGAGTCCAGGTGTGGCTCTGGTGGTGGAAAGGTCAGCAGAGACCGATGTGGAGTCCAGGTGTGGCTCTGATGGTGGAAAGGTCAGCAGAGACCGATGAGGAGTCCAGGTGTGGCTCAGGTGATTGTTGGGTCCGATAGAGACCAAAGGTGAGTCCGGGTGTGGCTCGGCATTCATGTGGAATGCAAGATTTGTTGTTGGGGCTAAGCCCATAGGCCACGAATAAGATACCCACTTTAGAGGTAGTATTGTACTTAGCAATGATCATAATTTGTAATTAGTATTAGTAAGTTCAAAAGGTACTTGGTTGCTCTAGCATTTTCATCTTCTTTCACAGTTTTGCTATATTGACTTTATATTGTGAATTAAATTTGTTACTATTGTAAACTGTTGGATTGCCATTATAAGAAAATACCTTGTAGATGTGGATGACAATATGAGCAATAGCTTAGTTGCTAACGTGAAATTGATAATTTTTACTTTTTTTAGCGGTGTTCATAGAAATAACTCTGTATTCAAAATTTCAATAGAGCGCGATCTTGATTCCCCTTATGAGTACACTAATCTCCACCTAACGCTGTTGAGAAGTTAGTCAAATTATAAACGTTAATAGTCTTGATTTTATTTTAAATATTATCGTGATATCTTATCCTATGGAATATTACTGTTGGACAATGCTCTAGATTAAATCAATAATTGTAATTCAAGAAGTATGTTTTTATTTCCAATATAGAAACTAATAATTATCTTAATATCGGTGAAGTTTTTAAAAAGTTAGCTGAGGGTTACATTAAAGTATACCAATATCTTGTGCACAAAAATATTCACAGCACAAATACAAGAGATTTTAGTAACTAGTTTACGAGTGTCTAGAGAATTATGATTTATCAGTTGAATAATTTAAAGTCTAGATTAGAGGTATATTTCTTAGGTATGCTGTTGAAGCTCTCTCAGGATGCTAATTAAAGTGGTGAATTTATTGTAAAATTACATTCTGCCAGTAGTTCTTGAGCATGAGTGAAGAGCATATGTTCTCATATACTCTTCTCCACAACTGTCCCTGAGGTGTTAACAGCATCCTGCTAATAATGAAATAAGTTTGATTTGAATGTTCATGCTTACTTGATATTTCAATGGCGATTAATATTATCATACCAACTTTCTATATGTCAGGAATGACCGAACAATGTATACTGTAGTTTTTGTTTTTAGCAGAAAGAAACACCCGAGGACGTGTGTCAGCGCAGGATGGCCGTGTCGGAGACAGTCATGAAGATGATGGTGAAACGAAGCTGAACACGTTCCAGAGCGATGGCCACACCGCGGCGAGTATGTCAACACTCAAAGAAGTTCAAATTGCGATGAAGGCTGGCCGAATTAAAGAAGATAACGTTTTCTCACGCTTGGAAAACGAAGTGTCAATAGATTGACTTTTGGTATAAAAACAAAGGCAACATATTCTTTTGGTTCTTTTCCTGTGAGATTCTATAGTTGACGATTGCAGACGATACTAGCAAATAAAAAGGAAGATAATTGTGCCCGCTATTGTTTTACTCGATAACCCAACGTTCACGCCCATAAGATATTCATCATTATTCAAATAAAATAAAGCTTATCCGACAAATATATATTTTCAATTTTTTAAACATATATATATATATATATATATATATATATATATATATATATATATATATATAGATATATATATATATATATATATATATATATATATATATATATATATATATATATATATATATATATATATATATATATATATATATATATATATATATGTATATGTGTATTTTTATTGTTTTCATCCTTTAATATAAAAAACTTTATACAAGAATAGTCCGTCTAACAGCATTTGCCTTAGTACTTAAATTAGTTTAAGAGTTATTTTGTGTAGGTCTTGTTGATAGGACATAGAAGAAGATAGAAGCATATGCATATGCTGACATGTACCTGTATATGAAAATAATTGTCTAAATATTATATGATACGACTATCGAAAACTCCTTTCTTAGTACTTCCCTTGTCCTAAAGAGTAATTTTTCTTTTGTGTAGTGTGATATTTGTAGTGTATGTTAAATACTTTTTTTTTAATCTAGTGAATTAAACCATATCTTTCTAATAATTACCAAATAATGTTCTATGAATCTTTTTAAGAATGAGATTAATGATATATCTAAGTCCATAAATAAATGATAAAAATAAACTTAGTTAACCTAGTGTCCATACAATCCTTTCTTCAATAAACCGCAGAATAGTCATTGTGTGTTTAAGTAGGCGCATATAATATGCACAGTCATATATATCTACGCTTTCCAAAATTTTGCTTAGATACAGTCTATTAACCAATAAAAGTTGACGAATGACTGTGAAACATACGTATTTGTATCTTGCCTCCAATCATTTTCTGAAAGTTCTCAGATTCTGCAACGCTTATTGTAGCTTGGTTCTGAGCTTTGAGTAGATTTAGAGTGCGCATACTTTAAGTACTGGAATTTAACGCTGCGTCCTATTTTAAATACAACATTGGAGAAATAACATGTAATCATTCCCCGACGGCAAATCGAACCCATCACCGTCGCAGTCAGATGATGTCCACATCACGACCCCATAAAAGAATAATAAAATTATAATACTTATTATCAATCATTATTCTTGCTAATTACTTTGTTCTTCGCCTATTTAGTATTACAGCAGCCTAGTAGCAAGTAGAAACTTTAAAAATATTAACTAGAACAAGCAAAATTTAGTTAAGAAGTGCATTTTCTTAATAAATATTGTTTTATGTACAAACTTATCGCCAATTTACTTACCGCTATGAAATAGTGTATCGAACGTGAAAGTAAAAATATAAATAAAAACTTTTTAACATCAAATATACAATATTTAACAAACTTTGTACTATCCAGATGCTTTGGCACTGAGCTACTTTAAGTAGGTTAACTTGTATCAACTCTTTATTAAATACTAGCGACCTGTTCGCGGCTACGCCTGTGTAATTTTTAGAAATTAGGGGATTATTTCAATAGGGGATGGATGAATTGCGTATAGACGCAAATCATCCATCCCCTATTCTAACCCCTTAGGGGAAAGTTTTTGAAAAAATAGGTAGCATATGTGTGACCTTATGTCATAACCACCTTTCTGAGAAAATTCGTCGAAATCGGTCTAACTATTTAGATTTATCATTCACGTTATTTTAACCCTTAAGGGGTGTTTTTTTAAAATACCACCTAGCCTATGTTTGGGTCTTCCATTATTATAATTTTGTAATTTATCCAAATCAATCAATTAACCATTAAAGCGTAGCAGACAGACAGACAGACTTTCACATTTATAATATTAGTATAAACTACCAGTTTTAATAACTATACCTGTATCCATCATACGTATGTAAAAGATTTTTATGTTCTTTTTGATAAATAAGTTAGTCTATCAATTTTAGTTATTAAATTAGTATAAGTCTTTGGTAGCGCAATAAATCAGTGCCTGACTATAATCATGATTGCTTGTAATTTCAATTCACACTCGGTGGAATGTTCATAAAAAAAATATTTTTATTTTTTCACTCTCGTAAAGAAGATAAAACACGGCGTACAGTTCTGCCACGAATCTGGGAACTCGAAGAATTACCAGAAAAAACACAAAAAGTGATCATATATAAATAATTTCAATATATTTATCTGCCTAGGTGTGTGTGAACATACAAATTAACAATTGTAAATTCAAGCAAGTTCTACGTAACACAACATTGTCGTTCGTTTGTTGTGGAAACTTGATACTCAGCATCAGGCACACATCTTGTACACCTCGTTACTTAATTTACATTTTACGTAAAATTATAAGTTAAATCATAGACACCTTATTTATATGGAAAAATACAGAAATATTAGAATTGAAATAACTTTTAACTTTAAGTCTACAAATATGAAGAATACAGTACTGTTGTTTATGTATGTGACCGTCGTAGGTTCAGAATAATTAAACAAAATATTTTATTAACTTTACGCAAAGACATATCAAGTGACTGTCCATGAAAATTTTCTGTCGTAAAATAAGAAAAATGCGTGAAGATTAAATAACTAAGTTGTATGTATGGACTTACAGAAATATGATATGGTTTTCATAGATATTAAAAATAAACATTATAACATTAAACATAAATATTATAATTAAAAAAACAATTAAGTGCTACTACAGCAGAAGTATTAAATTTAAATAGAATATTAGACTCAACTAAAAGTAAGTAAGGGGGGTGAAGTTGGTATTAAAATGTGGGTGTGGTGTCGTTGAAGCCGAGTCAGCGTACCACTAAAAAATACCCACAGTTTTGCCGCAGTACAATGATGGTGATGTACTCAAGAAGCGGATACCAACCAGTCCGATGTGCCCACGTCCCCGTCGTACCCCCTGGGACCTTCTGCGACCGTGTCTCGACACGCCCACCATCCAGAATAAGATCGCAGATGCCAAGGGCAGAGGGCGAAAGGCGAGTCACAGGCGCCTTAAAACCTGTTCACTCGGTAGGGACGAAACCTGAACAAAACGGAGTGAGGTCCAGCGCTCAAAGGTGGCAGCCCCACCATGGACCTAGGATGCAGGGGGCTAATCACTCACTCATCTAAAAATAACATGATTACGAAAGGAAAAGAATACTTACGGACCGGATTACAACTAAACGACCTGGCTATTCAAAAATCTAAAACGAATTCAAGTTATGTACATGGAACCTACGAACACTATTTAGACCTGCAGGATTTCAACTCCTATGCCAACAACTAACTCAGCACCGTGCAGATATAACAGCGGTGCAGGAAATGCGATGGATTGGAAAAGGAATACTAGAGAAACGAGAGTATTCAGCGTACTACAGTTGTCATGAAAAACATCATATCTTGGGAACAGGCTTCATCGTGAGCAAACGAATCAGACATATGGTGATCGACTTTCAACCAGTAAATGAGCGCATCTGCAAGATCCGGCTTAAAGGACGGTTTAGGAACTACACAATTATCAACATCCACGCACCAACAGAGGAATCAGACCCGGAAGAAAAGGAAATTTGGTACTACACGGTTGAAGATACATACGCCAATTCTCCGAAGGGTGACATTAAAGTTATCATCGGAGATTTTAACGCTAAGGTCGGCAGCGAGGATATATATAGGCCAGTTGTAGGGAAACACAGTCTACATAAAGAGTGCAATGATAACGGTGCCCGCCTCGTCAGTCTAGCAACATCGCTGGGCATGGTGGTGGGTAGCACTTGTTTCCTCCATAAGGATATTCATAAAATTACCTGGCTCTCTGCTGATGGCATTACACGTAACCAAATAGACCATGTCCTTATAGATGGTAAACATTTCTCTGACCTCCTTGATGTCAGAAGCCATAGGTCAGCCAACATTGACTCAGACCACTATTTAGTAGTTTGCAGGATTAGAGCGCGTATCTCACGATATAAGTATACCAGCACATCAAGAACGAAAAAGATTAACATCTCAAGGTTGAATAGACACGAAGAGCTTAAAGCAAAATATGTCGACGCTATTTCTACGGAACTGTCACGACTAGATTATACGGACAGTAGTAGTGACCCAAATAAGACATGGGATTTTCTTCGGAATGTGTTAACTAAAGTCGTAACTGATGTTCTAGCCTTAGAAGAAAAGCCCACACGCTATTCGTGGTTTAACGACGATTGTCAAAAACTTACGGATGCCAAAAATGAAGGCCACAAACTATTACAGCAGAAGTATACTCGAAAACGTAGGGAGGAGTATCAGCTATCCAGAAGGAAAGAGAAACACTTGCACAAAAAAATGAAACGATTGCATGATGAACAGCACCTGAAGGAAATTATATCTAGCTACAATGAAAAAGACACAAGATACTTTTATGGCCAGATAAACAAAGGGAGAAAATCATTTATGCCCAGAGCCTGTGCTTGTAGAGGTAAAAACAGAGAGTTACTTAGCAATAAAGGTGACATAATGAAGAGATGAGTTGAGCATTTCCAGGACGTACTTAACGGTCATAACACCTCCACATCCACCACCAGCATTGGTTTACAACCAAGAGGACAAAATGACGATGACGTGTCGGAACCTACTCTCGAGGACATTAAGATGGGCATTCAACAACTTAAAAACAATAAGGCCCCCGGCTGCGACAACATTCCAGCAGAATTAATAAAGTACGCCGGAGAACATTTCGAGAGGGAATTGCTCAAACTAATTCTACAGATCTGGAATGAAACATCTATGCCCGAAGAATGGGGGACTGCTGTTATCTGCCCTTTACATAAGAAGGGGGACGTATTGGAGTGTCAAAACTACCGTGGCATATCGCTCCTGAACACCGCTTATAAAGTGTTTGCGCGTGTTTTGTTTAATAAACTACATCCATATGTCGAAACCTCTTTAGCAGAATACCAATGCGGATTCCGACCTAACCGCTCAACAGTAGACCAGATATTCTCACTAAGGCAGATCCTCGAGAAAACTCTAGAATTTAATGTCACCACACACCACTTGTTCATTGATTTTAAGGCGGCATATGACAGCTTGAACCGTAATTTCCTGTACCAGGCAATGTTTGAAATCGGTATTCCATCAAAATTAATCTCCCTCACCGAAATGACTCTGAAAAATACTCATAACATTGTTAGAGTTCAGGCGGACATGTCGGAACCGTTTAGCACTTTTGACGGACTCAGACAAGGTGATGCGCTCTCTTGTCTGCTCTTTAATGTTGCATTAGATAAATGTGTACGCGACTCAAAAATCGAGACTACTGGCAACATATTCTTTAAGTCAATCCAAGTGTTAGGATATGCAGATGATCTGGATTTAATAGGAAGAACTCTGCCTGCAGTGGAGAGTGCATACCAAGCTCTGACAAGGTCATCTAAGGAAGCCGGATTTCAAATAAATGCAACCAAACAAAATATCTGGAAGCGTCAAAACAACTGCATGCATTACCGTCCGATATAAGAATTGGGAGCAGCACTTTCGACTGGGTCAATGAATTTGTATATCTCGGCTCTTTAGTAACGCAGGACAACAATGTATCTTTGGAAATAAGTAGAAGAATTATGGCGGCTAACAAATGCTACTTCGGACTGCTAAGATACTTTCGATCCAAAATACTTTCAAGAAGTATAAAAGTACTTCTCTACAAGACCTTACTAAGACCGATTTTAACATATGGATCAGAGAGTTGGGTGCTGAGCAAAAAGGACGCGAACACACTACTTGTTTTTGAGCGCAAAATCTTAAGACGCATATTCGGGGCAGTGTTGGAAAATGAACAATGGCGAACTCGGTACAACCACGAACTCTACCACATGTATAATGAACCCAACATAATAAACACTATTAAGATCGGACGCTTACGATGGACCGGACATGTGGAGAGAATGAGTGAATCCAGAACACCTAAGACCTTGTTGAATGGTTCACCGGGTGGTCGGAGAAATCGAGGCAGACCCAAACTCAGATGGTTGGATGGAGTTGAGCAAGACCTGAGAACTCTGGGCGTAAAGAATTGGAAGGAGAAAGCCAGGAATAGGGTAGAATGGAGGGGTATTCTGGACCAGGCCAAGGCCCACCCGCGGCTGTAGTGCCTTTGATGATGATGAAATCTAAGTATAGTCTAAAGTTCCAATATATACTCACAAATATTTAAATATTTAAGATAAAAAATTAATCTTTTATATTTGTGTATATGTTTTTATTGAAATATTCGGGCAAGCCGGCATTCTAGTATTTTACTGGCTCGAGAGCGCGTCAGCTGCACTGCCTATGTAGAGGCTCTCGTATCCACAATGCCACAAACATATGAATTATATAATTTCCTTACTCTGTATATATAATAAAAGGAAATTATTTTGGCAATAAAAGGGTGGCCCGATGGATTTTCATTGAATATGAAAATTGGTACAAAAATACAAAATCAAAAACACAAGTAAGTCTTGAAATAATGTAACTCATTTTTTTGTTTAAAATCATATCAATAACATTTTGATTTGATTTTAAAGAAAGTTATGAAAGTGACTTTATTAATTTTTATGTCTTAATAATTAAAAACTTAGTTATGTGAATCTTTTAAACTTAACGGAATTAGCAAAGATAATCAAGTGTTAAGACAGGCCGTTCTCGTTCCGAGAATGTCACAACACTACATAGATTGTTTACCGCATAAATTTTTTTTTTCTTATTTTCTGTAGACATATTTTGTAAAATTAATTCTCAAAAAATATAAGTCTTAATACTAAGCATTTTAAGGAATTATTATTATAATATATACCAAGTTAACTACACCCTCCTATGTTATGAGGAGAGGTAGCGACATGTCCTGCTGATATCATGCTAAAACTGATCAATCTATTGATTACTTTTAAAAAGTTTACTTTATAAGATCAAATGAATGCAAGCTAAAAATATCTATTTAGTTATGGATTCGAATACAACTACATGATAATATATGAGATATTTCAAAAAATATGTTATCTTATTTATTGCGTAGAAGCACAGATTTATTATACAAGCAAAACCGTAATAGGTCTTGGCCTGCTAAGAACTAATATCAGTTGACTTCAGGGGCGTTAGTGGGATATATTTAAACTAGAATTAGGTAAAAGGAAAAACTGGGACAAATAATGTACATTTTTAAAGGGCCTCTTACACCTACACTTGGGTTACAAGTCCGAGCTCCTTTTCCTAGGAAAATTTCCTCAAAATGGGCACTCGCACGGAGAATTCGTAGAATAGTAAGAAGTTTCTCCTCTTACCTCCTACTCTTCCGTAGCGTAATATATGTATATACACACTAAAACTATTGGGTATATATACGAGTATACTACGCCAATACAACGATATCGGGTATTTTTACATAATTTAATCATTTAAAAATAATTTCATATAAGAATTATATTGTACCTAATTTTTATATAACGTTGAATACGTAATAAAATAAATTTCTAGCTTATAATAAAACAACAACACCATGTTATCTGATACTAATTAGTGGACAAAAGTTCTCTCAAGTTTTAAGTTTGTCGAATGTTCCAAGAGAAAATTTTGTGTTAATTACTATGATATATTTTATATTATTTCGTTTCATCTTTACCCTTTTCCCTTGTGTCAAGACACTCCGTTCTCCACATTCAGTTCAAACTAGAGACAATATGTATTGATTGGCAGAACTAAACTCTGCGCTTTGCAATGTCAAAGCGGGGGGAGGGAGAATTTTTTTTATTTTGTTCTTTTTTCATTTCAAGGTTCGTGTCTACGCAGTTTCATTAGACTGAGAACGGTTCCTATTAAATTAAATTATAGTCCATTTACAATCCATTACAACCGATAAGCAATCGAACCTACAACCTGTTTATAATTAGATTTTAGCCAACTACGCCACCACAATGCCCATAAAATTTTAAAATATATAAAATCTATAATAAAAAATATATAACATGAATCCTTATTTAAATCAATTTCAATTATAAATAATGAATTAATTCAAGTTTCGGTAATCACTTATTGTTTATACGACAAACAATTTAATAACAAGTAAAGGCACGCTGTAAGTACCTATAACTTAGTTAGCGGAGGTCGCAGTTCTCGCCCCGTAACCTCATTATTAAAGGAAACTCAATATGCTTCGCACTCGCACTCTATCATCCTTTGCCATTGTTCCACCAACTAGAACACACGAGTATAAGATATTTCAAAAAAATATAATTAATAATAATATGTAAGCAAATGTGTCATTAGCATTTACAAGCTTTTTTTACTTGGATAGTCAGTGATAGTGTTAGAACTCTCTGTTCTTTACTGAAATCGTTGACTATATGATGATAGTCACAGTCCATCAGTGAAAGGATCAATTATTGTTTGGCCAGATCATGATGTCGCTTGACGAAATCAATGACAACCTAAAATTTAACGATATGGTCAACTAAACGCATGGCTACTTTATGAAGTTGTCGATCTTGTTTAACCAGATCGTCAAATAATTACTTTAACATAGCATATCAGCTGATTAAAGGTGTTTTAAGTTAAAAACATCGTCTTTATATATAATATCCTCAATTTATGTTCAATATCTTATAAATACATCTTATATTACAATGTGACCTGACGTCGATGATGATATTGTTAAACGTTGAGGAATCAACGATATGGTCAAATTTGGATAGTCATTTCATGAACTGCTACCATTTCATGATATGATATACGATATATATTTAAGAGTGGGAAAATTAATATAACGTAATTAAACATTGCCCCGAGTGTGAAACGAACTCACACCTATATGTTGTGTCAAACGCTGCCACTGCGCCACAATGCCTTGCAGTATTTATCTAGTAGATAAAGTTGATGCAAATATATATTATTTTATTTATAGTTTCAAGTTTTATACCTTCGGCTTAGGAACGTAGACAGAGAGAATATAATTTCAAAGACCTTCCGTTCTCCACTTTCCGCCTAAATCATGCGGAACTCAACGTCGCGTTTTGTCTTGCCGTAAACGCTATCATACTATCTCATATTAAACCTGTTTTTATTAGATTGACCTGCAGTTATTTGTCAATGTAGATTTTTTTAACACGAATGGTGTTGAAACCAGATTCGAATGAAAATATAAACGTGTATCCAAGTCCGATAACAATACAATATTTTTATAAAAAGATCAAAACCAAGGTGACCTTTTAGTTCGATTTGCAATTAAAGCGTGTTTTTATAGTCCTTTTAGGTTTTTTGCTTTTTATTCTGTATCTAATTGTTGTTTATATATAGTTGAAACGGAAAACTTTCCAATTTTACTTTTTCCCAATTAAATATTTAAATAATCGTAGGATGCTTTACAACTAAGCGCTTTATGAATTGTAATTTTATTATATAATATTTAGGCAAGTAGTTAAACAAATGTTATTGTGATGTAAAAAAACATGTTTTTATTATGAAGCAACCTTCCAAACTTTTTTCAAATTTCATCTTAAATGTATTAACTTAAAATGTTAAAAATTATACATTAAAGCTTTCGATAATATATTGTAAGATTTGATAATTTAAAAAGGAAGATTTATAACTCCCTTTTATAAGGATCATATTTCCCTTTTTATAAGGATCATAAATAACAAAAATACAAGATTAACAACAGACATCTTCTCTGCGATGAATTAATACACTCGTTTTCATTTCATTTCCTTTCAGCTTTCACTTTGAACGTCATTTGCAAATTTAACTGAAAATTTAACTGGAATAACTATAACTTGTCCAGTCTATTTAAGAAGTACTAGACTAACCTAGATCTATCTATATCCTGAACTCAGTAAGCAGTTTATAGTACAGTAAAGGCATCTCCAATTTTGTTAACGAAGAGGTCAAAGTTCTCGCCTCTTAACCACATTATTAAGGAAACTCGATACACCTCGCACAGTGTGCTACGTCATCTTAAGTTAGGGTAAGACTATCTTATACAGTACAGTTATGTACCTACATACTTCGATGAAATTCTGTTAAAAGTTAATAAAATATTTGTTGAAATTTACGTAAATGATTAAATATTACATATTATTATTGAATACTATTAAAGTTTTATTTTTCTATTAGTTTCACGCTGAATCCCGCACTTAATATTCTGGAGGCATTGCGTGCTAAATGATGATGGAACTTAAAACCGCGCTTTGCCTCTACAACAGAGCGAAGAAAATGAAAATGTTAAGTATTTCCACTCCTCGCGTGGGAATCGAACCCACAACCGTCGTTTTTCAGTCACAATTTGTGCTTCTGCGCCACGACTGGCCTCTTTCCAATAAGTAATAAAATATTTTTTAAAAGATATTAAAGATCTTTAGCGATTTTACGTCTTGAGTGGTGATTTTTAACGTCAAATTAATTCATGTTAAAACTATGAAAACTAAGATTACACCTACATATTGTAGGTCATATAGAAGTGTAACAATCCCTAGAGTATCAATGTCAGTCATTATGCGTATGGTAACATTTCCAAGATGTGAAAGTTACAAGAAGAAAAATATTCATAAGAAAAACATTTTTATAAAACGATTTTATTTGAAAGTATTGGAATTAGTAAAGACGTGGGTTCGAATTCCTCCGTCTAAAAATTTTGGCACGTTTCTAAAAATGATTTTTTAAGTGTATGTACCTATAACAGAGTAAAATAGTATTTCTTTTTCTTTTTTTTTAGTTTCACGCTATGTCCCGCACACAGCAGGATAGGTAGTGTTATGACACTCCGTTCCCCACTAAATGAAAGAAGTAAAAATTATTAATTTTAACAAAATATCAAAGATACATTTTAGGTAACTTGTTTATTAACTGGAGCAATTTACAGTAGTCCGTGGTCACAGGTATATAATACTAAAACAGATTTTTAACCAATATAAATAGCTTCTTGTGTTAATAGTTATTGTGGCCAGTCGTGGCCCAGTGGCACAAGCGTGTGACTGTAAGCGACTGGTTGTGGGTTCGATTCCCACTCGAGGAGTGGAAATATATAATATTTCCATTTTCTCGCTCTGGTGTCGAGGTAAAGCGCGGCGTTAAGTTCCGCCACTTAACACGCAATGTCTCCGTATTCGGCGGAAAGAGGGGAACGGAGTATCTTAATACTAGGTTCCCTCTGCTTACCCTGCCGTGTGCGGGATACAGCGTGAAGCTAAAAGAAAGAAAGAAAGAAATAGTTTCTTTTAAAATTAATGAAAACGCAAACTGAACGCATAAATGAAAATTGCTGTATCTTATAATTTCAATTCAAACCAAAATCGACAAACAGGTAAATATTTCAAATATGTTTACATCCTTATGTTGTTTTACTCGCGTTTTATAAATTTAGAAAACTAATATTTTATTTTTTTTAAATGTGCAGAAATTATATTTTAAGTAATATTTATATATATGATGCCGTCGTGGCTTTGTGGGTCAGCATTTGCCTGTACTCGCGATGGATGTTGATTCGATTTCCCCTCAATAACTCTGTGACTACCATGCTATGCGAAAAAAGAGCGTTAAGCTGAAGAAAAAAATATACATCGTAATAGAAATTATAAATCTAATATGTGGGCCACGACATTGTAGCTAGAACAAATGACATGATGAACAAATGATACGTAATTACACATACATAATTTTAAAGCATCAAATTAGACGTTCATTAGAATTATTCATTTTACACGTAAAATTCATCTTTTTCGAGTTTCAAATTTATTAATTTAAACCAAAATCTTTTTTTTATTTAATTTATAAATTCATCATATTGAAAAGATGAAAATTATTAAAGTAAGTGAATTTGAAAAGCGTCAACAAAATGTCGAAATGAAATTCATATCATAGATTAATTTTAAGTTAAAAAAATGAAATTTAATTCAATTTGAAATTTAATTTAAAATTCGCATATGAATGAATTCGAAACATAATAAAAAAAATTTGAACTAGAGAATGATATCCATGACCTCTGACTTCATAATCAAAATTCACAACCACTATATTAACAGGTCATATTATTATTTAGTCCGCAAATATGATATATTTATTAAAGTACTATAATTTATTATGTATGTAATTCTCATATAGATCCGAAGCATTACATTATTCATAAAGGATGAATACTAATTGAAACCGAGATACCATAAGAGACTATAACTCATGTACGATGTACACTGTAGAATCGTTATTACTAATAAATATTATTTTTATGTTTCATGAAGACCAGATGTTATTTGAAAAGTCTATGTTTTAAATTTAAAAAAATGTTTTGTTTTCAAAATTTACGATATTGTTCATTAAAAAATTGTGTAATATTCTCTGTATTGTTTTTCTGGCATAGTAGTGTAGGCTTAGTGATAAGAAATTCCATTCACCAGTTTCGTCCCAATATAGAGCCTTTTATGTTGCAGAACTTAACGCCGCACTTTGTCCTTGCTGTCCCACTACACCACGATGGCCTCGATTTACCTGTACATTTTGAAGATAATGTTTGTTTAACGTGTACTTTGAAGTCTTTTCTTGCTTGTTTCTATCTTATTATCTCGCACCTGAAAAAATGAATAATCTGAATATTGTATAGTGTACATAGTTATGTCCAAAAATTCTATAATATCTTTTAGACTTATTTATGCTACATAATTGCTTAGTAGAGGATGGAGTGTCATGACTCTACTGTTCCCCTCTGATTTTCCCGGCGGGTATGTGGAAAAAAATGTAAATTAAATAATTACCTAATTTATTTTTAATAAGCTTTATCTTTAAGTTAAAAAACAAATTAATTGTAAAATTTAGAATGAATTTTTAATGATCAAAATAAATATTCTCGCCAAAATATACTTTTAAGTGAACCGGAATATACTTTTAAGTGGGAAATAATTATAACACTTTAGAGAAATTCGCGAAATTTACTTAGTAAACAGTTAGGAACGTGTGTGAAGAAATTAAATTTAATAGTTCAAATTTCACCACTGACTGCCAAGTGACTTTGAAATTATTCCAAAATTGAATGTACCTCCACGTTTTTGTAATATTAAAAAGCAGCTTTGCGCTTTTTCGCATACCGTTATAGACAGAGAGAATATAATGTCAAGACACATCGTCCTCCTTTTTGAAACATTGTCGCCGTCAGTGGCGGAACTCAACGGACTCCCAACTAGAAAAGATAAATGAAGAGATTTTAGTGAATTTTGACATTCCGGATTTGTTATATTTAACGGTATAAGCGGCTTTTATTTTTTACATTATTAAGGTATATTTAAGGCCATCGTCGCACAGTGGCATTTGACTGTAATGCAGATTAGTTATGAGTTCAATTTCCACACAGATAATTATATTTCAATTACTTTCATTTCTTTGTTGTGGTTAGTAGATAATGTGTGACGGTTGAGTTTTCCTAATCAACACGTACGACTAATGTGTCGATTTTGGGCAAAAAATGGAGAATAGAGTGTTTTGACACTACGTGGCACTCTTGGCTACGCGAAAAAAAGCATACAGCTGAAATATTTTTAAACATACGTCTAGACAATATAATAGGCAGTCATTCCTACTGCACCAAGCGGCTTTACATAAAATATTATATTACATACATGCCTTCTCAAATCCTAAAAGCACACATTTAAAATGAAAGAGAGCGATTTGGAAATCTCTTTCCTGTGTTCCGTTAGACTATAATATATTCAGCTCCAAATCGTTCAAAGCCTGGACTAGTTTGATATCGCGACGTGACTGCAGTGATTTACCTTTAACTTTATATATAGAGGCATTTATATAGGTCTCGAATGAAAATATTACCTTCTAAATTGTAACTTGAAATATATGTATGTACTTGTATAATGTTGATTTGATATTTGGCAATAATATCCTAAATTATAATAAAATTGGGACCAGTAACCCCTTATTGGGCGCAGTGGCACAAACGTGTGACAGTAAACGACTGGATGTGGGTTCGATTTAACGTCGTTCCGCCACTTAACACGCAATTCCTTCGAATTCGGCGGAAAGTGGGGAACGGAGTATCTTAACCCTAGAATCTCTCTGCCTTTCCTGTTGTGTGTGGGATACAGCGGGAAGCTAAAAAAATATATTAATTTCCTAGCGTTAGCGTTTCGCAGTATGGTGTAGTTCTAAACGCTATGACTGTGAGTTCTCTTCTATCTCGAGGAATTTATGAAAAACAACTTCTCGGTTTTTCTCGAATATCTGGGTAGGAAAAGAGAAAAGTTAGTGTTAATACACATTTTTTTAGCTCCAAGCTGTATCCCGCACACATCTCGATGTGCCTACCCCGGTAGGCAGAGGGAACCTAGTGTTAAGACATTCCCCTCATTCCCCCAATTAAGAATCGAATTCACTACCATTGCATTTACAGTCACACCCTGTCACACAACGGGGAGAATGCAGAATAGATTATTGTAAACATTTGTTTTTTTTTCTGTATGTCAAGTTTAATAATTACTTGTACTTAGAAAATCAAATGAGAATTTCCTGTATTGAGTTTTTAAATACATAACCCGAATAGACCTACGCGTTTTTTTTTCCATTTTAATGTGTTATTTACGTAGGAAAGGAAATACGTAGGAAATTAGAAATCAGAGCGCTTGTACAACATCCAAGACGCATGGGTTCGAATCCCGCTGCGTTCAAATTTTTAAAGTCTTTCTAAAAATATTTAAGCAATATTATTTCATTACATTTTTATAGTAATTTGTTTTATATTTTTCAACATTCATACTTTCAGCGAATTCAGCCAAAAATCTACAACTTCCTAATTTACGCGCACAAAGCATTCAGCTCAAACTGTACTAACTAACAATTTTATTAACTCTCATTTAGTTCCCAGCCATATTATTTTAAAGTTATTACCTGGTAACTCAAAACGCGTGCCATTTGTATAATAACCAATTGTTTTACATGCATCGCTTTACTTACAAAGCGTATACACTGCAAATTGAACAAAGACGGTTTTGTGTATTGTTCCCTACTTCATAATAAGCCCGCATAATGCACGCTTATTGTTAATCGTGTTAAAATAGTATTCATTATACAAGTTTAATATAATTTGATACATTTTTTAACCCTGATTTTGGGTTACTTAATTTAAATCGTTTGGTTTGGGTTGGCTGTTTGTTAATAGGGTGTTCTTACAATTTTTGTTTTTAAGATTTTTTTATATAGTTATGCCTAATTGTAGACTAGAAGTTGGCAACACTTATATTTTAAATAATAGGTCCACGTATGCTTATGTTGAACTATTAAATATGAAATTTTGACAACCAATAACTTCGGTTCGTATATTATATAAGTAAAAGCAACGCTTGTTGCTTGGTTGGCAAGCAAACAACCAAATAATTTTATTATTAAACTTTTAATAAACCATTGTGGCATAGTAGCACAGCATACTGACTGTAAACTCGGTGGTTGTGGGTTCGATTTCTACACAAGAGAATAATCATTCTCAACCTTAATACAATATTGTTATATCATGTATTATTTTTATTTCTCCGCTCTACCTTCGTACCTACATAGTGGATAACTACTACCAACTACCCTTTGCCTACCTCGTAAGGCAGGAAAAACGTGAAACAGCAACAAAATGTTTTCTTGAAATAACAAGTCTATTAACATTTTTAAATATGAACTAATCAATAATATCCATTTAAAATTAGTTACTTTTGTATATTTAAAAGTTTAGTTTTAGAAACTGGGCCAGCGAGTCTTAGTTTGCGTCTCTAGTCAATTCGACTACTTGTTGATGCTCATAAACCGAGAAAGAAGTAATTATTGGCAACACAAGGTCCTCCATTGAGAACTCTTTCATACTAAGATCAATCACAACGGTATTTTAGACACCTGCGCACTTTAATTGCGTAGACAAGGTTATACAGTTACCTTAATGGTAACTGTTTTCTGATACGGTTCATCATTTTTTGAAGCCAGCAGTAATTGGTACGAGTATTATATAAGTATTACCATTTCTACTGATAATATTAAACTAAGTAGATATGTCAAGTGTGGTAAGGATAAGGAAGTCGAAAAATTTAGACTACAGTATCTATACAAGTTACAAGCTTAAAGAATCATGCCCTTTTTGCATAATGAAGATGACTTTTTGACGGCATTTGTCATGTCTATAAAAAAAATACTTTACAAAGACAATAAATGTAAAAAGTTATAAAAAAGGTAGTTGTGGCGCAGTATGACAGCGTGTGACTGTAATTGCACATGATTGTGGGTTCGATTCCTACTCAGTGGAATGATCACAATTAACTTTAACGTTCTCTCCGACTACTCTACTATGCGAAAAAAACGTGAAGCTTCTAAAAATAGCAGAAAATATCAACAACGTCGCAAATGCATGATATTAAGTATTTTAGCAGAAGAAAACGGTTGTAGCTTCTCAATACTATCAGCAGGTAATCAGAATAAAAACTGTGAAAAATGAAGCAAAAGTAGGCACCATGCACGTAAGTATCCATAGAATACATTAATAAGTTATAAAATACGTAACACATCCCCTATATATTTAATATTAATAACAATTCAATTTCAAAAGCAAACCCCAGAAAAGCAATATTAACTTACACAGAACGAACACAAAAAAGAAAATGTATTACAACAATAACCGAAAAAAAAATCGCTCAAAGCAAATATCAAACAACGTTTTAATCTATCAAATTGAAGTTTAAAACGGAGGGAGCAAAAATTACTGTAAATATTTATCGTCTCACCCAGAGAGCCTTTTCATCGAGTTGTAAGACCATTTAAATAATGCTGAACAAAAAAGGCACCGCTCTTCAAACAACTGTCTTGATGAAGGCCATTCGCTCCAGATTCCCTTAAATTTGTACATTATTAAACATCCCTTTGTTTTCGAGTACCTCCGTTTTTCTTTAAAAGAAACCATAAATAATTCAGCATACGTAATTAGGTTAATGATAACTGGTCTATTACGAATGTTTTCTTTCCGTGCTTTGGTTAACATCAAAATATTTAAGTTTGTTAGTCGGAAAGTCTAATTTTAACGTGAAATTTATTATGATATAAAAGTTGGATGGAATAAACATTTATGTATCCAAATATAAATATTTGGTAAATTTACAGAATGGCATAAAGACAATTGTCATTGAGCTGTCTATATTGTTTCCACAGATTTTTAATAAAGATATTCTTAGATAATATACTTAGAGCTTTTGGGGTAAGCAGAGAGGCCGTCGCGACGCAGTGGGACATCGTCCGACTAGGAAGCGGTGGTTGTAGGTTCGATTTCTACACTGCATGCTAAATTTCAATATCTAAATTTTCATTTCTTTGCTCTGGTCCATGAGACGCGACGAGAAGCGCGACGTTGAGTTCTGTTACATATAGACACAATATCTCGATTTCTTGCGGAAAGTAGATTACGGAGTTTTTTGACACTAGGATCTCTTTGACTATTTTCTTAAACAGGAAAAAGTGTATAGCTGCACAGAAAAAATATCAAATAGGCAGTAACTCCTCTATATCGGTTTTTGCCAACACATTTAAAGACAAATACATCAATATATTTTACAAATTAGTTTGTGAACTATATTTTCACTACATTTGAGATAACACATACCTAAATAAACATTATCGATTCAATAATTAAAAATTCCGTTTACAATCAACAGTAAAAGCAATGCAAATGTTATATTATGTAACACTAGGGTAACCATCCTCACGGGTTTCCCTGGATTTATCCTAGTTAAGAAAACGTCCGGGAAGAGTCCAATCTTCAGTCACTTGTAGTCTGGAGTTTGATTATAGTTAATAATTTTTCTTGTGAATTTACCGCAGTTTGCAACGCTTGACACAACATGCGCTTCCATATCTACGTATTTTTAAAAAATGGTAGAAGTCTGCTACAGTGCCTTAAAACCTTAAAAGTATTGCATTTTGTTTTTAAGATGTTTTAAATTAGAATTATTTAAAAAACCTCTTGAAATACAACTATTTAAGCCGGATTAATCTATCATATAGTTTTGGTATCCGAATTTGAATTTTTAGAAAAAATAACGCGTCAAATAGTTTACAATAGTCCGTGGTTACAGGTAAGCAAGGTCAGTACCTTAGACAATCTACTCTGTGCAAACGTTTTTTGTCCTGATTTGCCAATTTTTTTTTTGGTAAGCCTACAATACGGACTAATGAAGCGTAAATTGCTATAAACTGTACATGCGAGTTCATTACGTGGTAATACATACAGAATATAAGCAGAGAAATTAACACTCAAGTGGTCTAATTCAATTTAAGTGACACTCGCTTTACCTGCGTTGATTAGCTTTAAAACGTATGTATGCTATTCTAAAGTCTAGAAGCTTCGTTATACAGGTATGTCGCTTTGTGAAAACAGTGAATAAAGTGACTAATTAAAAAATATAATACTCGATTCACGTAATATTATAGTGGGTTTGAATCTAAATCATTTTTTTAGCTTCACAGTGTATCCCGCACACAGCAGGGTAGGCAGAGGGAAACTAGTATTAAGATACTCCGTTCCCCACTCTCCGCCGAATTTGGAGGCATTGCGTGTTAACGCCACGTTTTACCTCGAAAGAGGGCGAAGAAAATGGAAATATTAAATATTTCCACTCCTCGAGTGGGAATCGAACCCACAACCAGTCGTTTACAGTCACACGCTACTGGACCACGACTGGGTTTGAATCTAAATCATTTCAGATTATGTATAAGCCTGTATAAGCATGCAAAGGACAACGTTAAGTTGACTCTATTTAAGATGTACTTAGGTCATATTTATAAAGCAGGCAATACGCAGTTGTTTAGAGTTTTACTGTTGGACATGCATACGACTATATTGTTTTATAGATATCCCATTCTGTAAGGAGGTAGGCGAAGGAAAAGTATTATATACAGTTATTCTGGATCATCATCATTTATCTGATTTGGAATCTTCTAACAGTTCCTATAGTTTCTAAATAATAATAATAAAGTTTTAACACATGACATCATACATTTAAAAAAACAGTTTTTTAATTTAACGCATTACATTATAAATTAATTTTATTTTTAAACATGACTTTTATATATACTTTCACTGTTTTGTTGTATATTATTTTAAAAGATTGATTTTATAATTTATATTTACCGCTAAAGTGCTTGACCACAGCTCACTATGAATATAATAATTATATACATACTAAACACTCAAACAAACCTACTATACTAAAATTTGAGTAATACAACATACGTGAGGAAGTAATACAATATACTAACACTAAGTTCCCTCTGCCTACCCTGCTGTGTGCGGGATACAGCGTGAAGCTAAATGAAAATGACAACATACGTCAAATAAACTGTGTTTAAAAATAAATGGGCATCTTAAATATTATATATTTGTCGTGGCGCAGTGGCACGAACGTGTGACTGTAAACGACTGGATGTGGGTTCGATTCCCACTCGAGAAGTTTAAATATTTCCATTTTCTTCGCTCTGGTGTCAGAGGTAAAAGCGCGGCGTTAATTTCCGCCATATAACACGCAACGCCACCGAATTCGGTGGAAAGTGGGGAACTGAGTGTCGTAACACTAGGTTCCCTCTGCCTAACCTGCTGTGCGCGGGATACAGCGTGTAGAAATTATTATATACAATATGAAAATCTAACTATAAGATAGAATATAAGATATTAGCCACATATGTATACGACAGACGGTTAGCTTCCTCAACGCGCACAAAGGGGCGGTCTCCCATTATTCACGATTTAATCCTTTAGAGATTCAACATCAAATTAGGGGCAGTAAAAGAAAATAAATTAGGCGCTGTCATAAATATGGAACGGTACAGCGACAAGTAGCGAGCGAATCTACCCAATACATTATAAGCATGCGTGATTTACTATACGTAATAAATATCTCCTTCCCGTCTATTTCATACAAAATTCATATAATTCATACTAACAAAGACGTTGGCTCAGAACTCAAATTGTACGAGGATTTCCGCCTTCAGCCAGTTTCTAACGCAATATTCGTAAACCATAATATGTATTTCGTGACTTTATCGTTATTGCCCAACTATCAATAAATTTATTCAGCCAAGCCTTCTTTTATTCTTATGATAGATAGGTACAAAGTACAATTTTTCGTGGTTATCCCATTTACGTTTTGTTTATAACGTTGAAATGGTGTCGATGACGTTTTTATAAGTTCTGGTATAAGAATTCACCTATTATCTGTCGTTTTACATCGTGGTCGGAAATCCGTTTTCGTTTTTATCGTGTTGTTTTTGGTAGACTTGGCGTGAAAGCTTAGATATTATGCAATATTTTAAATGGAAAGTTGTCGCAAATAACATACTTATAGGAAAAAATGGTTCATTTTATATAATTTTTATTTTTATAATTCTTAATAATAAAATGTGTAGTCTTAGTTAAATGCTTTAACCAACTAATAAAATGTGTACAAAACATAATCTTCTCGATTATTCATTTTAAACAAATTATCTAATTAAGTGATTAAGTGACTAACTAAGAGACTTGAAGAGAAAATAATTTACTATATATTATATTTTTATAAATTAAAAATGTATTGCTAAGTAAGGTTTAACTCATTCATAGGCCAGGGATAGGAAAATGTAGAGCGAATCTTTCCACATTTCCTTTTCTTTTTAGTGTCACGCTGTATCCCGCTCACAGCAGAATAGGCAGAGGGAACCTAGTGTTAAGACACTCCATTCCCCACTTTCCGCCGAATTCGGAGGCACTGCGTGTTAAGTGGCGGAACGGAAAAGTTAACGCCGCGCTTTGCCTCGACCAGAGCGAATAAAATGGATATAACAAATATTTCCGCTCCTCGAGTAGGAATCAACCCCTCAACCAGTCGCTTAGCAGTCACACTTTGTGCCTCTGCGCCACGACTGGCCTCGATACTAATTGTTATAATATAACAGATACATAATTGGTATATAACATTCTGAAATACTATGCGGGAATAGAGGTCTATTACAGGTGGATCTTATCACAGGTGTACCGTGGTTTACAAACGATTTAAGAGAGTAGATTTATTTCTACTTACTACTAAAAAAAGAAAAAAGAAGGTTAAAATGCTAACCAACTAAATTGAAATATATTTTTGCTTAACCAACTAAATTAAAATGTACTTTCACGTGTTATTGTTGTAACAAAATTTGTGTATGTATGTTTAAATTTAATTTACCAACATCAGGGTAAAGTTAATTTGTTTCAAATAATTCAGGTGCAGGAGATTCCCAACAGATCATTGTGGTCGAATTGAGCGTAGCATCGTGATAGTAGCAAAGTTAGTTAACAAATAGTTTAGGGGTCGACTTCGAAACCAGATTGTTTTAAGTTTATAATTGTTTTTATTTTTAAATAATTTGATTTTGCAAATAATATATATTTTTTTATTACCATATTTACGTATCAGTATTAAGTCGTTTTTAAATTAGCATCATTGTGACTCAAGATGTGCCTTTTGATATAGTAATTGAGGTTTCAATTCTAGGTTTTGTGGTATTTTAAAATACTTTCATTTTGCCTATCTAGTTAGAAAAACGATACTTCTCTATAATAAGATGTAGTAAAAAATTGTAATTTGTTAAGAGATTCTATTAGTTGTAAACAAAAGTCGTAAATAAATACAGATATGAATGTGTTATTTAAAAATAATCGAAAAGTTTAAAATAGATCATTTAGAGTGTCATTGTAGAGTGTAAATATGTATAAACAATTTTTATTTTACTTATTAAAAAAATTAAACACTTGTTATTTTAAAAATATTTTATAAATACTTATATTTATATTTATCAATCTATATAAGAAAGTGCATTAAAATATAACGATTCACAGTATTCACAATATGATATAAATAAAATAGAACAATATTTATTAAATAAAAAATACATATTTGATGAAAATTTTACAGATTAGCAAACCATGCCGCCTCTCGTCCTATATTATTAATCCAACTTCCCCAAGCACACTGCAATATACTAATTACCTGTCACAAGTGACGCGCTGTAATCACTGCGAGCCGCGTGATTGAAATTAACAGTATGAATCTAAAGTGCACATGCAATTTACATCTTCACCTTTACTAATGTTTGAAACTAATTTGGTTAATAGATGTAGCTATATTTATATTTTTAGAGCTTCTCTTTTTCCCTGTTGCACGTTAGGTAGGAAGAACCTCGTGGCCAGATACTCTGCTCTCCACCTTTATGAGCTGAGCGAAGCGAAGTTCTTACTGGTCAAAAGTGTATTTCGTTCTGGTTTAACTCTTCCTGGGCAATATGTAGTAGACCTCTGAAATTTGGCAGGGATATCGAGCACAGTGTCTGAGTGTCTGAGTTTTTGGTGATAATTGTAAGTGTAGTTTTTGAATAAATGGTCATTAAATGGTTAAAAATTCCCCTAGACTTAGGCTGTGGAATGTTAAGTCTTATGTTAGTGTTAAGTGTTTGCTTTTCAATTTTTTTTTACATGTAATAACATTAAATACGTACTTCCCTCTTCCTACCTAGCTTCTAGCAAAGAGGCAGTTCTTAGTAGAGGCAGTATATCTTTACGTCCGAAATCGATACGTGCGCTATAAGATACATAACTAAACGACACTCTATATCTTGTCTACGACGAGACAGCGGAAAAATGAAAATAGTAAAATGATTATCATTTTACCATGTGGGAACCCACAACCAATTACGATTAATGTCAGTCGCTGTCCTACTGCACCTCTGAATATATTTATTTGTATTTTCAATCTCTAATATAAAATACATTACGTAAGGAACTATAAAATAAAGAACAAAATTTACCATACTTATTTACTTTTTCCCTTGTAGGTCTACAAGTTAGGCAAGAAGAACCTAATATTAAGATACTCCGTTCATCCAACTTTCTACCGGAATTTCTTATCAGACCTAAGAAGTGAAAATATTTAGAATATTATTAACCTGATAATATTCAAAGTATTTTTATTCCCTCTTCACAAACCAACAATGATATTTTCAATGACATATAGTAAAACAATAACAAATCACTGCATTGTCAATAGTGATTCTTTTTTGTTCTAGACATATTGTTTTACAAAACAATATTTAACAAAAAGCTTCTTGCTTTTCCCGAGTCGCCGGATAGGCAAAGAGAACAACAATGACTATACTCCGTTCTGGAGTACATTACCTACTTTTAAACACTTTTAAAATGTTACTCCACACTTAGGAAAATTGAAAATGACATTTAGAAAACGTATAAAAATTTTGAACCCAGCGGGATTCGAACGCGCGCCTCCTGAAAACCGCCCAATCGCTTAGACCGCTAAGCCATGCGTTCTACTACAAGCTGCATCGAAATTCTTATACGCTTTTATTACAACTTATTTTTGTTGTTGAGTGTAAGTGAAGTACATTACCTGTTGAGCGGCGGAGCTCAAGAAGAAGAAGAAGTAAGAAAAGAAAATTTAAATATAATCATTCTCCGAATGGGAAATCTCGAACCTACAACCATTGCTTTATAGTCAAACTTTCCATGCCACGAGGACCTCATAATCAATTAGCTATTATAAATTATTTATGGAGCCCAGTTGTGACGCAGAGGCACAAGGTGTAGACTATAAAGAAACTGCTTGTGGTTTCGATTTCCATTCGAGGAGTGGAATATTTAGTATTCCCATTTTCTTCGCTCTAGTGTCGAGGCAATTCGCGGCCTTGAGTTCCGCCACTTAACACACAATGCCTCCAAAATGCGGCGGAAAGTAGGGAACGGAGTGTCTTAACACAAGGTTCCCTCTACCTACCCTGCTGTGAGCGGGATACAGCGTGAAACTAAAAAAAAGTTATTGATAGAAAACAATATATAAACCAAAACCGCAGTCACAAGCTAGTCGTATAACACGAGCGATACTTCATTTGCTCAACGATTAACACAACCAATACAAAAACGTCGAGAGTAGTTGAAAACCAATTATACGAAATGAATTGATAATATTTTTACGTTCAAAAAATTATGAGGATCCATCACAAGAAAAATATGAATGCTCTCTTTGAAATAATAACTCATATAACATTGGAATTAAAAATGGTGCGTTATGTAATTTATTAACTGAATAAGAAAAGAAATTGTGAATTTTGTAGCCAGTCGTGGCCCAGTGGCACACGCTTGTGCCTGGACTGGTTGTGGGTTCGATTCCCACTCGAGGAGTAGAAATATTTAATATATCCAGGTAAAGCCCGGCGTTAAGTTCCGCCACTTAACACGCAATGCATCCGAATTCGGCGGAAGGTGGGGAAGGGAGTGTCTTAATACTAGGTTCCCTCTGCCTACTCTGCTGTGTGCGGGATACAGCGTGAAGCTAAAAAAAAATAAGAATTTTTAATAATTGGAAGAATAGAAAATATATTGTGGCGCAGTGGGATAGAATTTGATTGTACACGCAATCGTTGTAAGTTCGATTCTCATACGGTGGAATTATTATTATTTAAATTACATCGATTTCTCCGCTTTAGTACTCAAGACAATTTTGTGGCGGAAAGTGGAAAACGGTGCGTCTTAATCCTAAGTTCTTTCTGATCTACTCTTTCCCCTGCTGACAAAATACCCCCAGCAGGAATACAACCTACAACCATTGTATTTACACTCAGATACTGCCCTGCTGAATCACGATGCCTTCATATTAATTAACACAAAGATAAAATCACGACCGAGAAGCAATGGGGCCAGTCGTGGCGCAATAGCACAAGCGTGTGACTGGTTGTGGGTTCCATTCCCACTCGAGGAGTGGAAATATTTAATATTTCCATTTTCTTCGCTCTGGTGTCGAGGCAAAGCACGGCGTTAAGTTCCGCCACTTAACACGCAATGTCTCCGAATTTGGCGGAAAGTGGGGAACAGAGTGTCTTAACACTAGGTTCCTCTGTCTACCCTGCTGTATGCGGGATACAGCGTGTAGCTAAAAAAAGCACCATTGACTTACTGAGTGACTGACTGACATACATTTGTTTATGTTACAACACACACGTTACACGTAAATTAACGGGTAATAAAATGGAAAAATTGCAGTTTAACCCTCCGACCTAAACAATCCAATGAAATATTAAGCGAACACGCAACAAATCGTACCTTAACAAATAACCCCGTTTTAATTTGCAAGTTTAAGCGGCGGCTCCCGAGGAACCCATCTATCTTCTCATAGCTCAGCGTCCTGATACCGCTTGTTGCTATCTGATTTTATTTTTCTACTCTTATATATGTAGAAATTAGTAAATTATATAACTTTGTTATTAAAGTTAAAATATAGGTATATAACTTATTTATTATATTTTACTTTGATTATGTATAAATGTTGTTTGTTAGAAGTTATGACGCAGTGGGCAGTGTCTGAAATGAGATAGTTGCAGGTTTAATTTTTAAGCACGGGAATCCGGCAAGACAAGTCGCGCAGCGAAGAACGGGTCGCTATGATATTAAGTTCTCTCTGTCATGCTTCGATAAGTGTGAAGCTAAAAAAAACATAATAGTTATAATAAATATAATAGTTATAATAAATGCAATATAGTAATCATGCAAAATATAGAAATTATAATAAAATAGTTATATAACGGATGTATATCTTGATTTCATTGGAAAGTGCATTGTCATGAATGTAGGCTAAATGTACATTTATCCTATATATATTGCATTTATTATAACTATTATATTTATTATAACTATTATACTAATACATACATAAAACTTGGTAAAATGCATATACTTAGAAAATAAAATAATTTTCCTTCATCTGTATTCCACAAGCTTGTATTTGATTCTACCACTCTAAGCGTATATATGTATCTAGATGAGCGTCTACTGAAGATTAATCACAATTCTTTCTGCCTACCATACAGAAAATAATAAAAATAATACATAAATACTTGTTAAAGAAAATACAAAAAAAAATCAATGATATCGTATCTGAATTTTTCATATGAAACTGATAAATTAAAGCACAATGGCCACACGTTAACAAGGAAGCAATTAATCATGAAAACAACCACGAGCTTTCCATTTAAATAAAACTCACAATTTTATAATTACAAATGTAACAGCGATGTGGCGAGGCCCGCATATGCGATACAATATGACATTCACCGTAAACGTTTTCATGTAAATAATTTATATCCCGAATTAAAGCAAATATACTATTTTATAAATTAACAAAATTGATGAAAATTATCGTAGTTATGAAATTTCTATGGGTATTTTTGATGCAGGCTTTCAATGTTATTTACGCAAATCGATCATATGCAAGTCAAGATATTACCTCATAATACTGGGTCTCGCAGGTACATGATAAAACACCTAATTGAAAGTGAACATATTTTTTGAATTCGAAGCTGTTTCTCTTGGGCCCATTAAAAATATCAAGATCCCAATCTGTAATGTCAAGATTTAACATGTTATTTATTAAAAATCTTATTAGCTTTTTTGCTATATTATCGTTCTAATATTTGTAAATTTTTAATATTTTTAAAACGGTTTATTGTTTCGGGTAAAAGCTTTTTCATGCATAGCGCGGTAGTCATATAAAATCTAGTGTTAAAACATTCCGTTCTATGATTTCTACCGGAAATCAAGTTATCATGTTGGATGGCTACGACTCAACGCCACGCCTTGTCTTCTAACCAGAGCAAAGTTATGGAAATAATTTTAATATAATAATTTTCCGTAACAATTAGAGCCAAAAATAGTCGCGTTTACAGTCTGACTCTCTATTACATTATTATAACGTTTCGACATAGTGCCTTGCCACTAGGTTCCATCTGACTTCCCCGGTGCACCAAAAAATATATAAAACTGTTTTTTTATACGATATATAAACAAACATACAGAACCTCTTCAACGTAGTTGGTTTAAAAAGTGATTTCCTGTAGATCCCCGCCTTCAATACAAGATAATCAAGCAACACAAAAGTTTAATTTTCGCTATAACAACGACACGGTAAATATTGAAAGAAAATCTAGATGAATGAAGTGGTTTTTATTTATTCGAATTGTATGTATTATACATACTGTAGTACATTTTTGTTAAGATTATTTAAAAAAATGTGAATATATGTATTTTTACTTTATTCGAGATATTCTTACAGGATTTTATTTAACTTGCAATGTGCAAATATATGGAGACCATCCTGGCGCAAAGTGAGAGAATCTGACCCCGAGCGCTTTTGTTTGTGGGTTCAATTCCTACTCGGGGAAATAATTATTTTTAAATTATATTCATTTCTCCGCTCTGGTCTTTCCTTGTCTAGCCGAAAATCACGGCATGTCTTAATTACTCGCGGAAAAAGGGAAACGGAGTAGAGACTCCGTTTCCCTTTTTCCGAGTAGTATACAGAGGTATACTAGGTTTTCTCTGACTACCACGCTAAAAGGGGGAAACTGTAAAATGTATGTATGTTTGTGTGTGGGTGTAATCTTGCAACCTAATTATAAAACCCTTGATTGATCTAAAACGTCGTATACATTTTTAGTTTGTCATTACATTTATTAAGCAAAATTTCTTTATCACTCTCTTGCACAATAAACCTAATAAGAAAAAATAAGAAAATTCGTTTACAAATAGAAAAAAATGATCAACAATAAGTTAGGAATACTACAGACGTTGATATGCCTTTGTTGATTGATAGTTTCTACAAGCTATTCTATATATTACCTGCTTAGTTCTCGACCTAGTATTAGAAAATCATCTACTATTGTTAACTTGAAGTAAGGTTAGTCGAACTATATAAATTACACTACAATCGTAACTATGACGCAGTGAATAAATAAAATATCTTCTTACTGTAACGCAATGACTTTGGGTTCGATAAATACTGAGGAAAGTCTATATTTAAAATGGCGGAACTTAATTAGTAATATCTTTTGAATTCGGATGGGAAGAGTGGGGCTGGGTGTCATGACACTAGGTTGTCTCTGCTAAATAAAGAAACAGGAAAAAATATTTAGTTAACAAGCTCATACAATAAAGATAAAATGTTTTTTTTTACCTTCACGCTGTATCCAGCACACAACAGGGTAGGCAGAGGGAGCCTAGTGTTAAGACACTCCGCTCCCCACTTTCCGTGTTAAGTGTGCGTGCATTGCGTGTTAAGTGGCGGAACTTACCGCCACTCTTTGCCTGTGATACCAGAGCGAAGGATATGGTAATATTAAATATTTTCACTGTCACATGTTCATGGCACTGCGCCACGACTGGCCCAAATAGCTGAATAAAATGTATGACAAAATAAACCGTCACTTATGAACTAGTGCCTAAAAAGATAGAGTAAATCTATTTATGCCGCTTCACGTTTTTCCACAGCTGAGGTTTGTGGGAAAAAACGATACAGGTAAGGAGAATATAGTGTTGAAACACTCCGTTCGCCATTTTCCGCCCAAAAAATGTATACGAAATTTATTTTATATTTTATTGTGTTAATAGAAAAGCAAGTAGAAAGCAAGTAGCCGTAGAAAGTATAACTTTCTTATTCTAAAATTAGAAATTAGGTCAGAATAATAAACAATATTTACAGTTATTGTTATTTTGTTCTAAATAAGGAAACGTTTATTTATGTGCCTATATTTTGGGCAATATCTCTCTAAACGGGCTGAGCTATAGTGAAAGGAGTTGCATATTTTTTTCTGTATAGGTAGGTTTTTTTGTGTACAATTGCATGTATTAAAACCTAGGATAAATAATAAAACTTAAGACACTCCATACAGCACTTTCGCTCTAAATTCGGTACATTGCATGTTGGGTGCGAAAGTTAACGCGTGTCATACAAAACTGAGGAAATACAATATAAGATTTCAAATATAAACATTCCTTCGTCTGAAAATCGAACCTGAAGCGCTTACAATCGCTTAGAATCGCTTTTTCCACTGCGACAACATGGCCGTAATATTTTAAAATACATATAATTTAATTAAAATTAAGTAAGCTTAAAGAACTTATACACTATTTATTGGCCAGTCGTGGCCCAGTGGCACAAGCGTGTGACTGTAAATGACTGGTTGTGGGTTCGATTCCCGCTCGAGGAGTGGGAATTATATTTCCATTTTCTTCGCTCTGGTGTCGAGGTAAAGCGCGGTGTTAAGTTCCGCCACTTAACACGCAAGCCTCCGAATTCAGCGGAAAGTGGGGAACGGAGTGTCTTCCCACACTAGGTTCCCTCTGCCTACCCTGCTGTTTGCGGGATACAGCGTGAAGCTAAAAATAAAAAAAATAATAAAAACTATTTATTGTTTAAGGAAGGCCTCACTTGTTATTTTCCGATTCAATTTAAAACATCGCAAAGATAACCTAGGCCTTGAGCAATACAAATGTCTATTGTAATCCTTGACGTACGATGCTATTTTTCAGGCTCCCACGTCGCTTTATCACCGCCGGTCACCTTTTCAGCATACAATATGCTGTTTACAGCTGAATTTATATAAGAAGTGTGATTATTTATTTGTATCGTGTTCTAGATTTTTTTATATTACTACTTGATGTAGGTAGATTTTTTAAATTATTTAAGATTTTCGTAAGTGTGAAATAAATATGTATATAAAAGCTAGTCAAAAAATAATTGTAATAACTATAGGTAGGTCAATCGTGGCGGATTGTCATGAAAGTTTGACTGTAAACGCGACTGGTTGTGGTTTCAACATCCGCTTGAGAAGTTGAAATATTGAATATGTCCATTTTTATCGTCCTGATATCGAGGCAAAGTGCGGCGTTAAGTTCTGCCACTTAACATGCAATGCCTCCAAAATTCTGCGGAAAATGGGGAACGGAGTGTCTTAACACTAGATTCCTTCTGCCTAGCCTGCTGTTTGCGGGATACAGCGATGAAGCTACAAAAAAAACTATAGGTATTGTATAAATGGAGATACAATTTACAGCAAATTATATATGTATATAAATTGGAAATTTGCAAGGAAGTGTGTAAATAAATCAAAACTTAAATAATAAAAAAAAATGTTCCCAACATAAGAATTTTACGTTTAAAATAAACAAATCATTACAACTTGTACATTATTATAAAACCTGATTAAAATTATTTCTCTATTCTGAGGACATATCAAAGCGTAGCCTTAAAGCTCCGTATCTCAAATTCGGAAAGTCCAGAAAGGAGTGTTTTAACACTATGTTCTCTATGCCTAGCCTGCTTTTTAGAAAATAGATTAAAAAACGTGTAGCTGATAATATAATATAGAAAACCTACATATCAAATAACTTAGCCGGATATAAATTTTTTTTTCAGCTTCACGCTGTATCCCGCACACAGCAGGGTAGTCAGAGGGAACCTAGTATTAAGATACTCCGTTCCCCACTTTCCGCTGAATTCGGAGGCATTAAGTGGCGGAACTTAACGCCGCGCTTTACCTCGACACCAGAGCGAAGAAAATGGAAATATTAAATATTTCCACTCTCGAGTGGGAATCGAACCCACAACCAGTCGTTTACAGTCACACGCTTGTGCCACTGGGCCACGACTGGCCACAACTGACTATAAAATTAATAATATTTCATTACTATATCCAGTTTTTTCAGTAATATTTTAGGAGCGCGCCGCATTCTATCTTGACAAAGCGCTCGTCTATGTCGCTAAATCCGCATTGCTGCCAAATAATCTCGGGTATACTGTCCTATTTTGAATATATATAGTGAAATTACTAAAATATATATTGTACACAGTGGTGCGATTGAAGCATGTTTGTTTGTTGCGTTGCGTTGTCAGTTCCAATGCCAATTGAAAAAAGATTGAGGCCAGTTGTGGCGCAGGGGTCCAAAGTGTGACTGTAAATGCGACTGGTCGTTGGTTCGATTCCCACTCGAGGAATAGAAATATTTAATATTTCACTTTCTCCGCTCTTATATCGAAGCATAGCACGGCAATGAGTTCCGCCACTCAACACGTAATGCATCGAATTCGGCGGAGAGTGCTTAAGGGGATATGTTCTGTGCCTATCCTGCTGTGTTCACGCTGTAGCATGAAGCTAAAAAAACACTCAGTTCTCCACTTGTCGTCCAAAATCGTGATATTGTTTATGAAGGAACTTTGCCTTGAAACACGAAAATGATTATTACAATCATTTCCCAAGTCGAGAAAGAACCTCATATCGTTTATAGTCAGAACCACGAAAGCCTGGCTACTAACTACTAAAGCTACTGGTGGGTTGAACTCCCACTCGAAGACTGGAAATATTATTTTTTTTTATTTTCCTCGCTCTGGTATGGAGAGAAAGCGCGGCGTTAATTTTCGTCACTAAACACGCAACGCCTCCAGAATCCGCCGGAAAATGGGCAACGGAGTGTCTTAACACCAGATTCCCTCCGCCTACCCTGATGAGTCGGGATACAGCGTAAAAACTAAAAAAAAATAAAGAAGCACAAATATATAAGACGCTATCTAAGACGCCTGGCAACAGACTCTTACATGGAAATATTTCAGGCAATAGATCAGCTGAAGCGTTGGAGCTACGTTTGTGTAGACTATCGTTTCTCAACCATTTCGCGAACCTCGAAAAAGGCAAAATGTTAAGCAAAAAATCTTGTGACCACGTCACTGTAAAAGTATAATAATATTCCTTTAATAAAACAATATTTTATACCTATATGTAGTTGTAGACCCCCTTTAAAAACATACTCCAATCTCTTGAGAATCACAACTTGAGGAACGGTAATATAAACTATCCGCTCGCCCGCTCAAGCCCGCTCAAGCCCGCTTAAGGCTTCGCCACGTAAACTACATAATTGTTTCATTATATTTATAAGTATTTTTGAAAAATAAAGTAGCCAATGTTTAATCTTGGATTATCAACTATATATATTTCAAAATTCATTACAATCGGTAAAGCGGCTTAGATTTTTTTATATAAACATTCATCTCCTATTTCAACCCTTTAGAGGTTAATTTTTGAAAAAATAGGTAGCTTATGATTGATTATTTACTACTTTCATTCTAAATTTCATCCAAATCGGACCGGTAGATTAGCCGTGAAATCGTGAGAGACAAACAGACATACTTTCGCATTTATAATATAAGTATGGATTGGTGGATTGGAAACTGAATTGAGGAAGCGCTTATATCGCATTTTGGTAATAGATATTGTAATTATCTACGAGTGTTTAAGCTAGAAGCCCTTTTAGTGTGTAAATGTTGTATAAATGTTTAGTTTGGATGATAATGCATGGTTAGATGTGTGGTGTCATTTTAAACGCAACATGGCGGAACACTCAAGATGGCAAAATAAGATAGAAATATATTTTTAACCTACATGAATATGAAATGAAAGAAGTTGCTGAGAAATATTCGAAAAATCTCGTATTTTTTTCTTATTTTTCGTTGTAGTTTTGAACAATGTGGAACCAAAAATCCGACGTTCGTTTCTACGGTCGATTTCACAAGCATATTTTTAATAGTCAAATAGCAATTCCAGGTGCTCACCGTTTTTTCCTCGTCAAAGCTCAGAATTCAATGGTGCCGTTCAACGAATATCGAAAACAATGTAATAAATTCGTAAATAAAGTAAAAATATTTTTAAAATCAAAATAATATAATATATATATACCTAACTAAGTTGTCTATTAGTTGAACAATAAAAAAATTAAAAATGATTCGAAAATATTTCAATATATTAATTGTTAGGCCTTAATTATTCTCACATAAAATTGCAAATAAAAAGAAGTATTTATTTTATTATATATCCGTCTCTCATATTCGAAATAGTAAAATAAAAAATGTATATTATTTTTTAGCTTCAGGCTTTTCCCACATAGCAGACAGGCAGATAGACAAAGAAAACCTAATGTAAAGCTTTTCGCTTATATCAGAAACATTAGGTGTTGAGTGACGGAACTCAATGCCAATCTTCAAAGTAGAGTATTTAAAATAATTTAAATATAATCATTTGCCATTTTTTTTTAGCTTCACACTATATTCCGAATACAGCAGAGCAGGCAGAGGAAACCTAGTGTTAAGACACTCCGTTTCTCTCACTTTCCGCCGAATTCTGCAGGCTTTGTGGTAAGTGGCAAAACTTAATGTCGATCTTTGCCTTGACACCAGAGCTAAAGAAATGGAAATATTAAATATTTGCATTTCTCAAATCGGTATCGAACCTACAACCAATCGCGTTTTACAGCGTTTTGCCCCTACCCTACGACGATATTATTGCATACATATTTTATCGACGTTACTTACCAATACGCTCAAAATGATTTTATTAATAGACACAATGGCAACAAAAAAAGAAAATTAAAACAAGCGTAAATTACTCTGTAACAAATCTGTACTTTCATATTTATTAACCTGTATGTTATCCAATTCAAATTTCAGCTAATACAACTAAAAAGTCGTACTTATTGCGTAATATATTATATGCGTATAATTTGAATTCTAATTTATATTGCAAATACTAATCATCATCAGTGTTATTAGAATTTGATTGTAAAGGTGATTGTTTTGGAACTATCCTCACAAGGATAATGACTACATATTATAAAATTATTATTGTAATGCCCCGAATTCCAATGGGTAACGAAGAACTGTGTGTGTTAACACTACTCTGCTACTACTGATCTGCAGAGACGAGCATGAGGCTGTAAAAAATATATAAATATGACACAAGCAGGGAACCCAATAACGAAGATCACGCAAAGAAGCATATAAACTCATCGGAAGACGTATATGAACCGGTTACTTTTAATGAGAATCAAACCCACAACCATCATGTTTATCGTATATACGTTGAGATTAATTATAGGCAAGATTAATTATAATTTAATATCACCATCTATAGAGTGTAAAATTCATACTATAATTATCAACATCACATTATAAATACAAAATGAAACCTCCAAATTCATTTCAAAATTACATCACATCACACACAGAACTCAATTCGAAATTGATCAATTAAAACATTCCGGCCGAATCAAAGTTTTTAGATTAAATTCAAAAATTAGTAACATATGAAGCAAATTTGCTCGCTGGCTCCGATCCCCCACGAGACAGTGTACATACAAACTGTGAAAGCACTTAGTGTATTTCCCAGGGCGCCGCCGCTGTCACAGCGCGCGTGATTGACGGGTCGAAAGGATTTGCTTCACGGTACAACACACAAATTTCATCACACAAACTTAGGATAATTTGCAAAAGCTGAAAAAAGGATAGTATTTATTTCTTGTCGTGTCATATATTTTTATTTGTGTGGGTTTTTTTTATTTGGTTTTGGGAGATTATTGTATTAATTTTGTTTAAGTTAATGTCTTTTCATTAAGTCTTTCTTTAATTTTCGTTATGTTTATGTCATGTGTCAATTATAGTGCATATTTTTATGCCCCGATAACTCAAGATTAGTATAGGTCACTAAAACCTACTCACGACTTCACTCGCGTTAACTACACAACTATAGCTGTTTATTACATTCAATGACCCGCGTTTTCTCTTAAGTTAACTTAGTTTAAATTCCTATTTCAGACCTTTAGAGATATTTTTTGAAAATAGGTAGCCTACGTTTGAACTAGCGTCATCAACTATCGTCTATCGACTAAGTGGTTTAAATTTTTCATACAAACTTTCAGCCCTTTTTCCTCTACAGGTGACTTTTGAAAAAAAATATCCATGTTCGAACTATTTTCATTCCAAATTCCATCGAAGTCAGGCCGCTAGATGGCCGTGAAAGCTTAACAGACAAACAGACTTTCTCATTTGTAATATTAGTATACATTAATATATAACAAATTTCAGATATTAAATCTGAACAAAAGACAAATTACTGTTGCAATAAACTTGTATTACACAACGAACATGTCATTTATATTGGCAAAGAATATTACAGCAAGTTCAGAATTATACAATAAAATAATTTTCCATTAAATAACTAGAGTACCAGTCAGTTGGGGCCAGTCGTGGCGTAGAAGCACAAAGTGCGACTGTAAGGCGACTGGTTGTGGGTCCGATTCCCACTCGAGGAGTGGAAATCTTTGACATTTCAATTTTCTTCGCTCTGGTGGCGAGCCAAAGCGCGGCGTTAAATTCCGCCACTTAACACGCAATGCCTCTAAATTTAGGGGTAAGTGGGGAACGGACTGTCTTAACTCTAAGTTCCCTCTACCTACCCTGCTGTATGCGGGATACAGCGTGAAGCTAAAAAAAAACAATACTATTCTAAATCGAGGAAAATAAAAAAGAAATAGTCAATTACTACACGTATTATAAAAACAATCATATTAGCACAGTAGCAGTGAATAACGTAGCGGCGGCGGGAACCGCAACCGCATATATATAAACACTGAAGGGAGAATAAAAACAAAATAACTTTGTGGATTTCATTTTTCAAACAAAGGCAATAAAAATATGAAGGCAAGGAAGATAAGGACAAGTGAATATAAACTAGAGTGGAACTGTCTAAGTAATCAAATTTTATATAATTATACTATTTAACATATAAAAATCATTCTATGTCATTATTCATATCGTAAGATTGACGATTTCACAAAATCATTGACGACATCATATAATAGTTACATTTCATGAAATACTTATTCATTTCTTGGCTAGATAATGGTAACGATAAGGATCTACTATATGTGGCCACTTCATGAAACCGTCGATATTATAAACAATAAAATTTAAACATCTACACAATATCCCAATCTTGATTTTTCACTTATTTAAAATCACTGCATGTACGTTAAATTATGGGATTTAATTTCATATTTTTACTAGCACTACCCCGAAGGACTTTCTCGAAAAGAGAAAGTACTAAAAGGAACACTTAATAAAATACTTTACTTCTTGTTGTGGTTCGTACGTCTTTCGTAAAATATTATATTGAAATTTTCAAACGAATAGGACTGTAATAAGTAGGACGCAATATCATTGTTTTATTTTTTACGTTAGTCTGACATGATATGTAGATAAATAGATAGATAAGAACAGAGAGCATGACAATTATTTCCCCATAGGAGGGTAGTCTGAAAGAAGCTAGTGTCAAAATACTCCTGCAATTTTCTCCCAAATTCAAGATATTTTGCGTTCAGTGGTTGAACACAACACCGCGCTTTGTTTTAAGTGCCAGAGCGCGTAACTATTTTAATCAATCGGAGTGGGAATCGAATCCACAATCAATCGCGTTTACAATCAGCCACTAAGCTATTGCGTCCCGATGGCCTCATAAAATGAAGCATTTAGAATTTTAAAAAAGCCATGTATCAAATGAGATTAGTATACTCACATGCTGCAGTCAAGAGATTTATACCAAAAAAAAACATCTTTTCTAGAATTAATTACCCATTATAATAATTTTCATATAACTTAACGAACACATAATTGTTAACGTAATTAGCTTGTTAATTTAGTTACTAATTGTTTTAAATGATTCTGCGTATATGTTTCGGTATATGGTATCCTGCTTGAAAGCGTTTACAGGCGCTCTATCAAAGCGGTGCCTTTGTCTATTGTAAATATTCTGAACCTTTATATATAATTATTATATTTCAGCTATTTATAGATATTGATAATTGTTTGACGTGGGTTTGATATAATAAGCATGTAACCCTTTTCCGCATTTCGAGACGTTGCGTATCAAGTTGGGTAACATAACGCTGCGCTTTGTGTTATAAATAGAATTTACTATATTCATTATATGTTTTTTAACTCTTATGTATTATATCAATACCAATAAATATTTTTCAAGTATTTCCCAAGCCATTTCAAGGAAAAACTGCCTCCGTTTATTTTTCAGCGATTAATAAGTCAAGAGCCCCTTGTAAATTAGCAAGAACTATATAAAAAACGAAAAGCACGTAACAATTATAAGAGAAATTACAATTTTTTTTTTCACAAAGAACGAGTTTAATTAAAATTTCGTCTTAATTTCACCTCAATTTCAATTCGACGATCCCGAAATGAACATTAAATTTTCATCAAAGTAAAGCCAACGACTAATAAAACGTTTTCCGAATATGATAATTTTAACTAACATTTGCGAATATAACGATTTTGCTACCGTTGAATAATTTTGCGGAACTAACCGAGTTACCAACTATTGGCCAGTGTTTAGTTAGTTCTACATTCATTGATACTGGCAGTATGGAAATTATATTTTGTAATTAAAAGAAAACATCATGTTTCTGAACTGAATTGAATGTAAAGCTTGTAATGAACTCTCGACTAGGTTTTATTATTAGTAGACCTTAGTTTTAGTACATATATCTAACCAAACCTAACCATTTTCGGCATAAGCGACTGACTTCTGACTAGAGGAACTTAATTGGTGTGCTTTTTTATGACTGACACAACCGATCTTAGCAAGAAATGTGTCTACCTTCATTGTATGTCAGTACTTTTTTTTTAGCTTCACGCTGTATCCCGCACACAGTAGGGTAGGTAGAGGTAGCCAGTATTAAGACTCCGTTCCCCCATTGATGACTGTCAGTACTTCTCGGCCACAATTATCTAAAATGTTCGAGCCTTGAGCTCGCGTTCTAGATTGACCTGGTCTCTCCATTTCCTCTCAGACACTTACACTTAGTGTTAACGGTACGCTCCAGTAAAATCGATCGGTTGACATTGTCATGACATCATGACATTGTCTCCCACTTCATCGGATCCAGATCACATCGCTTCATGTGGCGCTTAAATTTTAGTATACACTAACTATTTCTGTTTAATCTTGTATATAATGAAAATCGGGTATTCTTCTACTTGAAGATTATATAGGTTTTTGTACTAAAACAAAGAGCCATTTAAGATAATTCGCAATGTTAGATTTTCTCATAGCTTCTAGTGTAAGTGTTTTAATATTTAACAGTTCAGGTCTTGATTTCCTTCACTCAACACACAAAATGTCTTTATCCAGGCAGAAGACGGAGAACGGAGTGTCTTGACACTAGGTCATCTCTGACTACCCTGCTCTGTGGGAAAAGCGTGAAGCTGTAAAAATGAAGTTAGTTAGTTAAAATATGAAACTCGAATTCGTGGTTAATATGAGAAATAAAATTACTATACCACGAGTTTTAAACCAAACAAAACAGAACTATACTAACCAAACTGGAAATGTATTCATAAATAATTGTAAACGTTAATTTAACAACAAATTAGAAATTATGATAATACACAATAGAGCCTTGGTTCAAAATGCGGGAACACTTTTAGCCCAGTTAGTCTAACTGCATTATTGTCGTTATTTCGTAGCTTATATGTAAAATTTGCACTTATATTCAATAGGGTAAAACTTGGTAATACGCCCCACTTTTTTTTAACCTTCAATAAAACCCAAATAATCATAGATTTAATTATTTCTTTTATTCCTGGACGTTAATTGGTTCGTTAACAATAATTTTACAAAACCTTAATGTAATTGGAACGATGGTTAAAGATCTATTTCAATTTTTTTTGCAGACATGGAGTGGGGCGTTTTATCAGGTACATGTTACCTAATACGCCTCGTTTTGTATTATAAAATGCCCCATGCAATTTAAATTGTCCTCATATATGTCCATACCTAAATTTTATCCAAAACGTAAAAAAACACAATATATCAATAGCTTAATAACTTACAAACATAACACAAATGTAAGGCAAGACTTAAAAGTCCTTAAAAACTCTAAATAAAAAAAAAAAACATTTTCATTTGTAAGTAATTAATTAAAAGAAAAGTTGTAACAATAAAAAACACCAGTCTTCTAAATTAATGATTAACATAACAGTCTTTTCAATTAACTTTGACATAAACCAAATTAAAATCATCATAAAATAGTTGAATAGAATAAAATCAAATCTTGCTGCTTTTAACAGCTTCTCTCTCAGCTTTCTGCCCATAGTTGTTACACAAACGTGGTACCCTGAACGTGTCAAACTTGAATCTAGTCTTCAGAAGACTTTGTTATGTAGTAATTTTCTGTACATTCAACGCTTTTATTTATGTCCATATCCGAACAGTTTTAAGGTGCTTCTCAAAGATGGAACTTTGAAGTGCTTTGAAGCTTCATTCTTTCCCATTTTTTTACTTCATACAGATTGCGTTGCCTCCAAGAAGCTCGAAGAGTCTTGCGTTTACATTTAAGAGACATACTCTGTAATTAAAATACAATATAAATTGGTATCTATGTAATTTCGGTACGGGGGCATTTTAAAAAACATGCGGTGGGGCGTATTGCAAATTTTGGTTTTTAAAACGCCCTATCAAGAAAAAAGCCTCAATTTCAAAGTTATCACGTTTAATAAACATTTATAATAAAGTGTATTTATGTGTATTTTTAACAGTTAATATCAATTTAACTTAAATTTAATGAGTATTAAAATATAAAAAAATGTTTGCAACTTACCACAAATAGTAACTTCACTGAAACACTAAATTTATTAATATTTTTAAGGGAGCGTAATAAACCACACGTGCACATTAGCTATGTTGTTTATCGACTTATGGCTACTCTCCGTGCAATACGTGTATCATCTAGCTTTCTTAATGTGCCTGCTATGGCTGTGGGGCGTTTTGTCAACTGGGGCGTTTTACCTAGTTTTACCCTATATTATTTCTATATTAAAAATATGTTTAAATTACTAAGAGTTTATATAGAAATTAGAAAATATCTTTTTAAACTGTGTATGATTGTTCGGTTCTCCATTTTGCGCCCGAAATCGGGATATACGTGTTTAGTGACGGAACTCAATTTTACCTACGAGAACGGAGGAATGAATATAATTTTAATATATTATAATTGCACTTACAGTCATACGCTGTCTCAGTTCGCCTATAGCTTCATTCTTTAAATGAATTATGTCATCTTAAAAGGACAAGCTATAACAACATTTTAAGACACAAACATTTTAAAAACCGTATAAAAAATTAAACGCAACAGGATTCGAACCCGTGCCTCTTGGAAACCCTCCTAGCGCTTTAACAGCTAAGCCATGCGTTCTACTACCAGCTGCGTCGAAATTCTTATACGTTTAAAACAACCTACCTTTTTTCTAAGTATTATTGCTGAGGCAGTCTTGATGCAGCGAGACAACATCATACAACTCTAGATTCGATGCCCACTCAGGGCATATCATTTAATATTCTCATTTCTCTACTCTGGTCCCTAAAATAAAGCACGGCGTTGAGTTCCGCTACTCAACAAGCAACGTCTCGATTTCGAGTACAAAGTGGTAAACGGAGTGTGTTAACACTGCTATGAACCAGAGCTTGAATTATTATTTTATTATTATATTATAATATTATATTTTATTAAGCACTTCTATAGTAAACGCATTAATAATTCAAACGTCCAAGTCGCTTTGTCGTTCACGTGGCATCGCCCTAATTTATATCTATTTTCATAATACAACAAACAAACCACATAGCAGAAACAATTTAAACTAGACAATTGCAATTTCCAGGTCATTCGCATAGATTTCCATATTGTTTCTACAATTATAACGCATTTCAAACAAAACATTTAAATATTTGAACGGGCTTTAATCGTGCGTAAAAATTAACGTGGAACTGTTGTTTGTTAGTGAATTTTAATTAATTTAAATTTAAATGTACTCGTATATGTTGGTGTGTTATTTCTGTTGAATTAAAAGTTTGTTTATTAAATTTTAACGATATAGCGAATATAACGGATATAAGAACAAGTTTTGAGGGTATATTAATATAGCTACCTAAAAGTTTAGCTTTGGGGCACAGGTTTGCTTTAGTGAGACGTTTGCCCCACTGTCATTAAGCGTCGTTTTGAGTCAAAAATTAACAATATGAAAGTGTAAGTGACTACATGATCCCCTATTTAAATTATAATATTTCATCCCCTCACATCACTTCTCTCCGCTTCATTTCACTTCTCTTGTTGTCTAATCTTGGCACAAAGCGTGACGTTGAGAAACCGCTCGACGTTCAACGTCTCCATTTCAGGTGAGTGGGGAACTGATTGTCTTGATGCTAGGCTCTATTTGACTGCCTGCTGTGCAGGAAAAATTATAAAGATACTTTTTTAAAATATAAAACTAGTTTCCCACTGCAGGGAACAAGTTAAAAATATAAGCAACCCCGTTGGTTAAGTCCTTCACTCAAAAAAAAGTATATTCCTATAAGGTTTCACCATTAAACACAAATGCCCCACTTTCCCATTCTTAGTCTAGTAAATATCAGAGATGTATGTGAATGAAATAACTATAATAACACTTTTACATTTAAATTTAAGAATTAATATTTATAATAAATAAAAAATAATATAAAATTTTAAATTCGTGGCCAGTCGTGGCCCAGTGGCACAAGCGTGTGACTGTAAACGCCTGGTAGTGGGTTCGATTCCCACTCGAGGAGTGGAAATATTTAATATTTCCATTTTCTTCGCTCTGGTGTCGAGGTAAAGCGCGGCATTAAGTTCCGCCACTTAACACGCAATGCCTCCGAATTCGGCGGACAGTGGGGAACGGAGTGTCTTAACACTAGGTTCCCACTGCCTACCCTGCTGTGTGCGGGATATAGCGTGAAGCTATTTATTTATTATTTTATATAAAAATATAGAAATAAAAATATAATACAGTTTAATATAAGTAAATATTTTAATAAGCCATTAATTCAATAGATATAATATCATTAGGTAATCTACTCGCCAACCAAACCTTCTGCAGATCTCAACAAAATATTGAAACAATATAGTACTTTGTGTACGCTACGACTATCTAGATCTCCAAACATCACGCAAGACGGACCATTTGCATGGTGTACCGTTTGAAAACACTCTCTGGCCACTATTGTCACGTCTACGGTGTCTGCTCCGTAGGGTGGCCATATAGAAAAAATATGTAAATAAATAATAATAAAAAAATATTTTATAATATAGTTGTTATTATTAAGGTCTCGTAGCGCATTGGCACAGTGTCTGATTGTAAACGCAAGTTGTGGGTTTAATTTTGAATTAGTGAAATATATTTTCATTTTTCCCTTCCAAAGATGACAGAGGGTCCAGAAAAGATAAAATATTGATTTTCATCTCTCAATACGCAATTTCTCTCAATGTCAGCCAGTTCAGTATCTATTTCTCCCTAATGGGTCTGCTTTGCTGGCAAAAAATAATTGTAAATGGTAAAAAAATATTTATTTATATTAAATAACATGTGTTTCTATAGTTTAAATTTTATAACAGTTTTGTAATGGATCCCCATTGAAAAACGTAGCAACGATAAATTTCAAAGTAATTTGTCTATCCCAGTTTTGATCTGTGAAGTACAGTGTAGAGTGTGCAGTGTACAGTCTTCATCACCTCATATGTAATACGTTTTAAATAGGTGGGAAAACTCTGTGGGATATATATGGCCGCCTTAGCGCAATGGGATAGCGTCTGACTGTAACTACGATAGTCAAAGGGTTCAATTCAAACTCCGACAAATGTTTTTTTTTACCGCAACTGTACCTAATACAATGCACGGTGTTAAGTTCATCTATTAAGACAAAGTCTCAATTTCGAACGGAGAGTCGATCAATAGATATACATAAACAAAAGATCTCTAAAAAACATATACGCACCTATATTTTGAATGCTATTTGTTATATGCTATTTAAGATGCATACCAATTGAATAACAACCATAACTGAGAGCCAAAGACAATATGTAAATATGGTACCCCTACAGACATGCGGCTAGCGGCGCCTCGGAGCGCGTAAGCAATTATGTTTCCAAGTGCACACTCGCCCCACACACTGCCTTTGTATCTAACAAATTTTACTTTTATTGTTGAAGTAATTCCTTGTATTTCAATTATTTAGAATTTGTATAAATCAATATATATTTATTTTTTATTTACAAAAGTTGATTGTGTTGTCGCGTTGTCTTATATGAAATAGCTGCGTGAAGTAATATAAAATTTAAAAAAAGAAAATATTGTAATGGATTTTTGAAGAATTTGGGAAAATATGAAGGTCTGATAAATATAGACAATTGAATCTGTGTCGTTAATGTAACTGAATAATGAAATTTATTGTTGATCAACATGATACAAGGAAATATACAAAAGTTATTCTTAATGAAGTAAGCTACTAAAAACCTACTAGTATTTATAAAAAGAAGTGCGTCTTGTTGATATTTAGAATATTCGATATCTTAGTATGCATACTTTATGCATGGTATATGTTATTTTATACATTACTTACGGGAAAAACGCCAATTTATGTATATTTATTTTATTAACTTCTATTTGGGCCCAGTCGGGGCGCAGTGCCACAAGTAGTAAACAGTAGGGAACGGAGTGTCTTAACACTAGGTTCCCTCTGCCTACCCTGCTGTGTGCGAGATACAGTGTGAAGCTAAAAAAACATATTTTATTAATTTAATTCTTTAAAAAAAAGAATTCAATAAATAAAAAGCATAAATAAATTAATAAAAGAGAACCTTCTTGTATATAGTTTAGGCAGAAAAAATCTAGTGTCATGGCACTCGTTTATCTACACTCCGCCCGAACGCGACATACTCATACTTCTTGTTGAAGCGAAACTTAACGCGCTTTGATTTAAATTGCTTAAATTGATGAATTAATAAAATATTTACAAAACAATATGTTTTCTCTTGAAATTTAGTATAACAATTTAAAAATACATGAAAAAATTGTCAGCCATTAAGCTAAAATACGAGTATCATTACATGTGAACATATATACCAGAGGGAAATCAGGCCACATGCTTGATGAACTCGTTCAAAATATATAAAAAAATATACATATATATTTATATATGTATATGAACATATATCGTTAAAATCATGCAAATTTCGAAAGAATGAAATTCGATTCTAATTGTGCGGCCTCGGTGTGTTATATCAATAAAACGATGTTATTTTCATGGGCTGTTCGTGTATTGAGTTTTATTATTTTATTGTTTTAAGCTGAATTTAATGTAAAAATAAGTATATAAAGCGCCTTCTGTTCTATTTATTAAGTATTACATCTGACTTAATTTATGAAACTTGTTGAATTTTAATTTGAATAATGTTTATTGTAGGTACCAAAACTTACATATTTTTACAAAATGTATATAGGCTTTGAGAGGTGCAGTAGTAAATTAGAGGTTTGATGGCGGGAACTATATTGATAGTAGTCTGTTGCTCATTTTCGATAAATAAGTACGTTTTTATTAGCTCACCGCGCAACCCCTTTTATATAAATAAATATATTACTTCATGAAAAGACATTTTTGATATTTTCACAATAATTTGGCAAACAGAGAATCACAAAAATTGGCAATCTTAAAGTCAGAAGAAGAGAAAAAGTAGAGATAGCCAATATCTTTTGTAATAATGTATTCGATATCCATAAACTCAATAAATAATATATTATGCAGACTACCGTATTTTCATATACTCTTTTACATTTCTTCTCTTCTTTTCGAGGCCATCGTGGTGCAGTGGGGCAGCGTCTGACATTAAACGCAACGCAACGAGACTGGTTCCATTCCCCTCGGGGGCAATATTATATTTAAAATATAGCATTTAAGACAAAGCGACATTGAGTTCCTCCAATCAACACATAATATCTTGATTTAGAACGAAAGGTGGAGAACGGAGTTTCCCTATATAGGATTGGAATTCACAACCCATTAAAGAAATCAAACTCGATATAACTTGGCCACAAGGGTGTATAACTTTATTACATATTAATTAACCAAACAACGAGAACATGATGAAAGTAAACATAAATGTACTGGTCATAAAAGATACGGCTACAAGAGAAACATCTGCTGGTGATAAAATATGTACATATCATAATAATTACGTAATAGAAATATAATTTATATAATACCAATATTTTTTTTGATGGTGTTATGTAGAGAGAATGTAGTGTTAAGGCACTCCTTATTCCATTCTATGCCTACTAAACTTACTTCTTACTATATCGAGGCAAAGGCAACGTAAAAAAAATCATATCATTATTAATTTTGCATATTATTTTCTTAAATTATTAAAATTTGTATATTTATTATAATTTTATTTATACTTTACTATATTCGATACGTCGACGCATCGTGAGCAAATAGCTAAGTAGAAAAAATCTAGAGCCAAGACTTAAATCCATATATTCTTCACTTTCAGTCCGTCTTTAAGATATTACCTGTTGAGTAAAGGAATCTAACGCAGTATTTTGTTTGGCCAAGTCAGTGTAATAAAATCATTTTATAATAGTCGCTCTCTACGTACGTAAAGACCAAAGTCACCAACGTTGGTATATATTAAAACCCTGCTTGTCTTCGGATATAAAGCTTTATTATATCCATATTGAAAAATATAAGCATAAATGTATCAAAGACAAGCGAACAAACAAACTGAAAATCTCTTGTTCTTAGCCCCAGGATCAGTCTCTGAGTAATCAACAACTTCCTTTATCAAAACTTAATTGCCCATAAAGCCAATATTTCACTTGCCTCAGTCCACTCAAACAAAGCTTAGGCGAAGTTACTCTGGGGACTGACTTTAACTTTCGTAACTAACAAAGTGTTAAAGGAAAAATTACTTTTAGTTATAAGTAATCGTTCATTTTGTGTATAATTTGTTGAAAATGTCATTTATTTACGACTCCACCTAGTAACTTGCTGTATATATGGTGTAAGTCAGACATTTTATGTAATTAATCCATCTTGAGTTTTAAAAATAGTTTTTATTGTTTGATATGTTTTTTTATATTTATTACTTCTATGTAGTTATTTAGTTTTTGTATTCAATTATTTTATTCTAAAAGTCAGTATAGTCGTAGCACGGGAGCACAAAGTGTGTTCGATCCCATTCGCGGAATGGAAATGTTTATTATTTCCATTTTTTCGCACTGGTGTCGAGACAAAGTGCGGCGTTATGTTCCGTCACTTCACACTCAATGCCTCTAGAATTCGGCGAAAAATGCGGAACGGAATGTTCTGCTTACCTAGCTGTGTAAAATATCATAATAAAATTCTTCCCTATTTCATATTCTTTTATCTATTCTGTACTAGTATATAATTAATATACTAGTACGGAAAAAAATAACACGCAATTCTTTATAAAGATAAAATAAAATATTTATCCCAAAGTCATAGGACAAAACTTTTTAGACAAAAAAGTCTATTGCTATTCACCAGGAAATTAATTGTAATACGTCATAATATGTCTAAAGTGTTATTTACACTTTGGATATAAAATTACTTAAGTAAATCTTGTAAGAAATTAATCGTAATAAGAATATAAGTGCTTTGACGTATAAGAACGCATAGTTCAATTGTTAAACCCCTTGGATGATTTCCAAAAAGCGCGGGTTGAAACTTTACTTTACACGTTTTTCTAAAATGGGACAACTTTGTAGATTTACGTAAGTAGACTTCACAAACTGATATTTAACAAACAAATCAAAGATCATTAATTCTATAACCGCTTTCTGTACTTATTTTTTTTTTCAGCACAAAAGAGTATTCTAAAAGAACTGATGAACCGACTGAAGAATCTGAGAGTGAAAAAATACATCGTATATCATTTTGACCAAAATTCAACATAGTGTTATGAGGTGGATCTCAAAGCTGTATTTTTTCTTCACCAGAGCGTACAAATGAAAACAATCGTATTATAATTTCTCTGAGTATGAATCGAACTCACAACCATTCGTGATTGTGCGAATCGAGTTCACGCCACTATTACATACCTTCTTATCAAATGAAAATTTATAATAATAAAAAGAGGTCCATTAAAGTTCTATAGAACTTACAACTGAACGAATATTTACACTGATGGAATACTGTTTAAATAAGTTAAATGTTACCCGAGGAATAATTTACGTTAACTCGTTTACAGTGATGAAATAAAGTAAACGTTTTTATATATTGTAATTGAAAAATGCTCTATTCTTTACTTTTAGCATACAAACGTAAATTCTTTATTATTAATTTGTGTGAGTTACGTAAAATCATCCAATACTTTTGTGGTTCAAATGATAGATCTTACTTATTTGTGTTTATAATAAAGAAGTTGCTTCTATTTTTCCCTCATAGAGGAATAATCAGAGAAAAGGGAGGGCAGAGAGAGTGTTAAGACACTTCATTTTCCACTTTGGGAAATCGAGACATTGCATGTTCAAATGTTCAATTTTTTTTTTCAACGCCAGAAAGTCCGTTACGGATACCAGAAGATATCTATGGTTATGTGGGACTCCGGTGAGGCAAGACGATATTTATGATATTGCATGTTCAATAGCGTAACTCCATACAAATCTCCGCCGCCACTTTTGTGATAGAGATATTTATAACATAGGATTCAGTTTGGAAAATTATGTTTTAGTCCTAATTAGTATTCAAGGATTCAAATGTGGAAGAAAATGAATAAAGAAAAAGTTTTTGGTTCTAATTGTCTATTGTGAGAAACAGGGACGATATACTTATCACGTATAATTCTAAAGCTCCACTGTTCTTTTCCAGCCTACAAATTCCAATTAACAGTATATATAACTATATTAATTACACATGAAAATAAACATTTACATATTTAATAAAAATTGTCTTTTTTAACCGACTTCAAAAAAATGGAGAAAGTTCTCAGTAAAAAATTCAATTTCCTTGATTTTTTTTTTGTATGATAGCCTAGTACTATCATACAAAAAAGTCTCATATGTCCCCAGTCCAATTTTTTTTTGGCTTCACGCTGTATCCCATAAACTGCAGGGTAGGCAGAGCGAACTTAGTGTCAAGACACTCCGTTCCCCACTTTTCGCCGAATTCGGAGACACTGCGTGTTAAGTGGTGGACCTTAACGCTGCGCTTTTGTCTCGGCGCCAAAACGAAAAAAATGGAAATATTAAACATTTCCACTCTTCGAGTGGGAATCGAACCCACAACCAGTTGCTTTACAATCACACTTTGCGCCTCTACGCCACGACTGGCCCCAACAGAACAGTAGTACAAGTTATGAATACTTGTTGCTTATATTTGTAATGGTGTAATGTACATAAGTATAACGCATAAGCTCCCTACTACTTGTTGTATGTGGTCTTAGATAAAGTGGAAGCTTCTGTTGCGTGATACAAAATTAAATGATAACAAAGTACTGGCACTGGAAAAGAGTAAGATGTTTTCTCTAACTCGGGGGAAACGTGGCGTTATACATACTCCGTATGTCGTTATATACTGTTATTTCGTGTAAATGCATTCTTGGTACAACTACACTTAAGTGGAATTTTACACACGTTTCTGAATCCCTAACACAGAGTAGAAAATATTTTAATATTTTATTTTCTACTATATTATTAATACATCAAACCAGGTGTCGTCCGGGATTTTTGTACGCTGATGCGTGCTTCATGAGGTCTGTCATACTGCCTCTCCTTCTTCTTACCCTTTTCCCACCTACGTGGGATGGGGTCTCCTTGCCAGTTTACGTCATTTCCCTAGATTCTGGGTTGCTGAGCTTTTTCCTGACAAGGAGAATTTCCGTACTGTGTGTTACTGCTTCAGTTTTAGTATCTTTTTTCACGTTTTATACTTAAAACTACAGAAATATTCTTAGTTTAAGTCGTAAAACCTTACTGAACAATTTCAGATAAGTCGAAAGGCCATCTACTTGCCAACTTTCAACCGTCTACTTTCAACAGTATTCGTTTTTCCTCGTATGTCAGTTACTAAGGAGGAATTTATGAAAACTTCCACTCAAAAAATATTACATATATTGATTAATTGATAAATGATATATTTAAAAAAAACATTATTTAATAATATTCAATTAGTTGATGCTTGTAAGTTCCTATAGTAACCGATATAAGAGCATGCAAATTGTCATAAGAATACTAAATACATGAGAAGTTGTCTTATGCTAACTAATAAACCAATAGCTACAAAATTAATTCAAAAAGTGGTTAATTAAGTGAATGCACTAAAGTAAATTATTCCACTTCGGAATGCAATTCTAAGCGGCGGTCCATTGAAATAAGTGAGAAGCGTTAGAGAGTTAATAGTGTCGCAATTGATCGAGTGTAAATCTGCATATAGATTGCCGAGTGTCAGAGAGGGACAGGCATTTGAAGATTGGCAGCTGTGCGGCTTTCATTAACGTGGCTCGAGACGTCCTGATGGAAATCACTTATTACTGCACTACGACTGTCGGTTCGTACGTCCTAGTAAATCATGTATTAAATATACATTAGGTACATTACATGTGTACAAGTTATAACTATGTACTTCTGTTAACATCTTCCCGTAACTTGCGAAAGAAAGGAAAAGTCATGGAGAAAACGATATGGTCCAAAAACTTTCGGAGTTTCGTTCGCGTTTGTTCGGTTCGCGATGTTGATTTTAAGACAGCGGTTATCGGTCTTTTATGGTTATTAGCTATTACTTAAGTTCAGTTCACTTTTTCAGTTTTAACGTTTAGAATAATATTGAAACAAAAAACTACTAGAGATAATTATTGAAGATGTCAACATCGATATCTGTCAAGGATGTCTGACATACTAGGAAACCCAACAATATTTCTGGCTGTTCTCAAATTACTAACTGTCGTTATTAATTATAGCGATATAATTTGCCACGTCAAAATTTGCATGCTACTCATCAGTAACGCCATGGAGAAATGATGGTGCCCTTTCACACAAACATTTCAACATTTCTTTTTTGAAAACGATACTTCCTTCTAATAAGTATAACTATTGCGTTAAATATGACTATTGCACTATGCTTATTTTACCTTAAGGAGAAAAATAAAACGTACATAAAATTATAAATATGTCCTATATATTTGCATTTTCCCACAAAATGATTGCCTTTTGTACCCGAATACAGCTATTACACTTCCAACAGTCGTTTCAACTTAATATTTTTTAAGTAATAACTATCTAGTTAGTCTATGTAATACTCTGGTAACGTTAAAGTTATGTGTCAAGAATTGGATGCAGCAGAAAGTAATTTTTATTCAAAATGATTTAGTATTGCTAATTTAAAATAATAAAATAAACATGTTTAAAAATAATGAAAAATTGCACATTTCAGCAATTATAATAAGCATAAGCTGAAAATAACTCCTGCTTTAATTAACAACGAATACAATGTAGACACTTTCTAAATCATTGTGTATTTTTTTTCTGTTTTCTTTGATGACTTCAATATTTCTGTGACTAAAGCATTTCTTTAGCAACACCGTCGAAGCATCATCAAGCTTTATGATTGCCCTCGGGTACTTTTAATTCCGATATTCGTATATAACTATTTTTTTCAATACTTATCCATTTTTTATAGCCTAGAACAATTGATAGCTTCACGCCTTTCTTTCCCTTCAGGTCAAAGAGGGCCTAGTGTTAAGACACTCCATCCACCACTGTCCACTCGAAATTCCGACATTGTATGTTGAGTGGTGGAACTCCACGTTGCTCTATGTCTATAGTACCAGAGCGAAGAAGTGAACATTTTAAGTAATGACATAGAATAATTATTCGGCTTTTTTTTCAACCGCCTGTCATAGTAACGTAAACTCTTACTTGGTAAGTAAAGAATTTTTGACTTGTGGTCTTACAGCATGCCTACGTAGATATGTTATATGATAGTTAGAGTGATCAAATAATTCATGAATTTACGTACGTAAAATTTTAATAAGTATATGGATTTATAATTCCAAATTCATTCACCAATTTTGAAATTATCTTACATTTTTTTTTAAATGATTTTAAACCAAAAGATAAAGATATCTTAAATAAACGTATAAAAATTTGAACGCAGTGGGATTGGAACTATCGTCTTTGAAAACCGACCTAGACCTGTGACCACTAAGCCATGCGTTAAAAGTGTCTTTTTTATTTGCTAAATGTGTATCAATAACACTTAAAAATGTTCAAAGTTAAACTTAATGTAAAAGTAAAAAATCGAATGTCGACACTTTTCACACTTCGCTTTCTCTATGCACTGTAAACACTTCCTTATTTCATTCACGCGAGAAAATAGGCACAGATTGCAATTTCCCAGCCAACAATCATCCTTCGTTATTGTAATATCAATAGTTTGTCGGACACAACGGAAACCGCCCATAACCTGTTATATTTAAGATAATCACTTTGCGCGTTCAATCTTTACTGAATTGTTATTTAGCTACAGGATACAGCCTGTTCACAGCAGGGTAGGCGGAAGGAACCTCATATTAAGACACTCCTTTTCCCACTTCCCGCCAAATTCTGGGGCCATTACGTGATGAGTGGCGGATCTCAACGCCGTGCTTTTGCCTCGACACCAAACCGATGAAAATGTAATATTAAATATTTCAATTTCTCGAGTGGGAATCGAACCCACAAACCAGTCGCGTTTGCAGTCAAAGTTTGTGCCCACGAACCACGACTAGCCTCAATTGTTATTTAAAAAGGTTAATAATTTAGTAAATTTCTTAATTTTTCCTAATATATTGCTATAGTAACGACGATTAATTAATTTTATGAACTGTGGAGCTATTGTAGCACAATGGAACAGTTTGACTGTAAGCCCGATGGTTGTGTGTTCGATTCCCACTCGAAGGAATATTAAAATTACTTCTATTTCCTGACAAAAAAAATATACAATATATCTTCGTACCGTAATTTATAAATCGTATACATTGTAGTAGAATAAAAAAAATTTCATTACTTTACAAATTTAAATAAATATTTACATATGGTTTGCCCCTTAATGTAATTACATTTACTTTAAAAAAACATATTTATAATAAAGAAGCTATTCTATTAACTTAATAGACACTGAAAACTAATTTCAAAAAATACTAAGATTCCATTTATTGTAATGGTACAGGCGCCCCAATCCTTTAATGGTGGTAGAGGAGACATTATCTCAAAATGTCTAGTTTGAATGACAGTTTCGGAAACAATCCGTGTTCTTAGAGATGTCCTTTGTTTGTTAATGATTACTGTTTAAAATTTAATATCTAAAGTAGTATATGTATTAAATCGGCATATGTATATGTATTAAATAAAAAATAATCATAATGACTACTGAACTGAAGTTTTTCTTTCTCTTGAGGCTCCACTGTAAATGCGATGATTGTGGGTTCGATTTCAACGTGGTGAAATGTTTTTATTCATTTTTTATATTAATTGCTCCAACCTAGCACTTATGATAAAGCGCGACGTTGAATTCTGACACTTAACACGCAATTACTCGTCTTCGGGCAGAAAGTGGAGGACATAGTGCTTTAGGTCCATCTTTAAATAACTTACTAAGCCGTGAAACATTTTTCTTCTTAATTCACTTTTAATAGCTTGAAATCAAAAATCTCAAATAATGCTACGAAAACTAATCGTAGCTTGCTCCAGCCTATTGCCACCATTACCACCAAGACTAGCAAACAGCTCTAGCTGTTTATAATTTAAATTAACTAGTTAATAAAAGTTAATTTAAAGTTTGATTTGCTTAAAAACTTGCCTACATCTCTAGCATATCAGGTCTATTTTTATAGCATATACCTAATATTGTTGCCAGAGTATCTTGATTAACAAGAAAATTATTATAAAGTTTTAAAATTTATTTGCCGTTTATTGTGTTTATGTGTTTTAAATACGTTCTAATATAGTTAATGCTATGAATTTACTATTTATCCATTCTCTTATACATTTCATAATTAAATTTATTTTATAACAAAAAGATATTCGTTTATTAAATAATTTGTATCCTTACAAATTAGGCAGAAGGTAAAGTTAGATTCTAACAACGAGACATATCTTCAGATATTAACCGTCTTCATAAAGAAACTTCAACAAAAGACGATTCATTCATCTTTATATATATAAATTTGGATAATTGAAAATAAATTATACTGATACTATAATTTTAATACAAATAATGAAGTTAATTTGAGTTACTGCAAACGCTTTTCCACGGCAAATCTAATCGGCTATTAACGAATTAAGTTCAGAGGAACTCTCGAGAGTTGTATCGATTTATACATTCTCAATCTACACTAGTATTATAAAGAAGTAAGCGTTTGTGTGTTTGTATGTTTGAGGTAGGTAATCTCCGAAACTACCGAACGGAGATCATAAATTGTCACGCTATTAAAAAGCTACATTATTAGTTTTCAGCCAGATCAAATAATACTTATAAAGAAAAACGCTATTGAAAATCTTTTCGTGCGTACGCTGGTATTCAAATAATTCTATAAAATATATAATTCATTAAAATTATAAAATATATTAACAACAACAGCGAAAAAACTTTTGAATTTTGTAAAATTATACCAATACATGAAAAAAACGGAGTTAACATTACTATCGGAACACTTTTTTAATGAAAATTTTAAACTTTATAATAATACGAGCTCAAATAATTTGATAACTCGTAGCATGTCTAACTCAAAACTCTTATTACCTAACTATTGTAACATGTATGGTAAATGATCTTTAAAATATGTAATACCTAAACTTATTAATCAACTTCCAATATCAGTGAGAAACATATTTAAAAACAAAAATATAAAACATGTATTAAAACGTCATTATCAAGAACTACTAACTGTGAAAATAAAGGGTTAGAATACCTAATAATGCATATAAATAATAGAATAAAAAATAATAATTTAATTTATATAAAAAAAAAGTAAGAAGTATAAAATAAATAATTTAAACAAAAAATAAATAATAATTGTCGTAAAATGTAAATCAGCCTGTATAAGCTAATGCACTCGAAGTTTGTTTATTATGTAAGAAGTGAATATTGTGAACCTACCTACAATTTAGTTATTTAATTTTAAATTGTTTACATGTAATAAGATAGAAACTTATTTTTAAACCTGTTAGACGTATTTGTTATGTATATGTGTAACGACACTGGTGCACGGTAAAACTCGAATGAGTTTATGATTGCACCTTAAATGGTATATTTTTTGTATTTTTTCGTATTAATAAATAAATAAATAAATAAAAATTCATTAAAATTATAAATGTTATCTTGAGTTAGTCATATCAAGCAAGAAAGCGGAGTGCCGAAAATATGAAATATCCTATCTGCCTTATACTTTACGCAGGCAAAGTCGGAAGCCAATCGCTAGCTACAAATAAATTTAAAGTTGTTTCTCTTAGGATTATTTGCAAGAGCTGCAATACGTGAAGGTTAGGACTCCACGAAGCAATCTCTTTGACCAACAAACTTGAGAGCGATTAAGCTTCTCAAATAACTTATCAAAGGTACGACTCGGATTCACTTAGTAGTTTGTGCTTCTTAGATGTACAAAGGTCAACCGTACAGATTAATAAGTTCGAATATGTTGGTGTAATTTTGCTGATGTGGGGATCAGGGATTCGGGGAAACGCTAATTGTAATGAATAATTGCGCATTAATCCGTGTTCACACAAGATCTTTATAAATATATAATAAAAATGGAATTTACCGGTGTCCGTACGTGAAAGGTTTATAAGAAATAACATTAAAAGGGACATTTATCAATGCACATTATAAACGAATACTTGTACAATGCATTCCATAACTAGTGCACGCTAATCTCAAAAGTAACTAAACCGATTTAAATGCAGTTTTGGCTATTGTATTTTGGCAAGACAGGTGTCATCTGACATGACACATTGAAATGAATAGTATTTTAATCTACGGCTACAAATTCTGAACCATCTTGATTAGAATTATTTAAAAAGTATTAATTTTAAATTCAGATAATTTTAAATTTTAAAAGTATTAATTTTAAGATCAGATGCCATCACGGCATAGTGGGAAAATGTTTTACTATAAACGTGTAAACGTGATTGGCACCTAATACGAAGCGGAGCGTTGCTTTCCGCCATTCAATATGCAGTGTCTTGAATATGTATAGAAAGAATGGAAAACGGAGTGTCTTAACAATAAATTCTCTCTCATTATCCTAATATGCAGGAAAAAGTGTGGATCTGCAAAAAATATGTGAGATAGTTTTTACTAAAACATATTTAAAATATATCGTTTTTACAATTTTGTAAAGTGCTAGTCATAGATTAAAAATTGTAAAACGTATTGAAATACCGCATAAAAGTTTCGAACGTAGCGGAATGTGAAAAATCTTCCTCCCGAGAACGCTGACAGGCTTAGTTGTAAGAACTTGACGGCGCGAGTTATGAACGTTTACTTTAGTTAACCAGAAGACTTAGTATGTATTATCTGTGTAAATTCAAATTGGAAAGTAATGGAAGATCCATTTTTTAATAATTTATATATGTAAATATTTTTTCTGCATAGCGTTTTAGAGACGCGTCAAAAATTGGGACATTGCATGTAAGGTGGTGGAATTCGACGCCGCGTTTTGTCTTACTGGAATAATAAAATGAAAATTATTTGAATATAATCATTCTTCCGAGAGAGGATCAAATTCACAACAAATTACACCAACTCAATTACACAAAGTCAATAAATTACATAAAGTCAATACACTTTTCCACTGCGTTATGATAGACTCTTCTCTTTTTATTCGTGGTGGGACGGGTTAAGAATACAATCCCCACGCCGGTGGGTAACGTCCTTTAAAAGGCGGGTAGCCTAGTAGCTTGGTAGTAGGAGATTCGTTCTCCGACTGACTCGCGACCACTACCCTATCGTACTATACGTGTCTATCATTTATGTAAAGCATTATGTGTTATGTAAAGCATTTCTAAAATAATTTCCTAAACAATGTTCTTCCTGTATTAATATAACAACAACAATTCTTTAAAAACAAATAGATAGCCTTTTTAGAAAATAATAATGACAACAATTCACAAGCTCATTTAAAGCGCAATAATTGTTATATCGGCAACACAGTTCACTGGCAACGCAAAATAACAGCACTGAAGTGAACTATTATGATCGTATCAGATATTATTAACATTTATATATCTATTCCAGTGCATGATCACACTCACAATGGCTTTGTTCGGGAAGCCATGTTGGATGTCACGTGACCTAGCTGAAATAGGTTATAATTTGGTGTCGATTTATGTGAATATTTTTTTATATTAAAATAAGCAGCTTATGCTTTCTTCTGCATTACTATGCGGGAACCCTACTAGCCTAGAGAGAACCTAGTGTTTAGACACTCTGCTCTCTACTTTAAGCCCTAAATTGAAACGTTGTATGTTAATTTAAACGGCGGAGTTTAATGTCTCGCTTAGTGTTAGATGCCAGAGCGGCGAAATGAAAATAATTTAAATATAATCTTTCCCCCGATTTGGGATCGAACCCACAACCAGCAGCTACCACAATTGCAGCTACCGTCAACTGCTGCCCCGCTGCACCACGAAGGTCTAAGTGCTCCACGATTTTCTTTTATTTTCCCTTATTTATTTTAATATAATTTAAATTAAAAATAAAAAAACATTGTTAAAATCAATATTATTCAATAGATAACAAAACACTAGTTAAAAATTCATAAAGGGCAACCCACAAAATTGTATTTCAACATAATTCTATAATATTAAACAACTATTTCTATCTAGAGTTTGAAACTTCTTGAAAATACTTGAATACTAGGAAATTTTAGATGGCCGAAATTTTACGTAATGTCATCATTGGCAGACTTCTTTGAGGACTATTTTGTACAGTTCAATAAGCTTTATAGCGTGGACGTTATATCGGAAAAGTAATTAGTTTCTTTTTTGTGGAAAGAAAAAATTACAAATTGTCTTGAATGTTATACATTTTTTTATTAAAAAAATGATTTTCCGTAGGAAGGTTTTCTTGTTATCAACGATTTGGGCTATTTTTAAAAAAAAACAATAAGGAGAGCAGAGAGAGGAGAGCATTTCCTTTTTTCATTTTTAATATAAATATATATAATTTGTTATTTTTTTAATTTAATTTTTTATCAATAATTCTATATATAGTGTAATATTTTATAACAATAATTAAATAATTTGAATAAGTAAAACAAAATATTGAAAAAGAAAATAAAAGAGCCAAAGAAGCATTCAAAGTTAGGTAAGGGAAGCGCCTATGGACAAATACATCGTCAGAGGAATTATGGATGCGGAGTGAGGCATTGAAAGTGAAGGTTTCTACATTCAATACTTGAACATCTTCAAGTTAAAGAAGGATAACCTCATCATCAAGATCATCCTGCAATTTTGGGGACATGCAAAGTTGACGGCACGAATTAAAACGAGTAGTTTTAAAACATTTCCCGTTGGTCCACAGGATTCTTTAATTTTCTATAAATTCTATTGTGAAACTGTATGTTTTTAAAAAAATAAAATGCATAAGTAATTCAAAAATACTTCTTTGAGCATACACACACATAGGTTCACAATAATTATTAGCGGACGTTCCAATTAATGCGATTAGTCGCCACGCGTCCTCACTTTGCATATTGCATTTGCTGTAATATGAACCGACTTAGCTAAAGGACGGCCTTTACATATACTTACTTACGTGTTTACTTAAAATGGTACGTTTTTTATAAAGATAGTAAATACTTTAAAGAAGTGAATATCTTATGTACTGTATCTTGTTTCCTAATTCATGTTTTTTAGGTTCACATTTTTTCTAGCATAACAGAGTACACAAAGACAACCTAGTGTCACGATACTCAGTTCTCTGCTATGTGGCCAAATAAAACGTATTGAATTTGGAGCTAAACACCGCATTTTGTCTTACCAAGGGAAATGCAAACTATTTTAATATAATCATTAACTCGAGTATTATCGATCTTCACTGAGACAATCATCATGTTTACAAGCACACGCGGTCTGTGAAGACGGTGCTTATACATATTTCATTTATATGAAACTAAGTTTAGATATACATAGATTATACTAAAATTACGTTATCTTAATTTATACAGTTTTCTTTTAGCTTCACGCTGTATCCCGCACACATCAGGGTAGGCAGAGGGAACCTAGTGTTAAGACACTCCTTTCCCCACTTTCAGCCGAATTCGGAGGCTTGTGTGTTAAGTGGTGGAACTTAACGCCGCGCTTTACCTCTGATACCAGAGCGAAGAAATGGAAATATTAAATATTTCCACTACTCGAGTGGGAATCGAACCCACAATCATGCACCATTGTTTACAGTCACATGTTCGTGCCACTGCGCCACGACTGGTCCCTTTTTTACAGTAATTGTACTTAAATTTTTTCATTTATACTTATGAAGGAAGCTGAAATTTAGTACCTTCCAACTGCGCATAAGTCGCAACGTACTCGTAACACTCGCACAGTAGATAGCTGGTAGTTGGTAGTTGGTACACACTTACTTATAACACAAAAACAATGTATTTCCTTTACAAAAGCTGCGCTCGGCTCTAACGAACTGTAATTGTTTAAATCCACAAGTATGAGAGAACACTGCAACTTACAAATAATTCCTTTATTAAACATGTGTTCCGGCGCGTTGAAATTCCGGACTTGTTTTCCCACTTTTGTAATTTTCCTAAGAAATTATTATATATATTTGATTTATAGTGCACTGTTTTTTATGATTGTTTTAGGTAGAATATTAGTTGAATATAATATCCACTATAGCTACCTTAATATAACTGACAAAGAACTAGTTACCGCCACATATAAAAAATAGCTTACTAACAATAGCATTAGAGCTTTTATCATTCTCAAAAAGCTTTTCAAATTCAATATAAGCAGTATATAGATAATAAGTATTTTTATAACAGCCAATTGAAAATGTCTATTATAAAAATAAACAAGTATAGCAAGTATAACAAATAACTGAGTGATGTATTGTAAAAATTTCCCAATTTATAAAATACGAGATAAATATTTAGAAGCTTCACACCTTTACTTGCATGTTATGATAATAAGGAGAATCTAGTGTCAAGACATTCCGTCCTTACTATATTCCCGAATTCTTTTATTCATCGGAGTGGAAGATTTGAATAATTAAACTATAATTTTTTACAATAGACTCGCACCTACTTCCAAACCATGCAATTATAATCTATATATATAATAAAAGAGTAGAAAAGTCAATTCTGTACATGAAAAATTTCAGAAAAATTTTAATTGGGTGCGTTAATATATCGATAACAGAGGCCAAAAATCCACTCAGTAGAATTTTTGTCTGTCTGTCTGTCTGTCTGTCTGTCTGTCTGTCTGTCTGTTAATTTGTTCGTCAATCACGCAAAAACTACTGGATAGAAATGAATGAATTTTAGTATGGTGATAGCTTATAGTCCAAAGGTACATATAGGATAGTTTTTATCCCGGTATTCTATGTAGTTTTTTTGGAAAAAATAAAAAACCGATATAAGTAAATCATTTGTATATCGGTATCTACCGGGTAGAACTTAATGATTTTTTGTATGGAGTTAGCTTAGAGGTTAGAGCAACATATGGGATAGTTTTCATCCCGGTATTCAATGAATGATGAAAGTGGTAGTTCACGTGGCGAAGCCGCGAGCGGGTCGCTAATCAGAAATAAAAACATTTAGTAAGCAGGAAAATATACCCAAAACAAAATTATGTAGCAGGTTTTGAAGTATTCCTCTTACCCTATGATATGAATGATACTAAAAATTAAAAAATGATATTTATAGACTACAAGTAAAAAAACGAATCGATGTCAATATGAAGAAAAGGAAAATGTGTAAAACTTTCCAATACAGTCTTTTATTCTTCTGGAATACAATACCTAAATATTATATAACTGATTATTTTTATACAAACCTATTGTTATGATATAAACGGTAAATAAGGCCTGTTTATGTTCATTTTGTTTGTAAACGTGACGGTTGCGGACTCGATTCCCAATCGGAGTAAATGACTATATATTATTTTTCATTTCTTCGCTCTAGTACCTAAAACAAAAAGCGACGTTTAATTTTCCGCCACTCACCATATAATATCTCGATTTCTAGTGCAAAGTAAAGAATGCAGTGTATTGACACTGGGGTCTCAGGAAAAACAGGAAAAAGCGTATAGCTGCTAATATTAAATTACATAATCAAGGCATATACACATACAGAAACCAGGCCTACATCAGAATTTCATTACGAATATGAATACTTTGAAATGCAATTATTTTCAACTGGGTTAATCGCGTATTTTTTGATAATTGAAAATACATTTTTAGAAAACTTTTATTGTTTGATTTAATAATTTATCAACTGACAGACGAATGCCATCTCAGTATACTTGTGACAACGAACTACTGTAAAGTGTTCGAAACTTCGGAGTTTCTGAAATATATTTCCGAACCCCGAAAATATACGCGATTAATCCAGTTAATAATAGTTTCATTTCAAAATGTGTAATAATCGCGAAGACATAACATATTATATGAATATTTTTTTAATTATACGCCCTAAGTACTATATACGTCACACGTCGCCATTTTATGTATGCAATTGATGGAAAATACGAGTATCAATGCTATCTACACACATCATGTACCAGAGGGAAATCAAGTCGCTGCCTGCATAGGCGGATAAAATAATAATGCACATACTCAGGGACGAAATTAATTCTAATTAAACCTACTAACTGTGTAATTGAATGGTGAACTTGAATTGTACATGTTTAATATAGTCTTTGGTTGTAGTGGTTAAATGGATTATAAATTACACTATATAATTTTTTTGTATTTGAACTATGTTTTCTAAACATTTTACTGTAATTCAAAATGTATTTTCACTAACTTTACAGATGATAAAAAATACTGCCTATTGCAAAAATAGGCTTCATATGTTATTGCCTGATAAGGGCGCTGTTTAGAGCATAAAAAAAATAAACCTTATGATGTAATTATAAGCCATAATGCCTTGGATATTTTTTTTAAATAGAGAGTATTTTCCTGTAAAGTTGGTGAAAATGACATAAGCGATGACGTTGTTGCCTAAGACACGAAATATTCGTATATAATCTTATTTCTTTACATGTATGTATATAAATATATATAAGACTGTGAAGTGCTAATTTTCCTAGTCTTGCGGATCTTACATTCTTTTGCTGCCCGCTACTTTCTTTAAATCGTATGGCCAGTAGTAATCATCTGACTACATGATATGTACGTAAGTAATCAGCATAATCTCAGCACTAAGTTCTCTCTGACTATGCTGCTACGTGGAAAAGAATCTGAAACTACAAAACTAAACGTATTTACAAACAACTACTCTTAATGTTTCAATTTATTCGAGTCCATTTACTCTTAATTCAAAGCCAGAATACGTAGTTCCACTAAATTCTGTCCTTGACATTAGGACAAAAAATATGTATGTTCGGATCTAAAACAGTGGTGATTAAAACGCTTAAGAGCACACTCGAAACTGAGATACACCACAACCTATAAATTGCGAAAGCAGCTCCCTCATACCATTTATCAAATAGCTATAACTATGTTTGTATATTTATTTAAGAAGATTTTGGTGGATAAATAAATAAATAAAATAAGCTTAATAACAGTAATTATCACAAGCAGTTAACTTTATTATCGATTTTAATTTGAGTTCATAGTTCTTGTTTCTTTTTGTTTTTAAATATCTTTATTGGAAAAAGATTATAATAACAAATACAACTAAAAATTAATTAAAGAAGTTTGTTAACATTAATTAAAAACGTACTTTATCAGGCAAATAAGGCGCCTCTAAAATAGTTAACAAGGTATTATTTAAATAGCTGATTATAACATGCTATTTGTGTTTAAAAAATTCTATTATAATGGTTTAAATCGAAAATTTAGTGAAAAATATCGTTCTAAAAATGTGAATGTGCATCATGCTTCTTAAGTTATTCGTTTTTTAAATAGTTTTCATATGAATACTTATTTAAATATTTGAATCAAATTTTAAATAAGCTATCTATATAAAAAAACGTTAAAACTGAAGAGCTTTTTAGAAAAGCGGAAGTTCATATGGACTATTACGATATAACTAGATTATTGAAAAGTACGGCGATTTTCACGGAAATACCTAAAGTTCACAAATATTTTCCGTATATTTCCAGATATTCTTCTGTCACCTAATTACGTTTGGCTTTTAAATATATTTTGTGAGATTTCGTCCGTTACTTCGTTTGCGTAGTCTTTATGGCCCCCTTTTATACTATTCCCACTTCTATATTTCAAGTATAAAATGTAAAATTTCAATGTTTTCTTTTGATGGCACTCAAACTCTTCGAGAAACTTAATTTTTTAGATTATATTAAACTTAGTAGGGGCCAGTCATGACGCAGAGGCACAAAGTGTGGCGACATTATGAACGTGTGAAGTGGGGGAGCGAAGAAAATGAAATATTAAATATTTGAAATCCTCGAGTGGGAACCGAACCCACAACCAATCGAGTTTACAGTCACATTTTGAGTTCTCATACTTGCTTCATAATTGAAAATATAACATATAATTGTTTTTATTAATATAAAAGTGGAAGCTGGTCACCGGCATGACAGCGCCCGGCAATAATGACGGCTCGAATGTGTTCATTGTCGCTCGACTAATTGAGTCTAATATTTTGATACTCCATTTAACATAATCGTTTCCAGACGTTTAATCCCTTTAAAATCGTAGAAGAGCCATTACCCTTAATTGTCGATGACCATTTTGAGAATAATCTACGAGTTAGATGTTACTTAGTATTTTTTATTGGTTTAGGGGATATATTTTTATTACAATTAATATACATATATGTACATAGAGTTAAAGCGTATCTAAACGCTTTCTGATCGTGGAAGACGTATGAGAAAAATATTTTTGGCATTCTTCAATGTAATAGAACCCAAAACAATAACTTTAAAATTTCTTTTCTGTTTATCTGAATGTCTACGCGATTATGCATGCTTATCTCAGAAACGGCTTGACCGATCTAAATGCAGTTTTGACTATTATATTTTGGTAAACTTCCTTTAACATTTAATGTTTATTTTATTTCAATCCTTACCTGTCAGCATGGACTACTGTAAATTGTTTGAAAACTGTATTTTCGAATATCAGAAATTTACGCGATTCATTCGGTTAACATAGTTTTAATATTTATCTCAACATTATAAACGTATTCTATGAGTCTATGAGACATCTAATATAAAAGAAACTTGTTTTGCATTTACTATTTAACCATTACAGTTTCGTTTAAATTACTCATAAACAAAAAAAATAAAATATTCAAAAGTCATCTCTTAACAAATAATAGAGCTTACGCTGAGCTTTTTATTTACAGAGAAATATCATTTAGCTGCTGTCGCACTTCGTTCACTGTTCGTTCAGGCTAAAACGTGTCTTGGTAAGTTTACATTGAAAAAAAACTTCAATTACTGAAAAGTTTCAACAATTTATCTGAAAAGCATCAGCTCGAGGTGGAAAACCAAAGACATTGCTAATTAAATTTATTATAAAAGTTTTATTTTACATACAGAAATTTACTTTTTACATATTTAAAAGCTGGAGCAGTAAGGCAGTGGCTGACTGTAAACGTGATGACTGTGAGTGCGATTTTTATTCAGGATATGATTATATGTTATTTTCACTGCTCCACTCTGGTACCTAAGACATAGTGCGGCGTTAAGTTACGTCAATTCAAACACAATGTCTCGATTTCTAGGCACTAAAGAGAGTGGAGTGTTTCTCGTGATCCTGTTTTACAATAAAAAGGGCAATGCTTTATAAAAATATATATTTTCATTTTTTACACAGAAAATATAGACTGAAATTACATCGTTTACGTTCACCAGTACTAGTAGTTCAAGTTATCTAGTGTTAGCGAGATGAGAGTGCTCCAGTAAATGAGGTGAATTCAATAAAATTTGTATATACTACGTAATATGATGGAAGTACTTTTCTCTGTGTATGTAATATTTTTTTAATTTTTACTATTCACATTTACTCTTATATTTTTTTTTATTTAATGATTTTTACAGTGTCTGTTTTAAGTTTTACACATACTTGAAAGCTATACAGCGGTAGGCATAGAGGACCTATCGGCAACATATTCCTTTCTCCACTTTTAGCTAAATTCGAGACATTACGTGTTAAGTGATGGAAGCCAACGTCGCGTGTTATAAAATGATTTTGCATGAATTCCCGCTTTGTCGAAAGATTCGTTGATTACAAATGAACTTATCATTCGACAAGACAATTTGTTATTAACTTGAGACGGTTGCACAACAGTGGACAGCGTATGACTCTGAGTACGAAGGTTTTTCGCTTTAGCACCTAAGCGCAGCGATAAGTTCCATCAATCTACGCACAATGTCTCGATTTTAGGCAGAAGGTGGACAACGGGATGTCTTGTCACTAAATTTTGTCAGACGATACGACAAAATCATAGGACTGGTATATTTTTAATATTATATAGAAGACGAGCAATTTTAGCTCTTGTATAAAGAAAGAAAAATGTAGTAAAATTTACCTGATGGTTTACACACGATATCTACAAAAATGGTTGTCAATCCAATTGTAAGTTTGAAATCATTGTCGATATTTGATTTGTCATTTGCTAGCGAATATGTTTCGACTTGGATTCTCTACTTGTGAAACTGAATTTGCAATATTTCTATACGGCACCGAATTTCACGAATCAAATCAAACTTCCGCGGAATTTCCGGCCCTCGAGACGCCGCTCTCGAACAGGGATTCATCTTTCCACACACTCAAACCTTGTTTAGTATTTTATGTCAAATTTCTTAAGGTTCCATCTCTTACATCGAGACTGTTTGACTTCTGTTAAAATATTGAATTTAATATAAACTTGAAAAGGATATTCGTATGATATCCGCCACATTCCACTCAAGAATTTCTCATCTCTGATTTGAAGCAGACTTCCCGAATGACTCGACTTCAAGGGCATTCCTAATACTGGAAAACTTTTATGTTATGCCATAACTTGAGTGCTTCGACGCAAGAAATAATTTAATACACTTCAATAAGCTTTACAACGACTTAAGTCTGTATTATTAGTACTTAAGGCTTGTGTAGATAGAAAATATTTTGATAAATTAAGGAAATACGTAATATTATATTCTGATTTTTATCCTCCTATATCGTTTTTAGTTAACTTTAGGAACCAGGAGAGACAGGACACGTTAACAAATTATTTAGTTCTTTAATTATTCCTATTTTATTAGAGTTAACTATACAACTCTGAGATCATCAAGGCCCAGTGGGACATTGCCGGACGGTGAATGCGATTGCTTGTTCATTTAAGCTGCATTTGGGGGGATGATTTAAGTCACTTTCACTTCCTCGCTCTAGTGCAGCATTGAGGTCAGGCACCCAATACACCAAAAGTGGAGAACAAAGTATCATTGGTCTAGATTTTCACTGATTACATTGCTAAAAGAAAAAAAATAATCTTCAGTACTTTCTTTAAGCCTAACAAACTTCCTTGTGAGAAATTTGAATGGTAGCAAAATGCACAATAGTTAGACAATAGTATCAACAATTAATTTATCATGCAAATGCCACTTTACCACCATTTGCAAATTTCCCATCAACAAAATAACTCCACACAAAAATCAATAAGTAAATTTAACAAATTAAATCGAATGAATATTGATAAAGTTGATACATATTAATGAGGTAGTAATCATCCATTAAATATGCATAATAATTAATTATTTCGCAAATTTCAGTTTGATTGTTAACGGCCGGTCCTCGCTCGTGAGTCGTGACGTGCCTACGTACTAAATATGTCATTAGTCTTTACGTAACGATGCATTATGCATACAGCTTATAATGCATTCATAGACATTGCCCTGAAATCTCCCGTCAGCGACAAAAGCGAGTAATTCCCGAAGGACGCGGTGTCACTTCAAGCGTGGGTATTGCATTCTGGCTGGGAAATGCTACTTTTTGTTACGAAAATGTGTGATAGTATAGTTAAATGTTTTGTTTATATCCCTAACTTAATATTTTTTTATGTATTTCTTATATTGTTTTATACTTTTTTTTCTTGTAAAACTTCCATTTATTTGTAGATATTTTTCATTATTTTATTTTTTTGTTTATATCTACCAAGTTAACGCTTTGTATAAACGTAAAGATATAAACGGAAAAATAATAAACAGAAATCCTGTGCTACTTTCATCGGTCAAATATGCTATGGACGTCTTTCAATAAAAAAAAATTACAGTAAATTCAAATCGGAAAATAAAAAAGATCACACACTTGATAATACAAAACGAGTTAATTAAATGTACAATACATACAAATTAATAAATAAATAATAAGCCTATCAAAACCTAAAATAATAATAAACAAACATTCCCATTAAGCTAAACAACCGCTAACAATGGAGCACTACCTCATTAGAGGTCAGTGCCGGATTAGTGCGTTATTACACGTGAATATAACATCAAAGGGCGTCAAGTGACACATCAAAAAACCGACCGGCCGTTGGCAGGTGACCCGCACTCCGCAATCACTGTGCATTTCACGTCACGTTGTAATCTGCACGCAGAAACAAAATGTATTTGGTATTAGTCCTACCGCAATGAGGAATTTCGAATTATTGTTTCTTTATTTTGTTACGCATTTTCCCATATAACAGGACATCTAAAACTTAGTTTCCCAACACTCCGTTCTTTACTTGCAGTCTGAAATTTAGATATTGCATTGATTTTTTATTACCTATATCCTTTACACAGCAGGGTAAGGCAGAGGGAACCTTATGGATAAGTCATTCCATTTCGCACTTTCCGCCGAGTGTCGGAACTCAACGTCGTGCTTTGCTTCGACACCAGAGCGTAGAAAATGAAATATTGAATATTTTATTTCCTCGAGTGGGAATCGAACCCATAACCAGTCGTGTTTCCAGTCACACTTTGTGCCTAGTTCCCCGACTGGCCTTCTACTGGCCCTTTTCGTGTTGACTGATGGTACTCTACACTACGCTGTGTGTTGGTCACCAGAACGAAAGAATAAAAAATAATAAAATTAGGATTCCTCCGACTGGGAATCCAACCCCCGACCGTTCACGATAACAGCCACACTCTGTCCCGCTGCACAATGATGAAATATTTGTATATAAGTATAAACTTAAAAGTCGAAATTGTTCACGCTGTAACCCACACACAGCAGAGTAGGCAGAGAGAACCTAGTGTTATGACACTCCGTTCCCCATTTTCCGCCGAATTTCGGAGCATTGCGTGTTAGGTGGCGGAACTTAACGCCGCTCATTGCCTTGATACCAGAGCGAAGAAAATGAAAATATTAAATATTTCCGCTCCTCGAGTGGGAATCGAATCCACAACCGGTCGTATACAGTCACACGTCTGTGCCACGACGCCACGACTAGCCCCACGTACATACTGTACCACTATATATATTTTTTAATTTTTATTTCACATATAACAGAGGGTCTTGACACTATTGTGAAAAACTCTCTCTACGTACTCCGCTAAACGTGTAAAAATGAAAAATATTTAAAAGTATTTTTTAGAGTTGCAAATTGATATCGTAATTCTGTTTGTTTATATATTACTGGATTTTACATTAAAATTCCTTAGCATTTTCAGTTTGAATTTAAACTTTAAGATGTTATCCCATTACTCGAGTATTTTACTTTATAAATCAAGAAGCTAAAGTAGTTTATACGACGGACTAAACCTTACAGCAAATGTGACTAGACCTTATTGTTGGCAGTACGTGATCTGACACTTAGAACGTAAGATGGCAGTATACGAGTACCTTACAATTTTCAATTTTACCATTTATTTAATTTAATTCATAACAATCATTTAAGTTATGAAATTGTTAAGCAATGCCAAAAAACCAAAATCTTTCTGGTTATAAATTTTCGCAAAATAATGCAGGCAATTTAAGTTCTTTTAACTTTGTATTTAATTCTATCAATGTATATCACATTGAAGCGCTCACCTAACAGGAATAATAACGAAAATACTTAATAACAATATAATTTAGTTTTGAAGCCAGTCGTGGCGCAGGGGCACGAACATGCAACTGTAAGCGACTGCTTGTGGGTTCGATTCCCACTCGAGGAGGCAATATTTAATAATTACATTTCTTTTGCTCTGGTGTCAGAGGCAAAACGCGGTGTTAAGTTCCGCCACTTAACACGCAATGCCTCCGAATTCTGCGGAAAGTGGGGAACGGAGTGTCTTAACACTAGGTTCCCGCTGCCTACCCTAGTGTGTGCGGGAAACAGCATGAAGCTAAAAAAAAATTGTTTACCCTTTTTACACTATAATTATGAGGCTACTTTAAGGAGTGTCTTGTCACTAGGTTCTTCATATCCTTCTATGCGACGTAAAGCTGTTATATTTAGAGCAACTTCGAGCATAAATATTAAATATACATAAAATGAGTACCGATAATTTTAAATAAAAAAGTAACTTTAAAAAATTATCGTGTTTAAATAAGTTAAACTTATTGTGTCTCTAGCCTAATCCTTAACCTTTCTTAACTTTTCACCTTTTGTGACTTCTCTAGTAATCCTACTACAAACTATTTATTTACGCTGAAGGAAAATAAACGAATCTTGAAGTAAAATGTAAATACTTTTACATTTACTTTTACATTTAGGCATTAAAAGTTTAAAATATTCTTGACTTGAACCTTAAATTCAGTTTATTGTGAATCTCGAAATGTGAAAGTAAACTTAAGGACTCCTTTGAAAACAATTCTGTCATTGTATTTATTAGTCAACATAATAAGATTAGTAAGATCTTTTCTTTTCTCTGAACGAAGACATAAAAATTTAAATTTTATATTCCCCGAGTGGAAGTTGAACCGACAATCATCGGTTTACCGAGACTGTCCCACTGCACCACGACTGCACCATATATACGTTATTAATCCGGTTAAATAGTTGTATTTCAAATTAATAAGACTACTACTTATAGTTTCAATTTATATTGACAATGTGTTTGTTTAAGCTATTTTGGTATGCACCATACAAGTGACATCTCTTGGGTGCTTCCTAATACGGAAAAAAATAATAGAATTAACGTAGGTTTTCTTAACGCATTTCTCGAATTTTCGATTCGCTTCTAATTTTTCTTTCAGGTTCCCTTATGCTGCATTTCGTAATATACCTACCAGTGGCGAATGAAAATGAATATTATACGACACCTACCGGCTTAACTTTTGCAAATTAATAATCCACGGATCCTATAATAGACAAAAATAAAAAAACCACACATTTTACCGATCTAATCAGACTATGAGAATATGTACTAGAAATAACCTGCCGTGATAAGGCCTACACTAAAATTGTACTTCATTGTGTTTTCCCTGTGTTTACTGTTAACTTTTGTTAGTGTAATAAGATATTAAAATAAATAAATAAATAAATTTCATAAAAAAATAAGATTATTACTACAAAACAACTCAATTTATATTAACAATAAAACTGCAACCATACATCAGCGGTAGACAAGAACAAGTGCTATATGACTTACACGGAACCACCGCCACCGGCAAGAGGCATCACAGGTTATTTATTAGACACTCGTAATATCATTCAAATTTACAACAAGCCCGGTCTTCCATAAATCATCTAAATAATTCGCCAATTATAAACGGCACGATTGGACTATTATTCATTTGGGGATTAATAATTAACAATAACAAACGATTGTGTTTGTCACCGAATGTGGGTATTACAGTCGTCCCGATGCTGGGCTCTATTGGCACCGGCTGTATGGAATATAAATTATTATATAGATATAGATAATATACATATATTAATTTAACTATGTGCATGGTTATTAAGGAAACTGCAATACTAAGTAGTTGTAAAATGTGCATTTTATGATGTAAGCCAATGTTAAAAAAAATATAAAATCTAGGTAGGCAAAATGTAAGTGGAAATCGGGTTATATAGACACTTCGCCATTGATACTAAGTGTAATATTCGTTTTGTATAAAGTGTGGTATGCAATAAATAGGTTAAATTAAATAATATTAGAATAAATTAATTACTTGTAACTCCCAACTAAAAAACACTCCGATCCATGTCGTTCTACTGTCAAGAATTCAATCTTATGTTACGTAAGTAGATACTTATATAAGAAGAAATATTATTATAATTAATAGTATATTAGAAGCTAACATAAAATAGTAATGCACGCACGCAACTGCTTTAAATTCAATTACCACAAAGATGACAATTTTGGTAGTCTTTATAAATGCTCCTTACTTTATGTTTAGTAAAATATAAATATAAATAATTTCTCATTCTCTCTCTCTTAGATAAATATATAAGATAAATAAACAGCACCCATACATTTTTTAATCAAGATATAAAAAGCAATAAATACGTACAAAGGGCAAGAACTCATTGCTATGCGGTCTGAGTATTCAGTGAGCATTCTCGCGGACAACTTATTTTACGTAAACCGTCAGAAATGCTAGTATTTTTTTTATTTTCAGAGACTGCAATGTCAAAAAAGTCATACCAACATTAAAGTTAAGACTCATCCATCCATAGACATCCCTTAATATATTGTTTTTTTGTCTGCTGAACGGTTTTTCCTACCTAGCAAAGTAGACAGAGAGTAAAGAGGGTATAGTGCTGTCACTATACCCTCTGTGAAGAGTGTCTTCAGTGAGTGAGTTCTCCACACTCTGCCCGAATTCAATTCGATATGTTGAGGTGAAATTAATTAAATTATTATTATAGGGCCAGTCGTGGCGCAGTGGGATAGATGTGTGACATGAAGCGACTGGTTGTGGGTTCGATTCACACTTGAGGAGTAGAAATGTTCAATATTTCCATTTTCTTCGGTCTGGTGTTGAGGCAAAGCGCGATGTTAAGTTCCGCCACTTAAAACGTAATACCTCCAAAATTCGGCGGAAAGTTCGAAACGGAGTGTCTTAACATTAGTTCCCTCTGAGTGAGGGATACAGCGTAAATAATTATTATCATTCCACAAAATGAGAATCAAACCCATAGCCCAATACGATTACAGTCAGAAACTATCTCACTGCGGCACAATGGCCTTATTTGATACTGGCTTCGATAAATATTATTTACCAAATTTAATTTAATTTCTTTTACGGTACTGAACTTTAATCACTAAAAGTCATTAACTTAGTTTTAGAATCCCATATACGGAAAAGGAGCTATCCTCAACAATATTTACTACAAATATAAAAAAACAATTCTAATATGATATGACATAAATAAATATAAATAATTCTAAGCCATATATTAAAAAATAGCTCGTTAACACAAATAAATATCAGCCATTAGCAATTAGCGCGCTTTCCGCTGTAGGCTAACTATAAACACGAGTTTATGATCGGTTTAAAAAGTTTCAGTCCTGCACTATTACAATGCGCGTAGCTTAAAGTAAATGTCTTTATTTATCCACTTACCCGATGTTACATTAATATAAAGGTCAGATTACATTACACAAACTATGCTGGTTTCAGTTTTTTTTTTTGGTTTTAAAAACATTTTTTTTTTAAGTTACTAGAACAAAAATAGGTGAACAATGATTATAATAAATTGATTTATTGTAAAACTAATGAACCGCTCGCGGCTTTGCTCGAGTAAACTACACGACTAGGTATTTCATATTTTGCCCATCCGCGACGTAGTTTAAATTGTAGCAACTTTTTATTTATGAACCGATTGATATACAATAACCATATTTTAAGAGAAGTTTAACAATATATACAGTTAAAACTTAGTAGCTTTTAAATAAACTAAGGTTGCACGTTTTAGTGTCTACCTTCTATCTTATTTTTCTGCTACAGAATAAATTACCGAAAATACAAAATAATTTAGATACATTGATAATATATACTTTTTGTAAAAGGAAAGGGACATACCGTGATGCAATATAAAAGCACTTTAAATTTTTATCTTGTCTTTTAGTAGTATGGTTTGTATGTTTTTTCTTTTTTCTTTTTTTAGCTGCACGCTGTAAACCGCACCCAGCAGGGTAGGCTGAGGGAACCTAGTGTTAAGACTTTCCGCCGAATTCAGAGGCATTGCGAGTTAAATGGCGGAACTTAACGCCGCGCTTTACCTCTGATACCAGAGCGAAGGAAATGGAAATATTAAATATGTCCACTCCTCGAGTTTGAATCGAACTCACAACCAGTCGTTTACAGTCACACGTTCGTGCCACTGCGCCACGGCTGGCCTCCGGTATGAATGTAATTTTGTTTATTTATGTTAGGTATATCTGTATTTTTTCTAAAATCTACCTACGATTCTCTACTTCCCCAACAACTTACGATAAATCAACTATTTTAAGCTTTTTCCCGGACAATAGAAATAGTTTCAGTTTCAGAGAGAATCTAGGCACTCCTTCCTATATTTTCCGCACAAAAAAGGAACATTGCGTGTTGAGTAACAAAACTCAAACCCCCATTTTATCTTAGGTACCGAAGCGGAGACATGTAAATAACCATTCCCCTGAATAGAAATCCAACCCGTAAGCAATCCCGATTAGTAGGACGCTGCACCAAAGCACCACGATGGCCTTATAGTTTACACAGTAAAATTACTGTCACAGCCCTTTAAAAGTGCACTAAGTAAATTCGCTCCACTCCTTTCCACAGTTTGTTCCCGTTTCTTCTTTAAAGTTAGTGTTCGGGATGAAACCCTTAAACTTAGAGGTTACTTGCAGCATTTGCGTTCTTATAATTTAATGTAAGTTCTAGGATATGATGCTCGAAATTTTAGTGCTAATTTGTTGAAAATATTATTCATAATTCATACTAATATTCTTAAGTCGTAGTGGGGCAGTGGGAAAACGTCTGACTGTAATGCAATGGTTCGATGCCAACGAAGGGAATTTAAAATTATTGTATAATAATTAGACTATATTTAAAATGTTATTTCTTCGCTACCTAAAACAAAGCGCGGCGTTGAGTTCCGCCACACACAATGTCTCGATTTCGGGCGGAAAGTGGAGGACGGAGTATCTTGACACTAGGCCGTCTCTGCCTACCCTATGCGGGAAAAAGCGGGAAGTTGCTATATGTAATGTCTGTCTGTCTGTTACGCTTTTACGACTAATCTACCAGCCTGATTTGGATGGAATTCGCGATGAAAATAGTTGAAGACTCAGGGTCAATCATAAGCTACTTTATTACAAAAATCAACGCCTAAAGGGTTGAAATAGTTGCGTATTATTGTGTAATTTTTTTTTCACTCTGATATTTTGTTAGTATATGTTTCTACTGCTTATTTTTATTCCGGCATAAAAGAGATTAAATATGAGAAATTCTAAATATGATTCTCAAGAAATTCATACTCCATTATATTTAGTTTCAAGAAACTAGGTAAGGGAAGCCTTTCCTATGCTTAATTTCGTAGAAAGGCTGTAAGTTAGCTAAAGTTATCTTGAAAACTGACGTGTACATAATATGTCTACTAAATTATGGATTAAACTAACCAAACAACTTACTTATATGTTACAATATTAACTATGAAGTCCTATTTGTTGTAGGCACAGTGGGCGGGCATGCCCATTTAACAGATACTAACTTGTGACATCACATTTCTTGGTCTTCACAGAGTATCACAGCTACTGTGGGAGGTTCTTGGTGATCCTCCTGCAAGTCATCGAGGCTGCGGGTGCTCTGGAAGAAACCCCGGAGCACCCTGAAGGCGATGGTGGCCCGCATTAGGTGGGCCATATACCGAGGCGTCGTAGAAGAATGCGCGAGCGAACCTATGACGTCTCATGAAGGTGGAGAGGATTTCCGCTGGGTTTTAGTGGGTAGTACCGGGACTCATCGGTGAGTCCCACAGTATCATCCGTCCGTAAGGTAGTTTGAGTATCACTGTATTACCGTAATAGTAAAAAAAATAACTGGTGCAAGTCCCTCAGTGATAATTATCTCTGTGTTCATAGTCCCATTTGGCGGATTGAGGGCTGGATCCACCCCTGATATCAGGCTGTTAATGATATAAGTAAAAAATATCTTTATACAGTGGTACTGGTACCTGTAGTACACGTAGTATTTCGTTTTTTTTACTAATAAAATGGTTCTCTCTGATTACTCCATAAGGGATAAAGCGTGGAGCTAAAAAAATATAATAAAATGTTGGTTTATATTTACACTATGGATCGAATTTATGTCGTACTATTATATTACTAGCAACCCGCTTATGACTTCACCTGTGTGAACTATACATTTATAGCTGTTTTGTATTTTTGACGTCGCTCAAGTTTAGCGGTTTGCAAAATGCAAACTCGCTCCCAAACTAAATTAAAATAACTCATTCCCTATTTAATCACTTTAGAGGTTGATTCTTGAAAATAATGTAGCCCATGTTTGACCTTGGGCCTTCAAGTATTTTTTACCCGCGACGGAACGGCGACTGTATATGTGTTTGGGGTGAGAGGTTGTTTGTTTGTTTGTTTGTTTGTTTGTGTGTTTGTGCAAATTACTATGTCAATTATTTCCAAAACTATAAGTCCGATTTTGATACGGTTTTCTATGATATGTTAAGGCTCAATTGGCGTATGTTCTTAGATATGTCTTATTGCCTTAACTCACCAGGGGGCGCTGCAGTAAGCATTTAACGTGAAAACGAATGTTTTCAATTATCTCAAAAAATAATAGTTTGATTTCGATACGATTTTCAGTGATAGATTCAGATTTAATTGGTGGATGTTCTTGGATATGTTTTATCGTGTCAAACCACCAGGGGGCGCTGCAGTAAGCATTTGTTTGTACTTTTTTTGTATTTATTTATCTAAAACCGAAACTACTGATCCGATTGAAAAGAGTTTTCGGAAAAAGATTCAGCTTTGCTTGATGCATATTTTAAGATTTTTCTTTTTTTGTTACGGGGAAAACTCACTAGGGGGCGCTGCAGTAAACATTTGTTTATGCAAATCAAAAACTACTAGTCCAATTTAGATGTAACCTTCAAGGGTAGGTTCAGGCTTAATTGGTGCGTCTTTTCATATATATGTTATGGTGACCACTCATCAGGGGGCGCTGTAGTAAGCATTTGCTTGTATTTTTTTGTGTAAAACCAAAATTTTTGTTGTATTTATTTGTCTAAAACCGAAATTACTTATCCGATTGGCTAGAGTTTTCAGAATTAGATTCAACGTTGCTTGCTGCATATTTTAAGATTTTTGTTTTTTTGTTACGGTGAAAATTCACCAGGGGGCGCTGCAGTAAACATTTGTTTATGCAGAGCAAAAACTACTAGTCCGAATTAGATGAAACTTTCAACGATAGATTTAGGTTTAATTGGTGCTTCTTTTCATATATACGTTACGGTGACCACTCACCAGGGGGCGCTGCAGTAAGTACATTTGTTTGTGTAAAACTAAAACTACGAGTCCGATTTGAATTCAGTTTTCAATGATAGATTCAAGTTTACTTAGTGCATATATTCATATATGTGTCATGTATGTTTACTTAGTGCATATTTTCATGTATGTGTCAACTCTCTAGGGGGCGCTGCAGTACGTAGCTGCTTCTATTTTTTTGTGTAAAACCAAAACGACTAGTACGATTGTCAAGAGTTTTCAGTATTAGATTCCGCTTTACTTAGAGCATGTTTTTAAATTTATATTACGGTGACAAGTCACCAGGGGGCGCTGCAGTAAAATATTGTTTGTGCAAAGATAAAATGACGAATTTGATTTGGATGCAGTTTCAATGATAAGTTCAAGTTTAATTAGTGCATGTTCTTGGATATGTTTTATCGTGTTAACTCACCAGAGGGCGCTGCAGTAAACATTTGTTTGTAATATTTAATGCAAAACCACAACTACTAGTCCGATTGGGCAGAGTTTTTAATATTACAGCTGCCTTTACTTGGTGTAAGTTTTTAGGTTTTTTTTCACGTCAAGAACTCACCAGGGGGCGCTGCATTAAACATTTAATTATGGAAAGCTAAAACTACAAGTCCGATTTGGATGCAGTTATCAAAGATAGGATCAGGCTTAATTAGCGCGTGTTCTCGTATATGTGTCTAGATGACACCTCACCAGGGGGCGCTGCAGTAAGCATTTGCTCGTATTTTTTGTGTGAAACCTATTTAGATGCGGTTTTCTGTGATAGGTTCTGGTTTAATTGCTGCGTGTTTTTATATGTCATATCACGAACTACCACGGGGCGCTCCAGTATATATTAGTTTGTTCAAATTCAAAACTACTAGTGGGTTTTGTGATTTTCACTGATTTGGTTAGACTTAAGTTTCGTGAAAATGTTACGGTGACAATCTCCCAGGCGCTGCAATAAGCATTTGATAACCAGAAAGCATTGGATTTATAATTTCTTTTGGGTTTGCATGAACTTTAATATAAAGTATTTCGATATTATGTAATAATATATAATGTGTATCTATTCACTTTAAAAAGTTTAAAATAAAAAGCAAAATTAAAAAATTTTGAAAAAACCCACGACGGTTTAATTGTAATTGTAAAAGGATAAAATAACTATAAATCCCCCGCCTAAAAGAATATATGTAACGAGATGATAGGGACGACTTCGTCGGGGGCTGCCAGTTGCAACCTCTATTTTAAATATAGTAGCTAACAGTATAGATTTCGTTTTAAAGTCTTTAAAATACCAGTTATCAAAACTGTAAATTCATATTAATATTTAATTTTTTTGCCAAACCTGTTTTAATAGCAAAAAAAACCTATGAGAAGGTTTTTGCAAACTTAAAGTAATGGCAGCCCCGACGAAGCCGTCCCTACCATCTCGTTACATATATTCTTTTAGGCGGGGGATTTATAGTTATTTTATCCTTTTACAATTACAATTAAACCGTCGTGGGTTTTTTCAAAATTTTTTAATTTTGCTTTTTATATTAAAAATTGAATATACATTATAGCGTCACAGACAAACATAGATTTTCACCTTTATAATATTAGTATGTATAAGTGCTGTACTGGCACGCCTGGATACTAAAAAAAATAAAAGGATCATTATAATTTAATTAAAAGATCTAATGACTTATTTGTAATAAATCCTCATGAACATATTTAATACCACATTTATAAGAATATTTTTTATTAATGAGCTAATTTTTCCAGACCAAACAATGTGAGAAACGTATATAGTTCACACATAATGATATTCTAATGATTTCATTATCACAATAAAATGATATTAGCTATATAACACTAAATAAAACATCGTAACGCGTAGATACTAACTACGCAGCAAGTATACCAAATTATATTAATGGATCCTCAGCATTACTCGACGGATACACGCGAACTTTTTCAATAAAATGGTTCTCGTAATAGGGAGTGTGCGCTTAAACAGGTTTATAGTCGGCCATTGGGCGTTATTGCAACAATCGCAATGAAAATAATGACCATTCCGATTTCGCATCGAGAACTCACTGACTCACAATAAGTTTTATTATGATAAGTTACAAGTATTGTGCTTATACTTCGTGCATGTGTTATTTTACTATGATTAAATGGTTAATGTATTTGTTTTTATTATTGTTTTTTTGTAAGAAATTAGTCTATGCGTAATTTTTGTATAACACTTACTACGCACTAATGTTTTTAAGACACATTTAGAATTAGGTACGTTGTGCTCTTTATATAGTATGCTCTTCTTCTTATTAACTTCTTCCACATATTGATTTGATTGGTTTTGTTTTTTATACTTAACATATATTTGTATGTTTTTCTTGCACGTAATACACATGTTCCCACTTATACCAGGGAAGGTGAAAGTATCTAGTGTTCTAAGACACCGTTCTTCACCGTTCTTTTTATTTGGGAGGTGGAACTTAGACTCCAAAGGCAAATTGAATATACTACCATCACGTCACTATGTAACGCTGTTCCACTCTGCCATGACTGCCTCTATAGTATATTTAAATTATAATGTATAATCAAATGGATAATATGTGTTAGAATTATTCATATTATTGCAAAATGACCTATAATGTTAAACTATGAGTATGAGTGACAGTAATCCGACATCACTCGAACATTTAAAATACCAGTTCACTAAGTTTATTCAAAATTTATAGTAAATAGCAAACAATATGAACAAAATAATAATTAATACAAGTTCAATGCCAATTACTTTCTTTCTATTCAAGTAAAACCTTTTTAATTCAGTTTCACAGTTAAACGGCTTCTTGTTAACAAATAATAAAATCGCTTAAACATAAACAATAAAAGATCGTTTTCATATATTTTCACTAGAGAGTAATACCATTTTATAGAAATACCAGCGAAATATTTTTGTTTTTGTACAAATAAGTACTTGTTATGTAGTCTCGTATCAAACGCAGGGCGTTTCACAATTTTAAACCCCAGTCGCATTTAAATATGAAACATATTTGTGTGAATGTTTCAAAAATGATCAACAAACCGAGAACTTAATATTGAAATTCGTGAACTACATGCAATTCTTTTGAAATTGAATTTTCATACGTTATATGAGCTATTTTCTAGAACGGCTTTGTGTGTCTGTTGGGAAATCTTTAACAGAAATTGTTTTGAAATTGCCGCTCGAACTTGACTGTCCTCTGGAGAAGAGATTAATGTTAGTAACTCTTTGATAACTAACAGATAAAAGGTCACTTATTTTGCATTCTATTTGGCCATTATAGGCGATTTATATACAGATTTTATTTTTATTTTTTTTGCTTATAGAGTTGAAACCAACGACAAAGTTATTCTTGTTTTTATTTAAACCTTATCTAAGTTTATTCTTCATTTTCTGTAAATTAGAATAATCTGCACATTGTGTAAAGAAACCCAACGTCAGTTTTCTATCGTGAAGGAAAACGCTGCCTTGAAATGTAGATGCAATTCCACAGACATTTTTAACCCACAATTCATTGTAACAACGCAACGACGTTAATGAAAACAACAAATAATTAATTAAATAAAAAAATCTTGTCTATATTTTTTATTATTTATATTTATAAGCATTGTGTAACGTAACCCAACGTCATTTTCTCTGTCTCAAAGGCAAAAAGTATATATTTTAAAATGTAACGTGTTGATTGTGTATTGAATGTTTTAAATCAACATTCATTTTGATGCGACTATACTAGAACGTAACGACGCTAATACAGAAAACAAATAATTAATTAAACAAATAAAACTTTTAAACATTTTTTAACTGTTATTCCACACTTAGAAATTCAAAAAGACATTTAGAAAATGTATAAAAAATTGAACACAGCGGGATTCGAACCCGCGCCTCCTGAAAACCGTCCAGGCGTTTAAATTTTTATACGTTTTCTGAATGTCTTTTTTTAACATTTTTTTTATATATCTAATCTATATCTATATATATATATATATATATATATATATATATATATATATATATATATATATATAGATATATATATATATATATATATATATATATATATATATATATATATATATATATATATATATATATATATATATATATATATATATATAATAAAAGAGTAGAAAAGTCAATTCTGTACATGAAAAATTTTAGTAAAATTTTAATTGGGTGCGTTAATATATCGATAACAGAGGCCAAAAATCCACTCAGTAGAATTTTTGTCTGTCTGTCTGTCTGTTAATTTGTTCGTCAATCACGTAAAAACTACTGATGATAGCTTATAGTCCAAAGGTACATATAGGATAGTTTTTATCCCGGTTTTCTATGTAGTTTTTTTGGAAAAAATAAAAAACCTATATAAGTAAATTATTTGTATATAAAGTAAAATATTTGTGTATATGATATCTACCGGGTAAAAATTAATGAATTTTTGTATGGAGTTAGCTAAGAGGTTAGAGCAACATATGGGATAGTTTTCATCCTGATATTCAATACAACTCCCGCAGAAAAATAAAATTAAAAAAAAACATTCAAATTATGTCGATAGTTCACGAGTGAAGCTAAATTTGTTTTAATATCACTAATTAAAATAATTATAAAATAAAATAAGCATATCATTTATTAAAGATACATTTGACCGGTCTATAAAACTTTATATAATCTATATGACAGCAGATGTCACTACGTTTTCTGGAACGGGTAGCGCCATCTGTTATTATATAGTTGACATTGTATTAGATATATCCGTACTCATTAATAATATTATTATAAAAATGCGAAAATCTATATCTATATCTTTTATGTTTTCACGGTGTTCGATACTCGAACATCGGCTGGCGCCGGTGGCGGCCGGCGGCGGTCGGCAGCGGGTGCGGGCGCGGGAGGAAGGCGACTCGGCGCGCGGATAGAAGGTCGTGACGGTCACTGGCGCTTCAAACGGCCGCACAAACATACATATTAAACCAGTAAATAAATATTATACAACTATACGAGTACAGTCCAGCCTTTAATTAGTTCCCTGTGAGAACCCGAACACACGGGTAATCTACAGATTTCGTACATATATATACCAGATGGTATATATGTACGAAATCTGCTATCATATAGATATACTATGATAGCAGATTTCGTACGTTTTCTTACTATAACAGTTATCGCTATATGTTATCAAATAGTATAGACATTGTACTAGATGTATCGATGATTTTCTCAAGAACATAATTAGTGACACAAGGTCAAATATAGACTAGACCTTTTATAAAAAAAAACAATCCCAAAGAGCAATAGAGGATGAAGGTGGTAGTGCACGTGGTGAAGCCTCGAGCGGGTCGCTAATATATCAATATTAAAGTCGGATAAGTATGCAGTGACTTGACAAAGCAAACACGACTGATCTGCGACAATCCCGAAGTGTTAGGGGAAGAGGATAAACTACAAAGTTGTTGAATTCCGTGCGCTGTCAACTCGCTAACTCCGTTACCGCGCATACTGTTCCCGCCTCGGCCGCGCTCGCTCCCAAACTTCAGAATTAACACAGCGACAACAAGTAATCAACTATAGACTACAACTATGCATGTGTTATTAGTTCGTGTGCACTTTCTTTTATAATAAGTAAGTAAAAGTAAATAAGTTACCTGCACGATAAATTAGTTATCTTCACTCTTTTACTTGAATAGTAGTAGGGTAGTCAGAGTGAACATAGTGTTAAGACACTCTGTTTTCAAGATGCGTGGGTTCGAATCGAAAGTGAATTTGTATTATAGATTTCTACAACCAATAAGAACATTAAATTAAAAATAATACAAAAAAATAACTAAATAATATATATTATAATATGTATTGCACTGTATTTTAGTAAAGAAATCAAACGCAACTTGACCACAAAATAAATCTAATCAAAAGGACCCTGCCAAGATCGAGCGCAGTCATTGAATTATGATTAATTGGGCGGAAGAATATCCTGTGATGTGTTATGATGTTGGCGGCCGCCCAAGATGCGATGGCCATACTTCCAGATGACATACTGCATACACTACTCCTGTTAGGGCTAGGAATGTAGTTCATATCTATAATGCATTGGAATGTAGCTCACTGAGAAGATTTCTCAATGGCCCCTAACGCCCAATATCAAGATTTCATCGTAGTCTAAAAACTGCAACCTAGATTAGATTGATCTAGCAAACATTCTTTTGAGTAAATCATTTTTTTGAGTAAAGTAAAGATTAAACGTGCAATCTTTCGACTGGTTATAAGGATTACATATTAAGGTTGCAGTTTTTTGAATTGTATTCAATTGTTGGTATCGGACGTAAATAAAGTAACAGTATTTTTCTAAAATTGTGATTTTTACAATTTTATAAAAATTAGAACAGAAATACTTTTGCACCTTTACTTGTAAGTAAAGATGCAAAAGTATGTAGTCGTAAGTAAAGGTGCAAAGGTATTTCTGTTCTAAGAAAATAAATGAATTATTTTAAAAGAGCGACACTACAATAAGCAAAACGTAATTTGTCCTGTGTCCTTTTAACCTATTAATTTAACTTTTAATCTGCACATAAATATTTTACATACTACATACGCTACTTCTATTGAGAGTAAGAATGTAGTTCTTTGAGAATATTTCAAAGTTAAGTATCGAAACTGTGTTTTACTAATGTTACAAGTCAGTGTGCAAAAATATTTCTGTTTTAAGAACATAGAATTTCTTAAAATTAAATTAATTATTTAAAAAGAGGGACACTACAATAACCAACATGCAAACTGTTTTTGTTTGTTTTTTTAAGCTATTAATTGAAAATTTGCATTTAATGTATAATTTCATTTCAAATTAGCATTATAATCTTTACTGCTGCTTTACATGTAATATTGGTAAAATACAGATACGATATTAAAATATCGTAACTGTAATAAGTAAACTTAGCGGCCATCGATTTATGGTATATTTAGCTAGGTTTCATATGATTACATATAACGCCTGAAGCCATGTTGTAGTTGGCTTCGTGTACTCTAGAAAATGTGTATACTAAGGATATAAATTATAAAAATACCCGCAATGCCAGGCTTAACGAATTGCGGTGTTCATTTCCATTACTCGATACACAATGTTTTTAAAACGAGAAAAAAAAAATCTAAAACAGTGTGATATATCTTATTTACGTCACGATTTTCTTTAATTTGGAAGTCAAATGCATAGCTTCGTTTCAGGGTAAGTCCATACATACTAAGTTCCGAGCATTTGCAAAAGCAAAAATATATTTATGATATCTTCGTTTAATGGTGAGTCCATGCATGCTAAGTTCCAAACATTACATTACCTAGTTATTAATAAGTAAATACGTGTAACTCATGAGTCTACGTAGCTCGTAGTACTTACTTGCTACGCCGTTGAATCTTACATGATCAGTAATTTTGGTGAAACTACAATAATAGTTGGCAAGCAACAGATTACTTGACTATCCGGTGATAACGACTGATGTTATTTCTCTATATAACTATAAGGGTCATTTATGTAATTGAAAGTTTTTTTGTACCTTCACGCTTTTTTTTACATAGCAGAATAGACAGAGAGGATGTAGTGTCAAGAGGCACCGTCACCCACTGTCCATTCGAATTGGAGATGTTGAGTACTACGGGGCTGATTTCAACGTCTTAGCCATTATAACGGAGAAATGAAACAAGTTTTTCAAGTAGGTATATGAATAGATTTTTAGAAGTATTTTTAGGATATTTATTCAATTATAAGTACGTTATTCATATCCGAAATGGTAGGTAGATAAGAAATTAAATTATCGAGACACTCCATCTTCGGAACTACACATACCATCATAACCTCAAACACACCACATCTGAAACTCAACGCTCTGTTTTGTCCATCATCAAACCATCGCATTTACTGTCAGACGCTGTCTCACTGAACTAAACTAACTATTGATTACTAATTTGAACTTGAACCCAATGTATCTCATGCATGTAGCAGGCAGCCAACCTAACTTAAGGACATTAAGTTCTCATTGTGCGTTGCGTATTGGAACTCAATAGTGCGTATAAGGTGTAAGATTACAATCTTACAATACTAAACGTATATAAAGAGAAAATGATGTTATTCGAATAGTATACCTACTTTATATTTTTCAGATACTAAGATATCCAAAAATCCTATATAGATAGTGTTAAATGAATAATGAAACGAGTTAGTTATATGGCTTTAGAATTTAAACAAGTTAGTTATAAGTAACTACTAATCAGTCAGATCATAGGGTAATATAAAAATAAACAATAATCTATAGTATGACTATAATTGGAGACTGTTTTAAATAAAAAAACGTTGTTACTATATTTTTCTAGTTGTGATAATAACTCACATTATAGTAGATTAGACTAGCCTAGACTTTTCTACACTTAATCATTAATGACTTAGTTTTGAAAGATATTAATAGGTTAATTTAATATTATATTTTGCACAAAATAGATATTATAGCGTTTTATTAGAAGACAAAGCCATGGAATTCTTCATATGAGCCATCATTAAATACAACATGTAAACAAATTACCACACAAACTAATTTGGCAGTGGAATCATCACAATCAAATTTACTGTCACTAGGGATGAGGCAAATATATTGCGTTAAGACTTAAGTTATTACTCCAAACGACAGGACTCCCCGTGTTCCCTCGGGCTCAATCGAATTAACATCTCAATTAAGCTCCCACATTCACAATCCAATCTTGATTTAACGTTGTTTGGACCGTCGGTCGTCCGTAATGTTCCTAGCTCCTTTTAAGAACGAGATTAACGAGAAACTGTCCAACGCCATCCCGGGTAGCGTCAGAATTAGATGGTAATTCCGCTAGCTACGTGTAGGTATCTTACTCGAGTGTCGCGTAGTTTAAAGACGATTTCCTTTTATACATTTTATTTAAGTAAATGAAGATACTATTTTTACAACATTATAAATCGTTTAAATTTGAAATATTTTTTAAATGAACTCAATTTTAAATATATTTATTACTAGACATATTACGAAGATTATATGTAGGCATATTAATATGCACAGAAAAGCTCAAACTATAATTAATTGATAACTCAAAGATCACCTTAATAAGGTTTATTTTCTTCAACATTAGTTCATTTATCTTTATATCAGTAACAATAGTCCAAATCATTGCATAAATAACAAAATATCAAATTTATCTTACTTCGATATGAAACAAAACATATTTTGATACTAATATAAACATAATTATTATAAACAATTTAATAAGGATAGGACACAATATACAAGCCTTGTGTTCAGTTCAATTTTTTATTTATGGCGTGTCAAATAATGTTGTTTTTACGAGACCCATCACTATAAAGAACTGTCAAATTTCTATTGTCAATGTCAAACTCAGTTCACTAGCTGAAGTTCAAAATAAAAATAATAATTTATGTAACCTAAATTAATAATATGAAGTGTATACAATCTCGTTATATTGTTTACAATATGATGTCAAAATTAAAACCTAATATAATTAATCCTTTATATCTGAAGAGTCGAAATTACTGCGAGTACAAATCTATTTACGAACGAGATGAGGCTGGTCCGCAGCCCCGCAAAGTACATGGCAAGGACTATCCGGAATGGAGAAAACCTTGGATAAAACGTGAGGGAGAATGGAGCAGCAAATTGTCTATATTTGTTGAAAAAAGTCCAAGTATGCATGTTTTGAACGCCATGCAAAAACTTCCCACTCTGACGTATGAAGACGTGAAAGAATGGTGGGCAGACATGAAAATAATCCAAGAAATAGAAAATCAAAAATATTTACCTGAAAGGGTAGCAGCTTTGGGATCCAACTTGGCAGCAGTGCACTTTTTCACACACCGACAATCAGCTGTCAGGTAGTTTGCATTACTTACATTTTTCCTAATATTTTTAACAATATATTTATCTCATACCATAAACAATGTAATTCGAACCTGTATGCTTTGATTTGTAGGTTAAAAGGAAAAACTGAATGGATTGTTGGAGACATAACAACACTAAAACTACCAAGTCAATATGCAGATGGATATAATGTTGAAGCTATAGATTGTTCCAAATTCCACCATAATGGAATCAGATATGAAGGGCTTCAAAATCTGACTAACTTAAAATATTTGAAGTGGCTTTCATTAAGAAACAATAAATATATTGATGTATGGTGCCTTGACCGCTTAGCAGGGTTATGTGGTGACAGTTTGGAGTACTTGGATATTGTAGGTTGCAATTTATGTGTTGGCGGCATACATGCTATTGCTAGAATGCAAGCACTAAAATATATTGTGCTCAGTGACCCAGGTGATGATGTGGAAGTCCAAGCTGGATTATCCTTATTGGAACAAGAGAGACCTGACCTTTTAATAAATGCTGTAGATCCTGAACCTGAGGCTCCTAAAGAAACCTAGTAGTATATTAGTACATAATTTAAGTTATTACCTCCATGTAAATAAATGTGAAAAGTCATTTTGCTTTATTAAAACACCTATACATTTTTTAAGTAGTTATATCACAACTTCCATAGTATTTTTAACATTATGGCTGGGTGGTCAGAGCACTTGGACAGTTTTCCAGAGACACTAGTTAGAATCCCACTGTATCAAACTTTTAAGTTTACTAAAAGTTAACCTTGTGTATAAATTTTGTTTATGATTATGAAAAATTGCTAATTTACTTCAATTTTCAAGTTCAGTATTGATTGCCCAATACTTGGAAATAAGGACTTGTATAAATAAAACACAAAAATGCTTTTGAGGTTTTTATGTTTTAACATAAGTTCGTACAATGATCCAATATGCTTGAACAATCTGTCCACATTGCTATGGGTTGGTTGCCTACATTCGCACACATAGACATAGCTGAAGTGGCAAATCAAATCAAAAATTAGGCCTATCAGAAATATTATTTTCTTCTATATTGTGCTTCAAGTGTATCAACCCACCACTAAGTCGAGTTATGTCTATGCTTGCTACATACATTTTATTTTCATTTGATTTATGTTTACTAAACTTCTATTTATTGGTCCATTAGTTGGATTCATAAACATTTAAAAAAATCCTTATATCAAGTGATTACTGTCAGGTTTCCCTTAAGGTCATTGTCTAATTCAAACTAGTAAGTTTAAAATTGAACACTTAAATCTAAATAAACCGTCTAAACAAGATATTTACATGTATGACATTTTGACTAAACAATTAGACTAATGCCTTATATAAAAAGAAATAAATAACGAATATGAAATGCTCCATTATAAATGTTGTTTTGAAACAATTGTTAATATTCATACTTTAACATTATAACTTGTTATATGTAACATAGTAAACTCAGTCTAAAGAACTGCTTATTACGTGATGTTTATTGACTAACAAAAACCCAGGGTAAATTTTTACTGATGATGACAATATTGTTTTGATGATAATATATTTTTTTTATATTTACTTTTTGTACATATATACTATAATTATTAGACTTAGATGTCATTAATGTTAACGCTTAAATATTTTAAAGCAGAAACACAATTTACAGTTCCAATCCACTCATTCTCGAGTGTTACACCAAGTTCTGAAAGTCAATAAGGCACTTGTAATATGCAGTGTGTTTTCATATTTGTTATTACACTCACACCGTAAGTCATATCATAAACTCACATAATCACCAATCCTAAAACATACCAACACAAAACATTAAAAAATATGGACAAAATTAAAGCAAATTGAAACATCTTCACAAACAAGTGTTGCCATTTCAATAAGATACATAAAAAATATTGTGATTAATAATCAAATTGTGTATTTTAAACATTGAATCCAATAAAAAAATGTATAAGGTAAAAAAATAGAATAATTGGCAACACTGATAAAAACCACAAACGAAACATTCATTCATATACATATTAAAATTAAATATTGCAACAAAATTGAAAAAAAAATGGCAATCACAAAAGTGTAATTGAAAATTTGCATATGTTCAGTCAATAAATTACTACTGCTTTTTTTAACGAGAAGCTTTATCAAAATTTAGAGTGAATAATGTATTATTTCCTATTATAAAATTATACTATAGCAATAATTATACCTTTTACAATACTTTTAAAGCAGAATATATAACGAAAATAAAAAAAATTTTGCAATCCATATTGTTCTAGAGGAGTTGAAATATAATTCAATGTATAGTTCAAATTTTATTAAAAATATTTATTTTCCAATAGTAATTTCGCATCAACTGAGTCATACAAACAAAACATTACACCAATGAAATCGTACACAGGGTATTTTAATTTAGACAATCTTAAAACTACATTCAGAATCATTCACTCATTAAGTCGTTCGATGTACATACTAAGTTCGCTCGAAAAGTCGGACAAAACGTCGATTATATAATAAAAAGGCATACAGAGAGGACAAAACTATGGGGTAAAAAGGCAATCTCTTGTATGGTTTACAGAAAAAAATTATAAACTTATGCGAAGTTACAATTCCTGATACACGTAAAATCTTTTCAATTATTTTCTTAGGGGTGTTATATATCAGAGATTGTACCTCTCATATCTGCACAAGCAAGAATAAATAAAAAATAAAACAGTAGGGACTGGCTGAATTGTATTTGTGATATAGAATCATATATGAATTAAAAAAAACTAATAAACTATATAAAAACATGTCAGCTATTTAATAATATAAATAAATAACGTTAAAACTAAACTGAAACATAGCCTCAGGCTACTGAAAAGTAGCCTCTACAACGACTATTGCAAACTATAAGAATCTTGAACAATGGAATGACCATTGGCAATTGCAATTGGCTATTTTTCATATGTCAATGATCATTATTTAGTTATTTACATATATTATTAAAGACATAACACATCCATACTATTATCATCTGATTATAAAATACAGAGTATAAAGGATCAGAGTACCCAAAGTACAACATTGTAGTTTTGTTTATTATAATATATACTAATGTATTGAAATAGAAAAATGTAAAGTGCGTGTTAAACGTGAAACTGGTAACAATAGTATGTATGATCCATTCAAAGGCAACAATGCTCAATTGACTACACTGTTAGAGAATCAAGGAAATTCAGATTTTCTTACATAAATACATGTATAAAAATCTAAATTTCTCGAGATCATCTCAATATACCACAAACTAAGCTATCAAAGATAGATTTAACAGTGCGAAAATATCTTTTACATTTTAATAAATTCTCTTCACTTCCGGACTCCTAAAGTAATTACCTAACGCCAAAGAGATCAATTATAAATACAATTTTGATATATAAACATTCGTGTCGATCGAAAACGTTACAAATACAAATTGTATTACATATTTTCATCTAAAATTTAAAAAAAAACATTCTCTAAATAAAAAAAATATATCCTAATTACTTTGAGAGCCAGGAACGCTTACAGCTAGGTCGAAGTAACTAATATTTACAGTGAGATTGTTAATGTATAAATATGATTTATTTATCTAATGTCCTTAATGATTTGAGCTGATTTCCGTGAACCATATCGTATTTAAAACGCGATATAACACAACATCGGTTACAGTCGTTAAGGCTTCCAATTTACTAACCAACATTTATATTTCCAAATAACATGGCATCAAAACAAATCAAAATCGCTTAACTAAAATCACTGTACAAGGTACATAATCATATATTTTAAATAAGTAGTAATATTTCATTTAAAAAAAAGGATATTTTTTAAAACACGTGGAAGACCAACATCACAACATAAATATAAAACGATACAATTTAATGACTTAAAAAATATTTAATATGCCGCACCAAAGTCGCCGCTAAACCTTTGCTTATATTGCTTTAATTTTGAAGAACAAAAACGTATTGCAAACCCCGTCTTAAAACTCTAATCCACTGTAAATGCAATAAAAAATGATCGTGAAAACGTCTTCTATAGATATAAAAAATCCCTTCAAAAGCGGTCTACTGAAAGGCCAACGTATCGAAATTAAAATATATATATGTTGTCGTTGTACGAGAAATACCGCGGTAAAGAAATTTTTAAATACCGTATATCGCAAAAATAAAGGTACAAAATTGTAATTTTGTAGCTACAAATTGTGGATTCGTTTATATATTCCTTATTTCAAATACTTTTTATTTTTGGGCATATTTCAACTACTTATTACCAATTTTTTTTTTCATAATTATGAAATTAAAATTATTATATTTTAAAAAAATCGTTTTAAATGTATACGTGGTATTTAAAAAAACTAATCTTCCGCGGTATTACACGCAAAGTGACATAATATAATAGTTTAGAAATACTAAAAAAAGAAATCTTATAAATCGACTATATAATTAAATACAATTAAATGTACTGAGATCGTGCTCATATGAATAATGTGCTAGCTATACTGAATTAACAATGAACTACGCTTTACAACGACTGACACTTGGTTTTGTTTGTATTTTGACAGATTACCTACATATATATTTGACAGATTATTTATATATAGATTATCTGTGCGAGATCGTCATCTCATAATATAATCACACTATTCAATTTCAAATACTGACGATAATATATGAAAAATTATGGACAATATTAAAAAGGTATATCTTAAAACAAATAATTTCATCAACTAATTGACGAATGCAAGCTAACACGTGGCTTTAAAATGTTATTTTTAATTGAAAATTAAAAAAAGACATTTTAAAGCATCTAAACTAAAATCGAATATTACACAACAGAGTCAATATAAAATATTATATAGTACTAGAACAGGGGTGATCAACCTTTCAAATATAAATAAAAATATTTCTTTTTGTTTGGGAAATCAGAAAAATCACACTTCTTAATAATTTTAAAAAGTACATGATATAAATAAACGCTCGGCGGGCCGCATATACTTAAGCGGACCGCAAGTTGCTCACCCCTGATCTACAAAAGTACTTTAATTTAAACAAAATGGAACACAAACGTCAAAATATGATCCAAATAATTAAAATTTTATTATAAATTTCTATTAAAAAAGGGAATATCGATATATTTCTACATGTGTCATGAATATACAAAAATACACTGGTACAAGTTGTCTTCAATTATTTATATTAATATAAAAAAACAGCAAAAAACGAACTTTTAGCCAGTTTCTAGTTATAATGTCATTTACCACAAGTCACAATTGATGAACAAACCCACCACACATATTCAACACACACATACGGTCGAACTATTTTTTATATATTTTTTTCTTTTATTTTCTTATTAATAAAACGAATTGCGGTTCACAACGATATTAAATGCATCAAGGCATTAATTACTATATTATAGTATATATGTCGTTACATATATGTACCTCCATTGCGTATTTTATTTATAACGAGCTGACAATTAAGCACGTTTAGAATTGAACTGGACAAATTATTTCAGTTACCTTCATTTCATATTAAATCGATAAATTCTTAGAGATATAATATAAATAATCTTAAATATCATACAATTCAGTATTTATTTAAGAAATATTTATTTTATGGTATATTTATACTAATCACGCATAAATAATAATGAATTATATAAATTTAATATTAAAATAACGATAATTTTATTTGTTTTTATATTGTGACACACCAAGAGTTTCTGGCATTGCAGCTATATTAATATATGTATTTAAAATGATAGTTTAAAACGTGCTCACAGTACGAATGTTTATATTATATTTTTTTATTAAAACCTGAAAATATCAAATTGTAATATATATAAGAAAAAAATATGAATAAATTATGAAGTATATATTTTTATATTATACATACTAAAAATATATTTCATAATATAGACAAAAATCAACATACAACAATAAAATCATATAGGTACATATTTAAAATAATCATAATGCCTAGAAACTCTAGTCTATTCATATAAGAAAACATAAATATCACAATATAATAACAATTTCCAGTCTATTCTCGTACCACAATAGAGATAGTGTATCCGCATCGCTAACTGGCCGTCGAAGTCGGCTGGAGGGCCGCGGACACGATCGGTGAATTTACATCTGAAAAAATAAATTGATTAATTTAAAAATATAAACTACTAGCGGCCCGCTCGTGATATTGCAAATATCGGGGGTGGATTTTTGAAAAAAAAAATAGCGTATGTTTAACCTTAGATTATCAACTATACTTACGCCAAAATTCATTTAAATCTGTCAAAAGGTTTAGATTTTTCATATAAACTTTCAAACCTTTAAGAGTTGATTTTTGGAAAAATAAGTAGCCTATGTTTAACCCCGGATTTTTTTTCTCATCCAAATCAGACCGGTAGAATAGCCGTGAGAAAGTAACAGTAAGTCGATTAATTCAATATAAATTTAAAATGCATAAAGTATTGATCAGTGAATGAAGCAACTTGTCTAAATTATAAGAAGAAAGATGAAAAGAAAAGTAATAGGTAACTAAATTACCTTTTGAGCTTTGCTATTGCATTGCTTTTATAATCAACTATTTTATCGCTTCCAAAGGTAAAGTACGAAAAAAAGTTGGTTTCTTAATCAAGTCAAAAGATCTTTAATAAATTTTTAGTACTTTTTAGTAATTTGTACGTAACTTCAATAACAAATATTGTAATAATATATTCTTTGTGATTATCACACACTTAAGAATGTAGATGTGAAAGATTAAAAAATATATAATAATTTAAACATAGACGTCGGGAATCAACTCTAATAACGCATGGCTTAGCGGTGAGAGCGTTGGGCGGTCTTCAATAGTCGCGGGTTGAAATATCGGTATTTTGTTTCGATTCACATTATAATGTGTTTTTTAAATATATTTTTAAATACTATAAATCCAAGCATATAATATACTAACTGGTAGGTGTATTGACTTCGGAGTGCGGCGTGAGGTTGGACTGCTGCGCCATGATCTTCTGCCGCACCTCGCGTATCTTCAGTTGCAGTGACATCTTTGTGGGGAATATGTCTGTGTGGGCCGCCTGTTAAACGTTTTCTTATTATTATAACTTAAGTATATTGACTATTTTATATTTAATAAATATTTTTATAATATTTCACTAAAATTATAGCTATCTACCGACATGGACCTATGGCATCCAACTTTGGGGTACAGGCAGGAACAGTAATATAGGGATATTGGAATGGTTTCAAAAAACAACACTGATGACCATTTTTCACAACCCTTCAGCCAAGTTAACTTACCAACTGTTAAACAGGAGCAATTAAGTATAGTAACACTTATGAAAAAAGACCCAACGTGTTAATCAGCTCGCTTCAGAAAATAGAATGTATTATCGAAATAGTGGCTTATTGCTTTTTTAAATAGATTGCAGCGACGCAGAAAGAAACAAAAAATATGCGTTTTACTAGAAAAGTACTGTATCCCGTAACTCCATCCGTCGACCTCATTATTTAAATAATTTACATACAAATGTTTAAATTTTATCTGTTGTGTTATAACACTTGACAAGTTGACGATGACTTAATAGTGTAACTGCTTCATTTGAAGCAGGCACCCCCACACCCACACCCACATCTCTGTAGCTTAGCTTGCTGACCTAACACTATCTTATATAACACAACCAATCTGAAAGTGCATAGTAGTCTGCGTAGTAGGAAACATTCTGTGATCGTGGAACAGTTTCATAACTTCAAAGGGTTGCTCGAACTCACCCACGCTTACGCCCAAGCCCACGCCCACACTATGTCATCTCACACAACACAACCAACCTGAAAGTGCGTAGTAGCCTGCGTGGTGGGGAACATGCCGTGGTCGTGGAACAGCTTCATGACGAGGTTGCGCCTCTGCTCGAGCACGCGGCGATGCCCCGCCTCGCGCGCGCCCGCGCCCGCCACGCCCACGCCCACGCCCACGCTGGCTGACGAACAGGGTGTGCGGGGGGACATCTCCTCCGTTGCTTCGCTTGCTGGAATTATTTATATAGTTTTTTTTAAAATAGTAGTCCAAAACAATTAATTTTAAACGATTCATTTCAATTGAATCAATTCAAATAAAAATTGAAATAATTAAATTTTTGAACGTCACACAATTTACCGTTAGTGTTTCGAACTTCACAACAACCAGAATAAAAACCTCAGTAGTACTTCATTTCAAGAAAATAATTTAGAGATTTACAATATTTTTTGAAGATAATGGTAAGGTAGCGTTAACTAATACAAGAATACACTAAATTAGATAATGAAGTTTTATTTTATATACCTCAAATAAGCAAAGAGAAAAATATTGAGAGACAATGACTAAAATATATTCCATACCACCAATAAATTACATAACTTACCTCGAAAACTATCAAGATTGAAGTCAGGACCGAAGAAGGTATTCCCCACGAGCTTAGTAGTAGTGTGAGGGGTCCCGAACGAGTGGGGGGTCGGCATTCCGTTACCGTTGATCACCTCGGACTCTAGCTGAGGGGTCACCACTGTTGACTCATCATCTGTTTAGGGGAAATATATTAAATAATGTTATAAATTTGTATAATTATTGGTATTTATTCAAATATATCAAAGGAAAATAAAATATAAGTATACGTTAAATAAAATAAATTACTCTTAATAACTTTTATTTATATAGTTAATAGTCCATCGTGACGCAGCGGGACACGGTACAAATGATCGGTTGTGGGTTAGATCTCCATTTAGTGGAATGATTAACATTTTTTTTTTATATATTCTTACGAAAAGATTATACAGAAAAAGTGCGTTGTGTGGTTGTAAAAATCCATAAAAAATTCTCTAACTGAAATGCTAACAACAAAAATAAGTTATAACAATCATATAAAAAATTCGGCGTAAGGACACGGAAAATTTCAGATAGAACATACAGCTTAGTAATCAAAGCGCTTCGACATTTACCAAAAAGCGCTGGTTCCAATCCAACTACTAATGTCAAAATAGAAAAAAAAAATAGTATAGAAAGTAAAATTAATGAGGCCCGTCATGGTACAATGTGACTGTAAACGCGACTAGTTGCGACTTCTACTCCCACTTGAAGAATTATTAAATATTTCATTTTCTTCACTCTAGCGTCGAATCAAAGCACAGCGTTAAGTTCCGCCACTTAACACTTAAAAACCTCCAAAACCGTTAAGCTAAAATTAAAAAATATATATCCATATACATACCCATAGGCATCTTATGGTGTTTCTTCCTCAGATACATCTGCGGGCTAAGTGCGGGCAACGCGGGCAACGCGGGCAAGGCGCCGGGGCTGCACGCCTCAGGCTTGAACTGAGGCAGCGTGCTGAACTTCTGCTCGAAGTTCACCGTCTCCAGTACCCTGGTTATGACGAAATTGTGATTAGTTTATATAAAGTGTGGGACAACGTCAAACTGTAAACGCGATTGGTTGTGGATTCAATCCCATCTACGAAGAATTGAGGTATTAAAATATTTTTTCTGTTTCTGCTCTGGCGTTTTTTAGTTTTACGTATTTTCCCACAAGAGACGGTAAGGAGAGAGAACCTAGGATCAACACACTCCATTCTTGACTGTCTATCCGTAAACAAGACATTGTGTTTTGAGTGGTAGAACTTAACATTGCGTTTGTGTTTTCATCAGATGGAGAAACCAATTAATTTTAATCATCTAGTATTTTTGTATACTTTATTTTATAAAACCAAATTTTCTTTTGCATTTTAACCGAAACCCGAGTATTAATTATACTAATATAATACAGAAAGAGTCTATAAATATTGAACCAATCATGAAAATTCTTTCACAATTAGAAAGCTACACAATTCAGGAGTGCTATAGTATATATTTTATTAGGATTGAAAAGAAAATTCAGAGAATCATAAAGGTGCTCAGTAAGGGGACAAAAGTCGTAGATCATGTGGCGAAGTCGCGAGTGTGTCGCTAGTGTATAATATAAATAAGACCTTGTTTAACTTACTTATCCCTTCCATCCTCATTGCCCTTTTTAAACAAGCTCTTCTTCAACGAAGGGCTTGGCAAATTCTCCATTTTCTTCGGCGATTGCAAAGATTCTGTATCATGTGGTGTAGTGGGACCGCTCTCTGACCGGGGGATATTGGGTTCATTACTACCAGTGGACCCTGTTGATGTACCTGTCATTTTTTATTTTTTTTTAATTAGCCTTCTAATATATAATAATTATTTTCTAATGTATTTATTTGTAGACTTAAAAAAACAGCTTCACGATTTTTGCCGCAAAGCAGGGTAGTAAGAGTAAACTGAAGTATCAAGGCATTTCATTCACCACTCCACAAGAAAACGCACTTCGTTTCATATGATCAGATTAATATTTAAATACAATCATTTCGCTGAGTAGGACTCGAACCCACAACCATAACGTTCCAGTCAGAAACTGCTTATATAGTGACCAAATGTAGTAAGCCAACGTTTCTAACAAGAGTGCAGTACAAATATATTCAAATAATAAAATAAACGTAACGCACGCTAGTTCTAATCCATATTTTTGAACGAAAATCGAAATATAAAAATATAAGTGTACCTCGACTCAATCTCTTCTGTAAGGGAGCTCTGCCTAATTGCGCTGGCGTAGGAGCGAGAGGGAACGGCCTTGTCTCCTCTATAGATTGATCCCATTGCCTAAATAATAATAAAAAAAATTAAAAAGTTTACACACAGTTTTTGGAAAAATAATATAATTACTATATATTTTTCTTTTAATGAGCCAACTACCATTAGAACATATATTTTCTAGAGTTAATCTATTTTATTTTTTTAACTCAAATTTATACCACAAAGCAGAGAACTAGTGTCAAGACACTCCAGTCTTTGCTTTCCTTCCTTCCTTTTGAATGCACCACTCAACGCTATGCTATACCTTATCAGGGCGGGGAAATGAAAATCATTTATTATTATCATTTTGAATATTAACAACTTAATTTATATATAAAGATCTCATGAAAGCTGATTATTATAAACGAAAATAACTTACGTGTTAGGTTTGGTCATCGTGTTGTTATTGCTCTGCGACACAATGACAGACTGTCCGCTTTGCATATTATGATTTGGTGTTTGATTCAAATTTTGATTTTGATTCTGGTTTTGATTCTTATTTTGATCAATTTCTGTAAAAATACAAAAAAATATATCTCTTGCATAAATTAATTTATATAATGAAGTATTTTAAGTACAAATTTAAAAAAGAATTCAAATAATTATTATTGAAAAAAAAAACATTTTTTCGCAATTATTTACATTATTTATCTGTACATAACCCATGCTTTCCCTATTATAACAAAAATATGTATATAATAACAAATATTTTTAACACGAATGAGATTTGAACGTAGATACTGCGTCAAATCAGACAACTGAGTTGCTACAGTATTTTTTTAGTTCGTAAATTCATAATTAAGTTCTCATAATATTTATAATATACAGTTAAATATAAAGTTAAAAATACAATTTATAAAAAATATATTACCAGTATTGAAAGGCGTAGTGACGTAGCTAAGCTTCTGCAAGTGTACGTAATGCAATGACGTATCGTTAGCGGGATTCTCATTCGGTTGACTTGTTTTGATTACCAAATTACCAGATGAATCCAATGATAGTGTAATTGGGCCTAGAAAATGAAAAACTAAATAATTTCAAATATTCAATTCAATTTTAAGTACATATAACAAAATAAATTCATAGTATTAAGGAAAAATGAATATATTAAATATAAATTTAAAACAATTCATGGATCCTTGTTGTAAAAATCCTAGTAGTAAAGCCTCTAATCTAGCTCCCTCTATAAATTAAGTTAAATATTAATCGTTAAAACAATGTTCAACTAAAAACTTAATTAAGACTGGCTAAATTTTTTCTTAAATGATATTCATTACAGATTATATTTAACACTAAACAGTTCGAATAAAAAAAAATCTAGGAGTTTTCTTTAAAACTGGCTGATCAATACATAAAACGCGAAAAACTTCAAAATAAAGACAAATACACTTTTTTGCACACAACACAACAAATAAAAGCACACAAGAAATAAAGAAAAAATGCACAATAAAGCAGCCTTAAATGTGGCTTAAAGTGATCTCTTCCAGGCAACCTTTGAATGCAATAGGAGTCATATAACAATAAAATTCATAAAACAAACCTGTTATATTCTCCCCATAATTCCTCTTAACCAAAGCCAATAGAGACGTATTTGGAGTTTTGGGTTGCGCCATCGATACATTCTGAGGTATCGATATTCCACTCGATATGACGTGCACGTTAGACGTCGTGGGGCTTATTATCGATGATATCGAGTTCTCTAGTGATGTCTGAGCGGATAGATTTGGCGTGCTAAGGGAAATCCCTTGCACGCTATTGGTTAGACTTTGCGTGTTAGCTGTCAGCGACTGTGATAAGTGCGGAGAGCTGGGCACTTGGTTTAGTGGTTTGCTTATTTGTGTAAATGCCGTCCATTGTCTATGGTTATCACCTAAAATAATAAAAACATATATAAAATCAAGTTATTAATAAAAAATTTAAAAAAAAGATAGGTCGATTATAAAAAAATATTATTTTTTTAATTCTTATAATTTTTGAGTATATTCTGCGTCGAGCTTTAGCAGTCAATCTCCCGATTTCAGGCTGAAAATGAAGAACGAAGTGTCTTAACACTAGATTCTCTTTGACTACCACCGTATGACTGATATGCAGGAAAAAGCATATAGCTATATTTATTTAAAATATATTTGTTTTCACAGTACCTGTATCAGCATGAGTAGATTTAAAGGCACCGCCTGTTGGTTGAAATACTTTTGACCCTCCGGGACTCGAAGCTGTTATGCCTCCCAATAGATTATCGGATGAACCGGCCCTAGGAAAATACAGTTCATTTACAATATTAATAAAAAAACAATTAACGAAAAAGAGTAAACTATTTAGCAATAATTATTGTAACTACTGTACTATTGTACTAATACATATACTAATGTACTATTTATTGTAACTTGTAATACCACATTTCGACCAACGGATATGTGATCCGTTGTCATGTACATAAATGTTTTACAAATGAGATTCGAAGCTGCGGCCACTGCAGTCAAATGCTCGCCACAAATAGTTATATATTTTAGTTTGACAGATAACGGATATAATGATTTTAATCCTTATCTGCAACGGGAGAGAGTATAAGTCGAACCTTAGACATTTTTTTATATATAAATAGACAATAATATTTCTTTTTTATAGCTTAAATAAAGGTTAACCCTTTCGTCAAAAAAAATCAAGTAAACACTTCTAATAAAAATGTATTTAAATGATATAAAAACAGAATTAACACATAAGAATTAAACTTAAAAAATGGTAATTCTAAAAGTATACATTTTGGATTTGAGAATTTATTCATGTCCGGTTCTTAATAAATAGTAAAATATATTTGTAAATAATCAAATAATTACCTGGCTTTAATGGCTTTAGGGCGCCTCGTGTGGTCATGGGGAGGCAGATAATCCCGCGCCTCGATCCCTTCTGAATCTGAATCTGTTACTTTCTCCCCGCACTTCAGATCAATTTCAATATTCTGCGCTGGTGCTGGCGCTTCCTCTATTGTTTGACTTATTTGCTGAAATTATATAGCTTATTAAGAATAGTATTATTTTAGCGTTTCTAATCTATTCAAAAATAACAAGGCTGTACCATTGCGCCACAGTGGACCTCCAATGTGGCGCAGTGGAATAGCTTTAGACTGTAAACGTGACGGCTGTAAGGTCGATTAGGGGAAATGATTATATATAAATTATGTTTATTCCTCCACTCTAGTGAGACAAAGCGGGGCGTTGAGTTCCGGTACAGGTGTAAAGTGGAAAACAGTGACAATATGTTCTCCTATTATACTCATACAGAACAAAATCATTGCCTAATGAAAAGGACTGAATATTACACATTGGTGTATGTATAATAAACAAATAAAGCCTTTTATGATTATAGTGATAAAATAAGATTAGTGTATAAAAACTGATTTACTAAACATTTATTTAGAATCAATGTCTCACCATAGGTTCATCATCACTAAGCTGCGGTGAACCCACATGATTGTAAACTTGTGTGTTTATTGTAATCTCTGCGCTAGTCGGAATGCTGGGATTTGGTCCTTCTGAGGGCGTTCGGGGACTCTGAAATTATAATTCTTGTCATTACAATATAAAATTTATAACTAAATATTGAATATTGATTTCTTCACTGTGCAATGAACTGAACAACACGTGTAAACACTCCAAGAAGCTAAAAACTGAAAATAAAGGTTGTATAGACAAAAAACATATAGATAGATAATTTCTTTATATATACATATGTAAAAGCAATTAGCATATATATTTTACTACGTATTATAAATACCATAAATGTAAACAGACAGAACATGGAAATAACTTAACAGTCAATGTTATACCAATATTAGAGCCAATGGCATTAAGTGACCAAATGATAACATGTTTATTACAAATAGGTTACACTTATATTTATTACCTGTGGCATGGAGCCCGTAGGGTCGCGGCTGCTGGATGATTTACGCCTGTCTTTATTGCACCATTTCCATTCTGGATGCGCTTTGAAATGCGCTTCTTTTACCTTTAAATACAAAACACATAAATATATCGAAAATATTAAAATAATCTTTTTGGAACTTATAAAATGGTTAAAGAAACTACAGATTAAAAATAAAAATAAACAGATTCTTAACCGACCATCGAATTCACATTCACCTTTTTTATGCATTAATTTTAATGAGAGGGCTTCAATGAGAGGGCAACAGCTTCTAACTGTAACGCGATGATTGTGGGTTCGATTCCGATTAAAGGAATAATATTGAAAAAGACATTTACAGAATATCTTTAAATGTCTTTTTCAATTTTCCGAAGTGTGGAATAACACTTTAAAAATGTACATATTTCAATTCATTTCTTCGCTCTCGTACCTAAGGCAATTCTTTGATTTCGCCGCTGTGCGGAAAAAAACGCCACTGTACTAAACATAATAAAGCATATATTTTAATATAGCGTTTACATTACGTATGAGTAATAATATATTGTATTTCACAAATTTACTAGTTAAGCACTTATATCATATATAAATTTCAAACTTCATGTTTTTGTGTTAAAATCTTATTCTTAATCTTCAAATTTTAAAGGACTTTCCTTTAATTTAGGAAGATAATCCAACTAATATATAGATTTTATACCTTTCATAAAAAAATAAATAATTTAACAGAATGAATTTAATACGGAAGAAAATAAATTTAATTTGGATAAAGAAGTTAATTCCAAAACCACTATAAAAAGAAAACTTGAAAAACATAACCAACCTCACTAGCCAATTCATTATACTTTTGCTTCTCCTCAGGTTTCAATGAATACCACCATTCGCCCAGTATCTTGCTAACAGTGCGATTATCCTGGTTCGGGTGCATTTGATGCACCACTTGACGGTGACGCTTCGAGAATATCATGAAGGCGTTCATCGGACGACGGATTCTACGCTCCTTCTAAAAATATTTAAAAAATCGAATAAAGTTTAGGTAATGTTATTATATTATCTTAAAATTTTAGTTAAATTCCGCCACTCAACACGTTTTAGTTTGTTATACCATTAAATAACTAATGCAGAATTTATATGAAACAAAATATCACATCGTGTATAATTATATATAGACGAGTAACATATTTTAGATTATTTTATAAGAAATCTTTTATAAGATAGAATACTTTTTAATTAGATAAAAGTCATTGAAATTATATATAAATTATAAAAAAAATACCTTTTCTTGTCCCGCAGCTGGTTGATTAAGTGAGGAAAGACTTTGTGAGCGTCTATTATTGTCTCCGTTACTGGGATCTTCGCATTCAAATACTTCATCATCTTCATCGGTGCACATTGGTGTTACGCCATCTGTGTAGACATTATATAAACAAGCTTAAATAAATACTTAAAAAAAAGTTTTAAAAATATCATCACAGCTATCAACATAATACCTATATTAAAAGAATGTCAAAAATAAGGTATAGTAGAATTAATAACTAAAATAGATAATTTCGTAGATGTGTAATAAAAAGGTCAATACGCCATTTTATTACACATCCAGAAAACTTTATTTAAAGAAATTGAAATTTACCATATCAACAATTCGTACACTTTAGTTTATAAACAGATTGTATATAGGACAGTATTTATTGTACTGCTTCACACTTTTCCGCGCATATCACAATCGTGAGGTCTGACCTACTGTCAACACAATTTGTTCTGTGCTTTCGCCCGAATTCTAAAAATTGCATAATAATTAGCGGTACTCAACTCAACACCGCGCTTCGTTTTAGTTGTGGGTGTTAAAATGAATATAATTTAAATAGAAGCTTATGATCTATTTAAGGAACGAATCCACAACTACTCATGCTATATTAACCATGAGTGGTAGACCAAAGACTAGTTACAAGTGCAAAAAAACAACTTAAAGAAACGGCTATTTAAAAGTTATTAAAATTATAAACTTGTTATTATTCAAAACATTGTCATATGTCATTAATAAAATTTTAAATATTTTTTTATAAACCTCAAACCTTTAAATCACTCTCCAATAAAATAATATTTTTACACTTGCAGCAACCCACATAGAAACTAATGCCATTTTTAAACTAGTTTTATATTAAAAGCACAACTCACCATTCCCCTCAGTCTTGATCTGATCCTCAGTTTTGATATGGGGGGTGTGCGGAGTATGCGGGGTATGGGGAGTATGGGGAGTGTGCGGGGTGTGGGGCGTGCGGGGGGGGGGGGGGGAGGGGGGCGCGGGGGAGGGCGCCCGTATGAGAGGCACTAGGGACGTCCACGGGAATACCGCGTTGGGTACGCCGCTTGTTGATACTGGAACAATTGATTATAAGTTAAAGAAAATATTAAAGTATTTCTTTGTATGTTGTTGTTATAGAACACCTAGTTCCCAACTCGAATATAGTTATTGTTTCGTGAGATTGTCTCACTAAGCAAATATTTGTATGATGAGGAAAATGAAAGTAAATTTTAATTATATTGTTAGGAATAGTAAATAATTAACTTTGTTAAATTAATAAGACACATCAATTTTTAATATATTAATGTAAATTAAAAATATTTGTTATAAACAAAGAGAACGAAAATTACATTTTTTTCACTAACAAATCATTTTGTAATTAATAAAATAGCTAATCCCATCTAATTTGGCAATAACGATAATATTATCTCTTTATACATTTCTACGAAACTCACCAATAATAGTAGCATGTGATGGCGCAGGTAATACTGGCAACAACTTATTCGGAGTTACTATAACAGCACTGTTTACATTATTCACCTGCAAATACACACATAATCAATATAAAATATAGTGCAGAAATAATGGAATTACAAATAATGAATTTATATTCTAAAATATCCTAGCAAAAAAAAAATTAAAAAAAAATCACTTCACATTTTATATATAAATGTCATATCTTGCTTTTGCTATTTCAATATAATCATAATAAAATTTATTTTTACCATAAAATTACTGGTAATTTATTTATTTTAGAATAAACATTGTATAATATATTTCTTCTGCATCTACATAGTAAATTTAGTGTGCCTTATAAAATGAAAAATACAAAATTAAATTACCAAAATAACTTACATGATCTCCATTATCCATACGATGATCAGGTTCTGGGTCATTGTTATTATTTAACTGTTGTGACATCTGATGCTGTTTATGATCCATCTATTAAAAATATCTTTAATTTAAATATCATATATAACACTACACATAGTATGAACTAATCTTTCAATACATATTTCTTGCAAAATTTTTAATAACATATGTGAAAAAAGTCCAATGTAAATTTGAAACAAAACAATGAAATTTAAAAAGCATATTATATTATTTTTAGTAAACTATTGGTAGAGGCAGTGGGACGTTCGACTGAAACGCGATGGTTGTAGGTTCCATTCTCATTCGTGGTGAGGATCATATTTACATTCATTTCTTCACTTTGGTGCACAAACAAAGCATGGCGTTAAGTTCAACACGCAATGTCTCGATTTCAGGCGGAAAGGACGGGGTGTTTTTACACTAGGTTCTTTGAAGCTGTATATATATAAATATCGATTTCCCATGTCACTAACCTGAACAGCATCAGTCGGCTCGTTTTTTATCACGACTACAGTTTTCTTTTCCAGAGACTTCTGCGGTATGACGTAGAAGCGCGGCACTGCTTCTTTCACATCAGTATCTACGACCGACACGAGCCTCGCTTGAATGGGAGCCGGTTTCACTATCCTCTTATCATCCAAACGAGCCTCGGAGAGCTCTAAGCTCCTGGGTTCCATTCCCAACCCCCTGTGATCCTGAGGGACCGAATGATCCTCATCATCGTACTCCGAGACTCTTCTATTGACAAAATTTTCATTGTTCACCGGTGACGCCACTTCTGTTCTGTACTGATCTATGCCGTTTCGGCGTAACGGTGTTCTGTATATATCCATGTCTATGCCGTTTGTGGGCATTCTGTGGACCACTAAGTTGTGTGGCACTAAGTCATCTTTTCTAGTGTTTGCGATGCTTGTTTGTATATTTTGATTCATGTTGTTCATAATTGAAATGTTTGAAGACAGATTGAGGGACGACTGTAAAGTCGTAGGTGTTAAGTTCTGCTGTATACTGCTTTGTATGTTCAGACCAGAGGTGTGTAAGCCAATGACGTTGGAATGACTGGATACGCTGGTAGGTCCGTTACGATTATCAAGCTGGAAGTAAACGATAATTATTTTTTCATATAAATAATGCTTTATTACGAAATAGACAGAAATAAGATTTTAAATTATAGGATAAACATAAATAACATTACCTGATAATGATAATTGGTCGGTGCTGGTGATACTCTTATAACGCTGGTGGCGACACTCCCTACAGGCGAGTTTACTCTTGCAGGTCGGAGTGACTCGGGCCTGTCAATACAATATGTTCACTTTTTAGAATTTAAAATATTGAAATTATATAAATAATGATAAAATAAGCAAAATCTATGCAAATTTGTAAGACAAACTACCAGGGGACCAGACGTGTCGCAGAGGCACAAAGTGTGACTGTAAAGCGACTAAATGTTGGTTTGATTTCCACCCGAGATATTATTTCCACTAAATATTTACTATTTCCATTTTCTTCGCTCTAGTATTCGGGGCAAAGCACGGCGTTAAGTTCCGCCAGTTAACACGCAATGCCTTCAAAAATTCGACGGTGCATGGGGAACGGAGTGTCTTAACACTAGGTTCCTTCTGCCTACCCTGCTGTGTTCGAGAAGCTTATAAAAAAAAATAAAAATAAATAAAACCATTTTAATATACATTTCAATTTTTTGTTGCTGCTTTTATTTTAGTTTTATTTGCAGTATATTTGCAATTAGGCATCGTAGGGAATATAAAGAGGACAGAGCCAGAGATAGTAGTTAGGTAGTACCTAGCTGATTTGTTGGAGAAAGCTCATTCCAGAATCGCATCCCATCATATAAATACAAAGACATTTGAATGAAAATGTGTTTTTTTTTATGTTCAATAGCAGAGTAAATACACAGAGACAACTTAACGTCCACACACTTCAATTTTCACTTTTCGCAAGAATTCACGTCATTGCGTGTTTTCTTGCGCTTTGTCTTAGCAGAGAAAAGAAATGGAAATAATTTCAACATTCCTGTACAAACGAATCAAACTTCTCAACCAATTACATTCATACTACAAACATGGCACACAATTAAAATATTTAATATTTCATTATCTACACTCTGATGTCGAGGCAGAGCGCGGCGTTGAGTTCTGTCACTTGGCACGCAAAGCTTCCAGAATTTGGTGAGAAATGGGACACAATAGCAATGATTTTTTCCCAAAACCAACCCTAGTGTTATCATATCATGTCATCATTTGTTAAGTTAGTCTTGTTTGTTAAGTTAGTCTTGTTTATTAAGTTAGTCTTGTTTGTTAAGTTAGCCTTGTTTGTTAAGTTAGTCTTGTTTGATAAGTTAGTGATGTTAGTCAAGTTAGCGTTACCTAATAAGATTATGATGATAAGCGGCATGGCGGTCGCGTTCCGGCTGGCGCGGCGCGTGCGGCGCGTGCGGCGGCTGCGGCGACGAGATGGGCACGAACACGTTGCCGCGCAGCACCGGCGACCCGCCCAGACCGCCCAGGCCGCCCAGCCCGCCCACGGGGGACGCGCCCGGGCTGCCGGAGCGCGAGCTGCCTAGCGATACTGTGGGATAATAACACAAGTTATATTAACACAACACTGGCGACCCGCCTAGACCGCGTACTGGCGACGCGCCCGGACTGCCGGAGCGATACTGTGGGATAAATTTTATTAGTAGCATATTCTGTATATATATTTGTTTTTTTTTTAATTTTCAGATTTTCAAACTCGGGCTGTGTGAATGACAACTGCCCAGTAATACTATAAGAAAAATATACATTTTATTTAATATGTTTCATAGGATATGGATAACACTTTAATATGCTACAAATGTCCCTATTTTTGTTTTGTATGATATGGCAAGTGTAAATATCAATTCAGTCCTTTAATCATCATTTCAAATCATAATTTAGCAAATATCTTTTAAAAGTATAAGCAAGTTCGATAATCAAAAAACTTTTTTCTATAAATTTCATAATGCGTATATTACGAGAGAGACAACAAAATTGAAATAAAATTTTCAAATAAAATATGAAAAAATCAACTCAACTAATGTACTAGCAATAGTAAACTATTCTGTACCATACATAAATTTCTGCAATACCAACAATTTATCTAATCCCCAACACAACAACCCCAAAGTCAACAACAACAAAAACAACAAACCCAGCATATTAGCGGCCTCGGTCTCATCGGGGTCGAAGCGTCCCGCCACACGGTAACTGGGAGGCGTGGTGTCCGACTCGCGGGAAGTCTCGTCCCCTTCCACGCCAGTACCGTTGGAAGAGAGGGATTTACTGCTACTTCTGGATATGGACAAATATTTGTGATTAGTCATTTGTTTAAATAACCACAGTAAAGAAAAAAATAAAAAAGCAATGAAAACGGACCCTAAAAAACCATAGTGTGTCCAAGTTCCATAATATAAAATATATATTTATTATTAAAATTGAAGCTGTCGGAGACTGTAATCGAGATTGATTGTACGTCTGAATTGAGGAAATGATTATATTTAATGTTTCATTTTTTGGCTCTGGTAACAAAGACAAAGCACAGCGTTGAGTTCCGCCACTCCAAGATACGTTGTCTTGACTTATGGCGGAAGGTAGAGGACGGAGTGTCTTAACACTAGGTCCTCCCTAACTATCACGCTATGCGGGTAAAACAGTGAAGCTGAAAATATATAGAATATGAATTAATCACATAGTCTTTTAGAAATACTCTGTGGTCATAAAGGGACTTAAGTTTGAGTCTATCTGAGACCACAGACTGCAGCAGTAGTGTACAAAACTTCGGAATTTTTTAAAAATGTATTTTCCTTTTTGGAAAATACATTTTTAAAAAAATCCGCGTATACATGATTTATCCGGTTACTAACAGACACATGTAAATAGACGAAAACAGGAAAAAATAGACAATAGATAGATAAATTAAGATCGCCCATTGACATCCACTACATTAGAGTTGTGGAGGCGTTGCCGGCCCCCCAAGTTAAGTGAATGACCATTGTGGCACAATAGTGTGGGTTCAACTCCTATTCCGAGAAACGATTATATTTAAATCCGTTTTATTTCTCTGGTTCAAGACCGATGTTGCTAGTTTAAATCAGCTAACAAAAATAAACAAAAAAACAAACCTCTGCTGTTGACCATGCTGTGCCAACGGCGTATTCGACGACCGTCCAACACTTCTCAGAGACAGATGGCGGGAACAGTAACCCCTGCGTTGACTTTCCTTAGTACAACCGTCTTTAGAACACAATCGACGCCACTGCTTGCCGTTGTACTTCTTACGAATGCCTGTGGGCGTTGATACTACGTCGCCTTTCTTGTATTTGTGTGGTGTTGTTGCTTGTGATCTGTTTTGTGGATGAGATTTAATAAAATTAGAATTACTTTTTGATATTTTAAAGTGTTATACATAGGAAATTGAAAAGATGTAAGGTATAGGTTAGAGCGCTTAGACGGTTTCCAAGAGGCGTGGAATCGAATCCTACTGCATTCAAATTATATTTTCTAAAAGTGTGTAAATAAAAAGATATTATTTATAAATAAAAAATATAAATAAATAGATTTATGTTTCATAAATAATGATTTAAACAAAAACAATACTTCAGTGAATATAGAGTTTTTTTTATAGTGTTAATAAAACGTTTCAACAATATTAGAGGCATATAAGCTTTAGGTTTCTATAATGTTCATTTTCTATAGTATATATCTAAAGAATAGATTACGCTGAGGGTATCGTAGCACAGTTGGACACTAAACGCGATGGCTGTGGGTTTGATTCCCATTGAGGAGAATAATTATACGTTAATTCCATCTTCTCTTTTCTGATATAAAATATCTAACATAAATCACAATTAATACACAATGTCTAAATTTTCGAGCTGAAAGTTGAGAACGAAGTGTCTTAACACTATGTTCTCTCTGACTACCCTACATGTGGAGGCAAAACATAAAGCTGCCATATAATTATATAATTATAATATGCATACCTTGGTGTAGGTGCTTGAGATCGTGGTGTGAGGCTGCCTTCAATCAAACTAGAAGTGCTGCCCCGACTTTGAAGACTGCTTCGTTTACTATTACTACAATCTAAACAACAAAAACAATCATAAGGAACCAAAAAAACAACAAATTTAAGATAGTGTTGTTACTACGTATGAATTACTTTTTAATCCGGCGTTACGTAGATAAAAGATAGTATATCATATCTATAGTGTAGTAGTTTTTGGTCTTTTGTATTATCTACTATGGCAAAGATTTATAAATAAAATCAAGGTAATCGATAAAATATTACTATTAAAACACTTAACATAATATTATAACGCCAAAATGGCTCAGTAGGACAGTATTTGACTGTAAACGATTATATTTCAACTGTTTTACATTTCCTCGTTATGGGTAAGACAAAACGCGGGATAAAGTTCTGCCAATAAACATTATATTTGAATAATTTTCATGTCCCTCATTTGGCAAGACGAAAAGAGGAATTAAGTTCCGAAAAGGGGAAAACGGAGTTTTATGATAGGGGCCAGTCGTGGCGTAGTGGCACAAAGTGGGACTTTAAAGCGACTGGTTGTGGGTTCGATTCCCACTCGAGGAGTGGAAATATTTAATATTTCCATTTTCCTCGCTCGCTGGTATCAAGGCAAAGCCCGGCGTTAGGTTCCGCCACTTAACACGCAATGCCTCCGAATTCGGTGGAAAGTGGGGTACGGAGTCTTAACACTAGGTTCCCTCTGCCTACCCCGCTGTGCGCGGGATACAGCGTGAAGGAGTGTTATGACACTCGGGATCTCTCTCCCTACCCTGATTTACAGTATGTGAAGCTAAAACTTAAAATATTAGTTATATAATGTATAAATAATTTAATTTATAAACTTTCTGTATCTATCACCAAACTCACTTTAAGTAAGCATTTACGTAAAAACATGTTATAATAATCGATCATATAATTTTTGAACAGTATTCATCATTGTATTATCTGCGTGATAAGTTACTGTTATCAAAACATAAAATATACTCAGTCAGTCAGTGCTAAGCAATATTTTTGTTTGAATAATCTGCATATATCAATATGAAGAATGGATGCTTTTATACTATAAGTTATTTTGTTATATTCGTTATATAATATTACATGTTTATTTTATAATTGTTGTTATTTATTATATATGATTATCATTTTAATATATTTGTTATATAATAATTCATGTTTATGTTATAATTACTGTTATTTATTATATATGATTTTAAAGATACACCTATAGATAGATCGGCAATATGAAATTATATAGGCATGGTGTGATGATTTTAGTACTTTAAAGTTATTTAAAAAAATAAATTTGGAAATCGGGTAAAGAACCCCTAATCATTACTTAAGCAGTCAAAGTAACTAACATCTATACTAACAGGTTGATTATGTCCCTTAAAAAGTCACAACTTTGGCTATTCTCACTAATTACAGCCAAAAGATACAAAAAAAATCATAATTCTTGCTTTAAAAACTTACCAATATGAGATGGTTCTCCCAAAAACATAATATTTTCACTATGCAAATCGTCATCACTTTCACCGTAGTCATCGAACCTGGAACCATTCGACAAAGCTCCGACCGCCACCTGACCGACGCCCGGCATCGGGGACGAAGTGGCGAAGTGATCGCCCATTGTGTACTGTAAAATATTTGTATATTAGAAATAAAATATTAAAAAATGCTGTAGCTAGTACCCTAGTACTAAATATACAAGAAACAGTCAAAATTAAATTGTTAAACTACTTTTTGCATGAATAAACATTAACTTTATGCACGAATTAACATAATTTTGCTCAAGAATTTCGACGTAGCCGGATATAGAACGTATGGCTTAGTTGGTAATGGAGGGCTTGGACAGTTTCCTAGAGACGCGGGTTCGAATGCCGTTACATTCAAATTAATATAAGTGTTCTAAAAATATTTCTCACATCCTGTTAAATTTTAAACAGAATATTTGTTGAATTATAAGGACCTATTAGTATGGTGTTTTTGTTACTGTAAGAAAAAATCTTTCAGCGAGTTCATATGAACACCATACTACAAGGTCCTTATAATTTAACAAATATTCTGTTTAAAATTTAACAAATATTCTGTTTAACATTTAACAAATATTATAATTTAACAAATATTCTATTCTGTTCTAGTTGATTTAGTGTTAAATATTATATAGGCATCTGGGTGTAACTTAAGTCGTTTTTAAATAGTCGGTAAATAGTTTTTTATCCAAATATTCTTTATACGAATAGGCTATTTATAACACTTTCAAATCGTTACTTAACATAAAAATGACAGTATTTTAAGAACAGGAAGCTTCTACTGGCTTAGAATAAACTCAGTTTATCTCAAGAGTAGATCTTTTAAACTAACTTTAATTTTACAACAAGTATAGTTAGTAGTTAGTAGCACTAATGACTCCAATTGTAGTTTAATAGACTATTATAAAAATAAACTAGTACTAGGTTTCAAAACCAATTAGATAATAGGTTTTGTGTCGTAACGCGCCATATTATATATTACTTGATAAACATTGCCAGTTTGCTTCTATATTATATTTTAAATGAAGTTATCGCTAATAAACTCAATAATATTATACAAAAAAAATACACATTAAGTTGAATATAAGCATACAAATTTAATACTTATAAGCAATTAATATAAAAATAAAAGTCACAATGTCATATAAAAAATTTATAAAAATATTTAGTTTATTTATTAACTGAAGCGTGGGACGCAATTTATTATGAGTCAATCAACGACTAATCGAGCATACACATTTAATTTATTTCAATCTACTAGGAATGAAATGCTTTAAAAATTTTAAGAAGATAATATTCTTTCCAAATCTGACACGATAAAGTTCTACCACCAAACTGTGGATTACAATTTGTAACATATTGTATTGATATTGTAAATGTCAAAGATTGAATGATTGATATTTCTGTAATAACCTAAAAAGGCTGAGTGGATTTAAATTAATTAGGACCCCAAATTTTATTTATAATTTTATTCTAATTATGATAATTACTACTTAACACGGTCCCCGTCTGAACGTTTTTCGAAGATTTCCTGTTTATGACTTACTGTGAAACAATAATGTCCATCAGCCAGGTATATATATACCAGGTATATATATACACCCCAAGACAAAATAAAGTCGACAACAATAGCATTAAAGTCCCTGTAACTGACTGCTTAATGATTCTTTTTAAATCTTCAAAAAATGAAGACACGGTAAAAACGAATGGCTTGAACGGAAAGTTCAGTGTAGTTAGTCTACAACAGCAGAAGAAATGTACTTCGTCTAAATTTTAAATTTGGATTTTAAATTACAATTATCAATTACACTAATTAATTTTAAAACAACCACTCACCGGCACAGAAGACGCATGGTGCATGTGCATGTGCGGCATGGGAGCGGGCGACGCCTGCGAGCCCGCGTCCTCAAGCTCGTCCGCCCAAGGCGGCTGCAGTAGACGCACATCCGCACGATTCACGCTCACTATCTCCTTGCAAGCGTTATCACCGTCCGTCACCTTAAAAAGTGATGACAAATTAAAAAATAAATATGCTTGTAACATAAAATGTATTTATTTGAACAAATATATAATGTATGTATATAAATTGTCTTATAAATTTCATTTTAGGTACTGATTTTTTTAAGAAAAAAAATAAGATGAAGAAAAAATGAAAAAAAACATAGGAAAAAGTATCGCATAATACATAAAATACTATATGCAATACGTTTTAAGTACGTAATTTATTAACAAAAAAAGTAAATTAATAAGAAATGAATAATATTTAAAACAAGCTAAAGATGAGTAATGAGATGAGGAAGAAATGAGTAATATTTAAAACAGATCATTATGTTCGTATTGTAAATATAATAAATAAAATTTGATAACATGAAAAAAGCAAAAAAAGCAGCTTCACGCTTTTTCCCACATAGCAGAGTAGTCGGATAGAACCATTCTCCTTTCTTCATTTGTAGTTGCGTTTTGAGTGGCGGAACTCAACGCTACTGACTCAAAGTAAGAAAGGATGATGTAGACATTATCCTAATAGAAAAAGACAAGCTTCAATATAACCTTTGTCGTCATGCACATATAAACAGTAGTCAGTATCAGAACGTAATCTATTAAATCATAAATATATTTTCCTAGTAATTTTAATGAATACAGTGACCTTGAGTGTAACAGTCACATTATAGTAGTAGCAAAATATCTGGCAAAGTAATGATATCGATTCATATGGAGTCATTCAAAGCGTTTCTATCACTTCGTCAAATATATTGAAAGAGAGAGACATATAATAAATAGCCATCAAAATGTTATCCATTTTAAGTTGTAGTTAAGCAAAAGTTACAAAAAAGTTTCACCTTTATTTAAACTTTTGTATACGAAATATCATATGACATTTATTGTAACCATCCATACATAATTCGCGTAATAATGTGTTGAGACATATTCAAAGTTTACTCATACGGCGAAACAACTGTGAAGAAGCCAATACGATGCAATTGAGATAGAGCCGGTAAATGAGTCACCGTTGATACTTAAATTCCTTATTGTAGCGACTCGTGATACTAAAAGTTACATGTTTTATGAAAATGTTGTTTTATAAATTAAATGGTTATAAATAAAATTAAATATAATTATTGTAAATGAAATATAATGATTTTAGAAAGATTTACAACCTGAAGCCCAGATTTTAAGCATGAATATAAACTTAGAAAATATATATTTTTTATTCTGATTACTAGGGACGTGGCTCATGTTTTTGTAAGCTGTTTCGGAATTGTCACGGTTATTTTTTTCTGTTATTTCAGGACACGCTAGGCTTGGAACTAAGATATAATAATCTATCAAGTAGGCAATCTTTAACAGAGTTCAATAGAGTCCTTAATAGAACTTAGCCTTACTGTACCTAAATTTCTGGCAGAAAGTAGAGATCGTCTTGCACACTAGGTCCTTACTGACTTACTGACCCTGCTATACGGGAAAAAGCGTGAAGCTCGTTTTTTTAGTTACGATACTAACATAATTATATACCCGGACGGTTTTAAGATATTTTGAGGGAAACTTAAATGCCCATCGGATTTTAAGGTTTGGGATTTGAAAGACATAACCGATATAATGGAGGGCATGATCGCTTAGTTCCTAGCATAAAATGATATCCCTTTTTATAATAGAAATACTTCATTGTAGTGATAATTTATTACGTATAAAGTAACTGTAACTTCTTACTACACAACCTGATTTTCTCTTTTTTCTTTCAGAATAAATAGAAAAAAAAATCCCATAATTCATGCTATATTGTTTATAATAATAATATTCTCTACCTATATTAATTGAAAGTGAAGAAATGATACTAAAGGAAAAAAATACAATTCCGTCTAGAAATAAAACTATTTTAACAGGATTAATCACGTATATTTCTGATATTCAAAATTATATTTTAAAAAACTTGACGTCTTGGGCGCAGAAGTGGAGAACGGGTTGCTTTGACACTGGGTTAGTCATTGTACTATACCATGAAAATTTTGAAACTAGGTTTATATTCAAATATTAAAACTATATAAATTTCCTGTTTTTCAATTTAATATTAATTACCAAATAGCAATGAAATATTATACATATATTGTATTTAGTGGCCAGTCGTGGCCCAGTGGCACAAGAGTGTGACTGTAAACGACTGGTTGTGGGTTCGATTCCCACTTGAGGAGTGGAAATTATATTTCCATTTTCTTCGCTCTGGTGTCGAGGTAAAGTGCGGCGTTAAGTTCCGCCACTTAACACGCAAGCCTCCGAATTCGGCGGAAAGTGGGGAACGGAGTGTCTTAACACTAGGTTCCCTCTGCCTACCCTGCTGTGTGCGGGATATAGCGTGAAGCTATTTAATTTAATATTTTGTGATATCGCTCTATGAAAAACCAGGGTCTCAGTAACAGATAATAATACGTGATTGACAATTTCTTCCGCGTTCGTTACATTTAATTGAGTTATTGCAATAGTAATTGTAGTAGAAATATTATATCTAAAGTCTCACATATACTAGAAAAAAACGAATGTATCTTTTAATTGAGAAAAAGTGGATTTAATAAAAAGTGCAATATACTATAACAATTATTGAGAAATCTCTCAATAATTAAAAGGTAATTAAACAAAGATCCAAACAAATACCACTTTAAATGTTGTTAAGTAAAAAAACATGTCAATAATAAAATATAATGCAACATAAATGATAAATTTAAAAATGTACCTAAATTTCAATTTTGAGTAAATCATCACTCAACTGGTCATTTTGAGTAAATCACAGAGAATCCGTAACTGTTTTCTGCGTTTTTGTTTTCACATGTTCTTAAATGAATATTTTTTTTTACCTTCACGCTGTATCCCGCACACAGCAGGGTAGGCAGGGGGAACCTAGTATTAAGATACTCCGTTCCCCACTTTCCGCCGCATTCGGAGGCATTGCGTGGCGGAGTGACGGAACTTAACGCCACGCTTTACCTCCACACCAGAGCGAAGAAAATGGAAATATTAAATATTTCCACTCCTCGAGTGGGAATCGAACCCACAACCAGTCGTTTACAGTCACACGCTTGTGCCACTGGGCCACGACTGGCCACAAAAATAATTATATAAAATTTATAAATTCTTACCTTAATACGAATCTTGATAGGCGACTTGTTCACTTCATACAGAGTACCTTCAACAAACACATTATGCACATTCTCACGACTGGGGTCAGTAGTCCTAAAAACACACGCGGAACCAATTAAACGGGACAACTGATCGATTTGGGGACTGGCATCACTGATCACATCGTATCTGTTCACACCGAATATATCACTGTATTCCATAGGTTCGTTTTCCTGACCGTCCATTTCCACTATCACTTTACAACCATCAGCCTGACGTATAACACCTGGTATGTATACACCTCTTTGCTTTGCCAATACTCTATGATCACGCCACGATGATAAATCAATATTTGGGTAATGTAGACTATAAGGCGGAGATGAACGCGGCACTATCGGCGATGGCTGTAGTACTGGCGCGTACGTAGGCTGCGTATATTCCACGGGTGGTGGAACCGAATTTGATACGTTAATACAATTCCTCTCCGAGATACTATTGGTGCAGTTCCTCTCGATTTCTTCTAACTCAGAGGGATCGAATTTCCGTTTCTTTGGCAGATTTCTTACGGGCGCCTGGGTAGGTGTCTGTTGTGACGCCTGTGCATTGCTGCTCGCGTTGCCTGGATTCGTTGGATTCGCCATTGTGATGTTAGGCGTGGGATTTGTTGTGGATTGGGACAGGCTTACTGTCCCTACACTGCTTATTACTGATGCCGGAATCTATAACAAACAAATACATGTTTTACAGTTTTAATGTTTTTTTTATTGTTTAGTAGTTTTAGATTGAGGCCAGTCATGGCTCAAGAGCACTGTAAATGCGGCATTTACTTTTTTTTCGCAACTTCATTTTTTTCGCTCTGGTGTCGAGGCAAAGCGCGGCGTTAAATAATCTATTTAGTTGGGCTATTTTTAGGCAAAACAATAAATAACAAAATACGGTACGAGAATTGGAGACCATTCAATGGTGTCTATAACTAACTAGCAGCTAAGTATAACTGGCATATAACTATTATAAAAAAACATCTGCGAGTTTCTGATCGATAAAAACAATGCCACACAAGGTTTAGTATATAAATATTTAATCGAAATCGATGCACTGTGTCAGTAGGTATTGATGATGCGGCATTGTCCTTACCGCACTCATAACTAAACAAATGTTTTAGGTAAGCGGAAAACTAAATATAATTAAATATTTAATGATAGGATCCTAATAACAATAATAATTGAAATAAAAATGTTCTAGCAACTAATAGGATTTAAAGGAAAAATATTAAAAATCACATATACCTAAACATAAATAAGCAAGTAAAGGTCACGTGTACTTTCAGATAAAAATGTGGCGATCAAAATTAGGACATTTTTGGGAAAAATAAGTAAATTTAGGAACATTACTTTCTGGAGAGAACGCCTTTGTTTTTTAAATAATATTTTATTGATAGCCCTCATGAAGATCACGGGCGTGGTAGCGTTTCGGATATAAATCCGAAATTATCCGAAACTTAAGTTTATATTTATATAATTCATAGTTTAGTTCGATATTTATATTGAATAATTGAGGCCGGTCGTCGCCCAGTAGCATAAAGTGTGTCTGTAACGCGACTGGTTGTGGGTTCAATTCCCAGGAGTGAAAATATTTATTATTGTCATTTTCTTCGCCCTGGTGTCGAGGCAAAGCGCGGCGTTAAGTTCCGCCACTTAACACGCAATGCCTCCACAATTCAGCGGAAAATAGGGAACGGAGTGTCTTAACGCCAGGTTCTCTCTGCCTACCCTGTTGCGTACCGGATATAACTTGACATTTGAAAAAGACATTGAGAAAACATATAAAAATTTAAACGCAGCAGGATTCGTGCCCGCGCCTCTTAGAAACCAAGCGTTCTGACCGCTATGCCGTGCGTTGCTACCATTTGCGCAGGTTCGAATCCCGCTGCATTCAAATATTTATACGTTTTCTAAATGTCTTTTTTAATTTTCCTAACCTGTAGAAATAACACGTTAAAATGTTAAAAAGCTTGACATTGTCCTAAGCACACAAGTACCTGATCGTCTATATCCGTGTACAGGTGCGCTTGGGGGCGGTAGTGCGGCCGCGGGGCGGAGGGCTGCGGCTGCGGAGCGCCGCCCGCGTGGGCCCGCTGCATCACCGCCTGCCGCTACCACGGATCACTCATTGCGCACGAACACCTGTAAAACATTGCCATTTATATATTCAAAATAACAAATTTATACTAGCTGTGTTTGCGATTTCAGCCACGAGGAAACTATCAAAGAATATATAACTCTTAATAAGTGTAGCCCAAGTTATTCTTTATTACATCAGCTATCCGCCAGTGAAAAACAAAGACCCGTCAAAAACAGACCAGTCGTTTCAGAGATTACCCTGAACAAACAGACAGACAGTAAGCCAGACAAAAATTGTAAAAATTGTTTTTTATATACATACATTTTTTAAATTATCTTTTGCAGCTTTATTACAACTTATTTCATCATCTACAGAGATGCTAACAACAAAAATAAGTTGTTACAAAGCGTATAAGAATTTCAGTGGCCAGTCGTGGCCCAGTGGCACAAGCGTGTGACTGTAAACGACTGGTTGTGGGTTCGATTCCCACTCGAGGAGTGGAAATATTTAATATTTCCATTTTCTTCGCTCTGGTGTCGAGGTAATGCGCGGCGTTAAGTTCCGCCACTTAACACGCAATGCCTCCGAATTCGGCGGAAAGTGGGGAACGGAGTGTCTTAACACTAGGTTCCCTCTGCCTACCCTGCTGTGTGCGGGATACAGCGTGAAGCTATTTTTAAATTATAAGAATTTCAACACAGCTTGTAGTAGAACGGATGGTGAGAGCGCCTGGACGGTATTCAGGAGGCGCGGGTTCGAATCCCGCTGCGTTCAAATTTTTATACGTTTTCTTTAAATGTCTTTTTAAATATACATTATATATTCATTTAGTAAACAGCAGTTATTATAATATTACAGACAGACACTTCCAATTTTATTTATCGACCAGCGACCCAATCGCGGCTTCGCCGAGTGATCTGCACCTTTTATCCCCCATTCGAGCTCCTTTAGGATTCCCTGAACTTTCTGTTCAATTATGATAAAACATAGCCTATAGCACTCATGAATAGTGTAGTTTTCTAATTGTGAAAGAACTGTCATGATAGGTTCAGTATTTTCAAAGATTCCCCTTACAAACAAAGGCACAAATTTTACCTCTTTATTTATTATATTAGTATAGATATATAATTTATAAATAAAAGTTCGTCATCTTGACCACATGCAGTTCAAAACTGACACGATTTTTATCAAAAATAGTACTCTTACGATAGAAAATAATTAATTAGTTGATTTCAGTAAGTTAAAAAAATGTTATAGAACCTTCAATAAAAACCTTCGTAACTAATATGTATTTATATACATATTTGAAATTAAATAAGAAAGGTCTTAAATAAGTGGATACTATACAAAATATTAGGAAAATTCATATATAAAATTCGGAAGTATTTTTTTAATAAATAAGTTTTATATATATAATTTAATATGCAAAAATTTTAATTCACGATTAAAATGTAAAAACATAACTTCCGTTAAAGTTAAATATGTTATAATAATCATAATAATTATATACAACAAATTCGTATAGCACTCAACCTGCATATAAATAGCTAATGCTAAGTTATGCTTTTAACTAAATTTAAACAAGGTACTTTCGTGTGAATTATTATAGTAACGTAATTAGTCATTTGTATTGTAAATTAAGTAATAACTTTTCCCTCTTAGATATTCAGTATGTCAAAAATAGGACAGCAGTATAATGGAACCATTTAAAGTAAATGAAATTATTTATGTGTTAACTTTATTATAAAACTGATCGTTTTTACCACATATCGTAAAGCAAGTCGGAAAACGTAAAGTGAAATTATTATTACTATATAAGTATTGTATAGTTTCCTGAAGTATCGAAAGGATACTACCAGTAAATAAGTTGGCAAGAACAAAATATCTTTTAGAATACCTAAAAATACTATTAATATAAGATTCTTTATGTATTTTAAATGTTGTGGAATCGAATTTCTAAGATATTTATGTAGATTTTAACGTTGAACGTAAAATTTAATATGTTTCATACCTGGATTACCTATAACTGTTGGTATGCAGACGGCGAAAGATAAAAAAAAACTAGCTTCAAATAAAAGAACTCAAAAAAAACAGTTAATAAAATGAATTTAAAATAGGTTTATAATATATAATACGTATATAAAATAGGCATATAATATGTCATATTTAATTCGTAACATAGAGCTAAGATTTCACATAAAGATTTTACTTTTTTTATTATTGAACGAGTTTTAGGGTTTTCATGAAGTCTAGGTGAAGCACTTAGCCATTTAAGCAATGTAATACGTATTAAAGAAACAAAATCGTAAATTGTTACTAATTGTAATAAATTACTATTACAAATAGTAACTTATATTTGGCCTTTATGAAATAACAAATTTATAAAAAAGCAAAACCAGTAGCTTATTTAAAATGCCTACTAAAATATCCAGCAAAGTCGATTGTCGTGGAGTGGAGGAGGGTTGTCAGATGATTATTATCTTGGTATCGTGCTATCATTACCGACACTGCGACCTAAATAGCGCTAAGGCGGAACAAAATTAGTTTTATTTTGAGATCATTAATGAAATAAATATAAGATGCACTTAATGACTTTTATTGTTATCTGTAGGCATATAATAAAAGTATAACTGATCGCTGTATGTACATGGAAGAATTATGACAAAATTGTTTATTAGGAGACTTTTTTTTTTTCTGTTTGTCTGTGCGTTTGTGCACGCTAATCTCTGAAACGGCTTAACCAGCTGGAATTCAGTTTTGTTTATTATACTTTGGTAAAATTCCTTAAAAAGCGTCGTAGTCGTGTAGTTTACGCAAGCGAATCCGCAAGTTGATCGCTAGTGAAAATCATGGGGTTTTCTATAGAACATAACCATACCCTATGTATTAGTAAGTACATTTCGCTAAACATTATTATAAACGAAAGAACGATGAAACACGACTAGACAGACCTAGTTAATATCATACGACAATAGAAGCTACTAATAAAAGCAATTTCATTGAAGTAGACATGTGAAAGCCTTCACATGTCTACTACATACTTTTATACTAACCCTTAATTTACAACATTCTTTTCCCTTAATTCAGAAACTGGTAATATTTTTATTACATAGTAAGTAATTTACAAAGCAATACCTAAAGGGTTTTACATATCACAGATAATTTATATTAACATGTAATGCAGTGAATCTCAATCTTTTTTTGTTGCGGCACATATTTAACGATTTCAAAATTTGACGGCACACAAAGAAAAAGATTTTAAATGATATAATTTAATAATATTAACATTCTTATATATTTGCAAAATTTGGCGGCACACAAAAGTGCCGCGGCACAGTGTTTGAGAATAACTGATGTAATGTATTAATACCTTTTTTTAGAATTATGTAAAAAAAAAATCGTCATTAAAATAATTTAAACATACATATTTTTCTTTTCAACTTTACGCTTTTTCCTTATAGCACTATAATCATAGAGAATGTAGTGTCAAGACACTCTGTCCCTCCACTTTCTACGCAAAGTCTTAGCAGGGCGTAACTATTAAATTATTTTCATATTTCGCACAAAACAAACCGTCGTGTTAAGATCCGCCACCCAATACGCAATATCTCGAATTCGAACGGAAAGTAGAGAACGTAGTGTCTTGATACTAGGTTCTCTCTGCCTACCCTTGCCTTTATACGAGAAAGAGCGTGAAGCTAAACATGATATGTATGGTAATAATTTCTGTCACAGCAAGAAATAACTCATCTATTTTAAATGCATTCGAAATAAATTTAGCATGGATCAATAACCTGCAATTAAAAGGATGGCCGTCCTACATAAAGCCTACAGATAAAAGTTTAACGTAAAATGACAATCTAAGCATCAACTTTTTGATTCAAAATTGCTTTGATGATTAATAAATTATAATTGACTAGCGACCGCCCGTGGCTTCTCCTGTGTTACACATAACCCAACTTTTTATATAAACTCGCATTGCAAGCCTTTAAGAGTTGATTTTAGAAAAAAAAGAGGAGCCTATGTTTGACCCTGGATTTTTAACTATTTTCATTCCAAATTCTATCCAAATACGGCCAGCAGAAGAACCGTGAACGCGAACAGACAGAGAAGCAGAGACATTATAATATAGCATATATGTATAAATATATTAGGTCATTTTAAATATTTACCTACTAAATACGTATAATCAAGCAACTGAACGTAATTAGAACGTTATCACTTATCACTCGTATAATGTATTAGCCATTGACGTTTTCTAATTACACAGATAGTTTGATCTTCGATTCGTTAGCACTTACAACTCTTGTGTACCAATTAACTTGCCGCAATCGTAATCTATATTCTACAATATTACGTATTTAAATTTATTTTGTATATATAGGTAGGGTTTGTATATTTTATAGTACATTTATTCATTTTATTATTCAGATTCACGCTTTTTCCCGCTTAACAGGGTTTACTTACCCTAAGAACGTAGAGCCAAGACATTCCTTTCTCTACTTTTTGCTTGAAAGCAAGACATTCATGTTAAGTAGATAATCTCAACTATGTGTTACCAGAGTGCAGTAAATAATAATTATAAAAATAATAAATGAAAATATTTAAAAAAAAATCGTAGGGAGAATTGAACTCGTAACGAATCTTGTTCACTACCGCCTACTACTTTATTACCGCCTATAACATTTTAAATATTTATATCACCAAAGTAGTAAATAAAAATAAAATATGAAACATACAAAGAAAGCCTCCTACAGAGAGGTACAACATATTTTTACCAGTACTTTCATAAAAACTAACAAATTGCATCACTTTAGATGGTTATCTAAAATGATTCATTGAATGGGATTTACATCGGTTTACGAAAACGTGTTCCGACATGTCCATTACTCGTTGGCCTGACCTTGATAAAGTGGATACGTGATTATGAATCCTCGCTAAGCTACTGGTTGAATACCTACATCATAGGATATAATGAACGCATTTAATGGTTTGTTTTATAAACTACACTTAAAAAAAATCTAATGTTGGTTTTCTGAACACGCTATTGTTATCCTTTAACTTTTACAAATTGTGGTATCTATTACTAGGTATAAAAATCTATATACAATGTAAAAAAATATTATATAGCGCTAAGATGAAGTATGGCGTAAAGTTCTAGAAAGTGAAGAACGGAGTGTGTTGACACTGCGTTATCTCTGACTACCCAGTTATGGGGGAAACACCGTGAAGCTACTTATATATGGCATGCAAATTACATAATTTTCACATTTTTCTTTAACAAATATCATTTAATTCAACTAAAACATTGTGTTATTCTTCTTTCATACTATAGTGAATTAATTTCATTCTATATATAAATAATTTCCTTTAAATTAAGAAGAAATCATAAAAATGTAATACATATTATTAAGAAGATGAGAACGGAAGACTTATAGTGGAGCCCAAATCCGGGAAACCCGAAACGCGGACATATGGCAACCCCGACCGACCGTGATGCACAGCGTGAGTACCGTAGATCTTAGTGATGCTGTATTAGCTTACGTCGGTAACTTCTAATAATAAATATATTATTTATAAGTTATTAATATCTATTTTTAACGTGCTTATTAGCTTCACCTGTATCTATCTATCAAGCTAAGATAAGAAATTTTGCTGAAAAATTGCTAAAATCGCTGTTTTGTCCCATCAACAAGATTTCTTTTAAGCACATTTTACGTTTCTTTTTTATAAAAAAAAAACAACTTTTTACCGCATTGCAGGCTAGGCAGAGAAAATCTGGTGTCAAGAATCTCCGTTCTCTAGATTCCACCTATATCCAAGACATTGCTTGTTAAAAAGCCGAGATTTGACATTACGCTTTGTCGAGAAACTTAACGCCGCGCTTTTACGTACCAAGATGGAAAAATGAAAAAATGAAAACAATACATGATATACCTCCGAGTGGAAATCAAGCCTACGTCACGACGACCTCTTTTTTAAACTAATTAGTTATATTTGTCATAGTCTAACTAAAAACAAGCAAGAATATAGTTATACCTGAGTATGCTATTATTGTGTATTATCCTTAACTATTGTTGTTTATTTTCATTCTAACATATGTTAAGAAATGTGAATTTCATTAATTGTCTATTAATTTCCCATTTGGTATACTTGTCAGTTGCCAATCCAAAAATAGATGTTGCAGTGATGTCTATATATTTATTTCCCTTATAAGTTGAGCTTTATTTTTAGTAACAATATATTATCATTAAGTATACTAATTACATGTTTTACTAATATACAACTTTACATAAGCTAGTATTACTGTGTTAAATTATAATAGTAATAATAACATATCACAATGCTATATATTCTGCCACTATATGGTAGATACACACTATATGCAGATATTAATCTGTCCTGGTTAAATAATCATGCACATAAAATGTTTCTATAAATACAATTATCAAGCATAAGTCCTGTTAATTTCGTATCTTTTTTTATTATACATTATGAAAATAAAAAGAAATGCAATTTTGATAAAAAATATTAAAAACAAAATCAACTTATATTTGAAAATAATTTAATACTACCATAGATTGTTTTGAAATATATTTTAGCAAGAGAAGAATAGAAGCCGGTAGTTCTAATGGGTAATAATTTAGTATTAATTTTGGCATTGAAATAACATCTAATATTAGACCTACTATATGTGTTATATATTTAGATTTAAACATATGTAGCAAAACAAAAAAAAAATTCAAATATATATTTAAATAACATTATTTTTTGATAGTACTACCTATCATTCTACTATATTGTAGCAGAATAATAATAGGACAGTGCTGACAGGTTTGAGGAAAAAAATCTTAGGTGAGGTCATAACTAGAAAAGCTTATAAAATATCTAAACACTTATGTGTAACTTTTGTTAAATATTGTATTATATTTGTTGAATAAGTAAATATGATTAAAGTTATTAGATATTAGATAACCCGGTTGTCTAAAAATTAACAAAGCGATTGCAATACAATTTCATATAATTAAACATTAAATATGTTCATAAGGTGGGCTGCACTTCTAGAATAATAATGGAATTTCATGAAGGATATTAACATTTGAACCATTTTATTAATATGTAATAACTAAAAGTTTTGCTTAACTAAAACTTGAGAAGTGCACTTCCAAACTGTATTATCAAAACAATATATGTAAAATATTAAGTTTGTAAAAAAATATTGTATTAAATTCAACAAAAAGCAGCATTGAGAACAAATTCATATTATATATATACTTGATAGTCATTTTAAAATGTTACTTCCCTACATTAGGTATTTTGTATAGGTTTCTATTAGAACGATATGTAGTTACCAACAACACTTGACATACACAATTTGTAAAATAGCATGTATAAAGAAATTAACACTATAATACTCTAAGATATTAAAATGAATTGATTTTCAATAAAATGGTTAGAGACAATTTGAATCAATTTAGAAATTTTTCCACTAATAAAACAGGATATATTGAAGTTGGTTTCAATAACAAAAAGTAGTGTAATGTTGTTTGTACTTTTTGTACTTTTCTATCTAAATGTATTACTAATTCCTAAATCTGTAAACAAGATATAGTACAGTCATAGCATATTCATTTAACTTTTCTTGTTTTAAACCAATAAATCTCAATAATGAAAATGATTTCTATTTGATTACTTGTTTACCAAAAGAATAGTTAATAACAGTATGAGATAGTGATAGAGAAGTAGTTAGCCTTTCTATCAAAACAAATGAAACTAACAATTTGCTACAAGACATTTATGATAGAATGTAATATGGCATGGTTTTAATAAAGCAAAAGTTAACACTCACACAAATCGATTACGGCAATTAGTGCACTCCGTGGTCAGTGCACGAATATTTATAAACATCATGGTGCAAGGCTGCCAGTGCATTTATGTAGTGTAATCAGCTGATAAGCGCGATATGGACGCGGGCGACGTTCGTAGGCAGGTTGCATACGGTAGGCGCATGCTTAGATTGGGACCGAAATCAATTAGCCCGCACTTGCGTTACACGGCGACACGGCAACACGGCAACACGTCGAGTTGGCGCGTGCACCTCTATGCCTATGACTAATGATGGACACTCAACCAGTCTACTGCGCCGCTCTCGTGCATCGCGCACGAGATCGAATACCATTACTTATTCACTGATGCAACGTTACCGTCGTCTACTCGTCGTGCCTACATGCGCAGACAACCTTTACTTATATACAATCCCACCGACTGCTCAACTTACCGTCGCTTTCCATTGTGGCGAGCGCGACGCACACTGTAAACAACTGAACCACATAATAAAACAAAATGGAAGTCCGAATGCTCCGCGCCGAGATGAGAAATTTTATGAGCGCCCGAACGACACTTCTCCAGTTGTAAAACGTTGTTACTATCCTATCGTAGTATTTTAGCAGCCCCCCACCAAATTATTATTTGCCCTCACTGCACATATATCGTTCACGATCACAAAGAAATACGTCCACCGCGATGCACAAATACCACAATCGACATAGATAAATAGGGATTTGCACGAATTATCACGTCCACTTAAAAATAATAATCATCGAAGCGTTTGACAATCCGAGACAAAACACCCACACCAAAAAATTCTACATGGCGACTGGCCTGCCCTGGCTCATAATAATTTCCACTCGAACGTATTCCTATTTCGCTCGTTCACCATTCATTTAATTATTTCTCAATACGAGCGAGAGGGACAGCGATATATAAATATTTCCTATGTATGAATAGAATCGGTGTTGTGAAGTGTCCCTCCCCGGCGCTGCCCGAAACCGAGTTGAATGGACCCGAGACGCGCTCAACCATTGGATCGATGAACATCACGTGACATAAATATGTCGCGCGGCACTTGCACTCCCGCCAAATTTGAAATATCCTTTCAACGCAGCGGTTTGTTTTGTTATAACGTTCTAGTCTTACGATATTACTTTATTTTAGTGAACGTATTCATAGAAATACAACTATTGCAACATGTAACTTGACATTATTACATTTAAAACACTTATGATATCTACTCATTTTAATAGATTAGTCTACAAAGTCAGCATACATAAACGATAATAATATCTAAAGTATGAAAATATTCATTATTAATTATTTACTTTCTTTTTTTACTGTTTATACATAGAAATGTGATAACTCCCAGTGAGTATTCATGTAAGTAATAAGTAGAAATATTTTTAATTTAGTATGTAGCCTTTTTGATGTGATATTGATAAGTGATTTGTGTTCACCTGGCACATTTGTAAACCATCAATTAAGAATGGAACTTTTAAGTCTTCATTTATCATATAAATAAATCATGTAAAGTCACCACGTCCTTAAGTGAATTGTCAATTGAAATTTTGTAAGTTAATGAATAATGGCCAATTAAACATATACATAGTATGTATTTATTGTACGCTTTTCCCGAATAATAGGATAAGCAGAGAGGTCAAGAAAGATTGAGGTGATTTTCATGACCTCGATTAGTGATAGTCTGTGATGGGGTTTTAATGGGTAATATGGCCGCCTACCAGTGTTCCACCAGAACTCCACATAACTTAGCCCGAGCTTAGAAACTCAGGCTGGTATTCATAATGGATTTCCTCACATTAAAAAATCTGAGAACCTAGCAACAAGATGTTGTTCTACACTTACCGCCTGCCGCGCTTTGTTTTACCAGAGTGAATTTAATTTAAATATAATTTTTCCCTTGAGTGGGAAATTTAATCCCCAATCATGTTCACAGCCAAACGCTCCACACTACACTGTTTCACTGTACCATGTCAGCCTCAGTTTTAAAATTCTTCAGAAGATCAAAGACAGTTTTACCTCAAGTAAATCATAGCATTATTCTAGATATTAATAATATTGTGAAATTGGCAATATTTAATAAAAGTTATATTTCTTTCATAATTAAATTTGTTTACAATCATAGCATTATTCTAGATATTAATAATGTCAGCTAGATAGATATTCATTAAATTTATTTTTTCTAGCCTCTAGATGTATTCTTTATGATTATAATAATATACTCAGTGACCAAGAAAAATAAAATGGCTATCTTAAAAAAAAAAAAACTATATAAATACATTAAAAAGTGTTAAGTAAAGTTATCACTCTACTTAATAAAACAATTAAAATTTGCAACTTCTAATCAATTTATTTTTCTATTAATAAAACAAAGGCACAAATTACTTATACAATTAACATATTAATGTTATATTCAAGTGCTTTGTGTATTGCTATAATAATTAAAAGTATGTGTACATTTTGTGTGTATTTTTTCATTTAAAGGAAACAATAAAACTATTCTACTGGTTTTAAATAATTATATTTATTGTGTACGAAAATATATCCTACTTACTTAAAATTAAGTAATGACTATTATACTTAATTTCAATAGGTTAAGCAAGAATTGAATTTCCTGAATACTGTCAAAAATTGTAATAGTATGAATGTTAAAAGGTATAACAAGATAGTTTTTTTTTATCAATAATTCTGAATATACTTTGTAAGTAACATGTGCATTGTATTTAAGATAAACATGCCGTTTTTTATATTAGCAAGTATTAAATATTTAAAGTAATTTCTATTACTCTATGGAAGCAAGGCAGTTTCAAATGTAATATATTGCATTGTAATATGTGCTTAGACATCTTTTTAACAGATCAAAGTTTCATTAAATTAAAAAAGCATTTTATTAAATATTATATGCCAAGACCAAAAACTGAGACAATACAGTACATGGTTTTATTTTCCCAACGTACAGTACATGAACCATCAGTATTGTTGTCCCAAAAACAAGATGAGGCTGTATGTAGACCTGCTCCATTCTTTTGCATTATTGTGCAAGTCACTGAAAATAAAAAAAATACATTAAAAAAAACAAATAAAAAAATAGAAAATGCTGGTAATAAGCAATATAATCAATATAGCCTATTTCATAAAAGTTCTTTCATTGTACAGAAGATGCAACATATTTAATATTTCTTTAACAAATTATTTCACTAGTGAGTTTTATTAAAAAATGTAAAATGGTTAAACATAGGCTACTTTATTTCACAAAAATCCATCCCCGAGGGTTGCAATGTACCGAAACATATACGTAGATAACGCGGCGGAGCCGCGTGATGAAACAACTTATATTTATTTATAAATGTAGGTAAAAGCAAGCACAATATTATTTGTAACATTTAGCTTTATTATATAATGGCTGTAAACTGTATTTTAAAATATATTCTCTATACTGATAATATTAATAGCAATTTACTTAAATTGTTCTAATTATGATTTAAGAATAGTATAACAAAATACTGTTTGTTCTGATTTCTGTCAAATTTTAAATATACTTTTGTACGTAATATATGTATAGTACAATATTGATGTAAATATGTTTTAATTGACTTTTAATACATTCCAAATAGTTTTGTTCTCATGACTATAATTTATACCCACCTATATATTTATATGGCTTTTGAAGTTTCGTAAGTTGTCCTAAACAAGATTCTACTACAGCCGAGGTCCATTGATTCACTTTATTATGTTGATATGCAGTGCCTCCGATGGAATTTTCAATTGCTTCTTTAATTATTTTACTCACATCGTCTACAATAAATTGATTCTGAAACACGTCATGTAAAGTCCATAACAATCAATAAAAGACACTTTCATTATTTCATTTATAATTTATTTTCACTTACTTCTTCTGTTAAGTCGTTGCATTCTTTTACTTCCATGATTAAAACTCAGATAGTTCACGATTTGGTAGGTTTCTAGAAATTATAAAAAACAATAAAATTTGACGCTATGAATCTGTTCTCAAACTTGGAAATGTTATTTTGTGACAGTTAAGTTGATTATAGACTCAAAATATTTTAATTTATATAATAAGAATATATTTAAGAATATTTTTAGTAATAATAATAAGTTTCAATACCAAATGGGTATTAATATATCGTAAATATTTATTTTGTTATCAAAAGCTGATTTATATGATTATTTTTCAAAAGAAGTTTCTTTTACATGTACATGTTTTGTATGTACCACTCGTAATTTTTTTCTTAAATTTCTAAAGTCGAATATTTTACCAATGTATACATACGTTAAAATATAAATAAATTATACGTGTAAATTAGATTATTAATATGCAAGATTAAAAGTAGTTTTTGTGTTTAACTTATTAATTTAAATTTGTTATGAGGCAACTTCATAAAGTTTAAATAATATAGCTTGCCTTACTGGCAAGAGTCATTTAAGCTTTCATTTTGGGTTGTCATTTATTTCAAGTTGAATATGAATATTTTCATAATAAATTATCATTAATGGCTTCGTCAATGCAAAATAATAGAGTTTCTCCACCAGGCTACTGCGTATGTTGCAGAACGTGCAACATGTGGTGCTGGAGAGCCTTTAAATGGCTTCCAGTGCTGTTAATCGTTTCGATTGTGACATGGTCCTATTATGCCTACGTTATACAGTTGTGCATTTGTGAGTAACGAAAATATTAGTTTATAAGTGTATACATGACATAATTAGTACAATTATTACTTAAATTTTCAGTCACCATTGAAAGTACGGTGCAACAGTGTATATATCTCGTTCTCTATCACATTTTGCTGATAATGTTTGCATGGTCTTATTGGCGGACAATTTTCGCTGATATCAAACCTATTCCTGACAAGGTAAGACAAAAAAATCATAAATCATTAAATAATAGAAAACATAACCTTCATTTAAGTCATAATGCTAAATCGCTATTGTAGTAATTTCAAGGATTATAGCTACTACAATCAATTCTTTCTCAATTGTTTACTTATCTATATTCACTTAAATCAATTGTTATTCTTCTAAAGTCACAATTTATTTTATTTATATTTAAATACATACTAAAATATATTAAATATAATAATATACATAAATTAATCATCATTTAAAAATCAATATGAAACATTTGCAAAGTTTTCTTTAAAATTACTTTATGATCTAATTAAGTAATCATAAATACATCACAGTTTTGCAAAAAAGTTAATAATGATGCTTATCATTAACGTGTCAACTTCTTAGTTAAAGTGGTTTATAAATTAAATATGCAATTTTGAAATTGCAATTGAGGAAATAAATGTTTTTTTTTAACTTAATAGGTACAATTAAAATTTTACATAATGGATAAACTGATATTTTGTGTTAACATTATATATTTTTAAAAATCACCAATTGGCACATGATGAAATACTCATATTTAATTTCATTTATTTTTCCCCTCTAATTTTCCTTATCATACCTAAATACATTTGTATTTCAATTTCAGTATAAATTGCCAGAAGCTGAAGTAGAAAAATTATTAAGTGCCGAAACTGAGGATGCTCAGAGGACAGTATTAGAGAATTTTGCTAAGGATCTCCCTACAGTCACAAGGTATGTGTGAAAATTAAATTATCATGTACTATTAAATGATATTATGATTATATATGACTTAATCGACTTGTACTATAATAATACTTTCTGTGTGTAAAGCAAACTGATAATTTTAAATTTTACATCATATCACATAACTTATTGTGATTTCTGTATTGGTTGCCCTTTTTTATTCTAAAGAGGTTTATTTTTTGTGTTTTAATTACATATTATTTTTAATATTGTTAATATTTTTTATATAGTATATTTGGAAGTTATATTAAATTTCTCCTATATATCCTAGACTCAAACTTACTATAAGAAAGTACAGCCAGTGCTTCTTTAAGACGAAAAGCAAAAAAGAAATTTTAGAAAACTTTGCTAATTCAATATCAGTATTAACAAGGTTTGTTTACTTTTTAATTCTGTAAAATTAGTTGTGTTATGAAAATATGTAATCTTTAATCCATATTGTATTAATTGATGTGTGAAGCAAAAACTTTGCATCTGTTTTCATTTAAATAGTACAGACAGAATGCTACTTAAAAAAAATATATCATAACAATAAAATATATGAAATAAATGTTGCTTGCACTCCCACATGTGTTTGACATCTTTAGTATAAAGTGACAAACTTGCTCAGCTAATGCATATTTTATGACTTACTACACTAGCTAATATAAATGAGTACAATATGAATAATAACAATAATACACTTCCTGTTTCTATTTTTAACACTAACAAAACTTTCTAAACATACTGTGTCCATTATAACAGTTATAGTAGTTGTAAAATGTGACTTGAATACATAACTTACTTGATTTTGAGTTGGACTTAGGTTGCTAAAGTTATTATTGGTTTTGCTACCTTGTCCTACTTTGCTATGTTATACTTATGAATTGGCATTCATAATAATAAAGTGAACTACATAACTTTTGACTTTGGTTATAATTCAAGTAATTTATATTAATGGATATTTTCCAGGTTATTACTTTTCCTCCAAAGCTTGGTAGGGAGAAAAAACCTAGGGTGACATGGTGTGTTGAATGGCCGAAATCAATGTTGCACTTTGTCTTATCACTAGAGTGGCAAAATGAAAATAATTTTAAATATTTTATTGAGTCGAAATTGAGCCCACAATCAACGTATAGGTAACTGTCTCACCACAATGGTTCTTTTTTCATTATAAAAATATATATTACCCGCGACCCGCACGCGGCCCCGCCGCGTGATCTACGTATATGTTTCGGTACATTGCAACCCTCGGGGATGGATTTTTGTGAAATAAAGTAGCCTATGTTTAACCATATTTATGCCAAAATTCAATACAATTGGTCAAGAGGCTCAATCGACTTTTTCGTATAATCTTTCATCCCCTATTTCAACCCTATAGAGATTGATTTTTGAAAAAATAAGTAGCCTATGTTAGACCCAGTAATTTTTACTACTTTCATTCTAAATTTCATCCAAATCGGACTGGTAGATTAGCTGTGAAAGCATGACAGACAAATACAGACGTTCGCATTTATAATATAAGTATGGATTTATACATTCTGATTTTATTTATTTTTAGTATCAAGTCATATTTTAAAGATTTCAAAAAATTGAATTTTCCCTATATACAAATTTATATGGTATCTTATCTTTAAGTGCACTTGTAATTTTTTTTTTGAGTGGGTACATGTTACTGATTGAAAATAATTTTATTTACCAAATCAACTTTCAATAATATGTAATAATTGGTGTATTTATTGAGGGGTATGTTCAGTTTAAGCAATACTAAAGTAACATAACAGATACTTTTTAAATCTTATGTTTACTATACAGATTGTGTTGACTTTGAATTCATATTATCATTTTCAAATTACTTACTCAGAATTAAATAATAAATAAAAATAAGTTAATTAACTTATTACAAAAACATATAGAAACTTATTACAGAATATGTTCTTTATAGATATAAGGTAATATTTCTGTACCAGAAACAAATATGTTTTTTAAAATAAAAAACCTATATTTTGTTGGGCAGGCACTTTTCAATTTGAATTTTTACTGATAAACTTTAATTTCTTATTCGTCCTATGAAAAAACACATTCTAATGTTTTCTTATAAAAAAATATGTATAGACATTTCCATTTATGACATATTTACATCTGGTATGGACATACATAAATCAAAAAAATGTAATTATGCATTTCATAATGCATGTTTAAAGTGCTTAACATTATATAAGCAAATTATTTCCAGAACAATGTCAGGTTCAGTACGCTACTGCAACAGGTGTGTGATAGTGAAGCCGGACAGAGCACACCACTGCAGCATATGCTCGAGATGCGTCCTGAAGATGGACCACCACTGTCCATGGGTCAACAATTGTGTCTGCTTCCACAATTACAAGTTCTTCATGCTTTTCCTCGGCTATGCTCTCTTCTATTGTCTGTTCATCATGTCGACGTGCCTGCCTTACTTCATTAGATTCTGGAAGGTAGTTTGATTGTCTCAGTTTTTTTTTTCATTTTTCCATGCATATGTTTCGTTTTCTAGCGCATGTTGTTGTATGTATCTTGTTTTTGTTTGTTCAAAAAGAACAAAAATGTATGATTTATGTGCTACCTTGAAAATATTGAAAATTGTTAACAAACAAAATGATTTATGACATTGAAAATAATGCAAAATCTATACACAAGTCATTGTTTTACGGCAACATGAATTTCCATAACATTAATATCTCACTTACTATTACTAGGCATATAAATATTTGCCTAAAAATATAAAAGCAAATGTAAATAATACTTTTATGTGGAAGAAGCAACAGTATATTTATTCCAATTATTCATATTAAAAATAAAATGTCTACATATTATAAAAATGATAAACATACAAAGCAATAAGTTATATTTTTATCACCATATTTTCATTATAATGTAAACTGTTTACTTTCTTTCATATTACCCTAGTTGTGTCCTTACAGATGTATCAGGTATACAAGCATGCCCACTGCGATCGTTTGTCTGACAATGGCACGTTTTCCAAACAATGCATGGATGTTTTTAACGTAAATTTGTTTTTTTTTTTGAAATCGGTTCATATTTACGCTTAGATCATTTCACGTGATAATAAGTAGAACAGTTGTACAGGTCATCTATAATGGCGGTAACACGATTAGATTAGCTTAGTTCAAAGTTCTGTTGCTCTTCATTTTATTTATATTCTAAAATTGTTTTGACGTACAATGTTAAAGAAAAGAAATTAATGCGTTTTTTTTATTATTATTTATAGTCTATTTATAGTATTCAGATAGAAATAACTACATAGTAATAATATCTCTTTGTATTAAAGACATTGACATACATAAAGGAATACTTAGAAATTGTATACTTGTCTAGTTAAAATTACATTTACATTGTTTATAGAGTTTAGTGTAAATCATTTTCTGTTTTTTTTTACTACATTTTTGGTTCCACATTGTTTGTAAGACTGTCAACATCGCTGTGGGAATGTTTTGTTTAAAATTTTTAGTGAAATTTGGTTTTAACGTTATTCGAACAGTGTGGAACTGATATCCAAATTGAGTTGTTATTTATCAATCAAATCAGAATAAAATAGGACAGAGAATTTTAGGTGGTATGTTTGTAGAACATATTATGTACATTATAATGACTATGGTCTAGTATATTTACCTAAAACTACAACGATTTAATGCAATTTATTATACAAATGTACTATAATTCATCATTCGTATTCAAATTTTCCTTTTTTTTAAGACTTAATGATATTCACATATATGTGTATAAAAATATATATATGATTTACATATATATTTATAATTATAATATTAATATATAATTATAATATATTATTTTGCGTATAGGGTGACTTCGGCACAGCGGGCAGCGCCGGTCGGTATCATATAGTGTTCGCGTTCTTCGTGGCCCTCATGTTCGCAATATCGTTGGGCTCGCTATTCGGGTACCACTGCTACCTCGTCGCACATAACAGGACTACATTAGGTATTCATTGTCATCTAATAGTTTTAGTATTTTAAAGTGTTATTAAAAGACGAAAGGTAAAAAAATATTTTTAAAAAATGTATGAAATTACACATTTTTATCGTAATCGTAGCAGGATTCGAACCCGCGCTTTTCGGACTTGCTACACGGCTCTGACTACAAAATTTTAAGCTACGAACTTATGTAACTTTAGTAATTTATCAGTAAGACTGAAATTATTCTTAATAGTATTTTAAAGGTAGTGGGATAATATTTATAATATAAAAGAGTACTTTGCGGGCCGTATTAAATTACTCGGCAGGCCGCTGATTGTTTACCCTTGGCTTAATTTGTACTAATGATTTCGTTAATAGGCGTTGCTGTTGTATAATTATGAAAGTGACTGCAATTACTTTTATTGTGTAATTTTCTCTGTAGGTCATATACATAGCTGTACATGTTCCTTGTATAATTTGGGATAGGACATGCAATATGTTTGCGCGTAGTGTTCCCGTAATTCTAACAAATTGAACAAGTCTTCTAATTAATATAAAATATTTTAAAACTATATAACCTATGATAACAGAAAAAAACGTGCTTTTAATAAATTATTTTATTTTAATTGATTAAAGCTATTCTAAAACTAGTTCTGACATCACCTAACTAATAAAAACATATAAAGAACATAATCGTAGTGAAAAATATTATCAATTGACGTAATTGTAAGTAAATATATATAATGTAAGTTTGTTTTCAGATATGCTGGTATCGTACCGCCGCTCGGGCAGTCCGACCGGTCAGATTATAAACTCTATGCTTAAAACCATGATTAATGGTAAATTTGTCAAAATAGTAATAATTGCAGTCACTTTCGTAGATTTATTTTTAGTCTGGGTATGATAAAGAACTTGTTTTTGATATATACTTGATTTGTTAGTTTATTGTATTAGGAAAAGGTATTTTTAATGTTGATTTACTTATATAAGATATCGAACAGTATGTATTAGACATATTTTGCAGTATATTTATTGTAGGTATAGGTATTGTAAAATTGTATAGTAATTGATATATGTTGTTAATTTTATTGTACATATGTGAACATCTGAATTATTATTTGTTTAGTTTATAATGTAATAATAATAATAATATTTTATCAATAACAGTTTTTGTTAGATATGTATTAATAAAGTTCGACTTCTGATTTCAAATTTAGTAAGCCAGTTCTGTACCTGAACTGATGTGGATGCTAAAATTGGTTTAAATTATAACAAAATTAAAAAAGATCGTAAGAAAAAATTTAAAATAAATAAAAATCTTACTATTTTATATGATAATACATTAAGTTCTTTGTTTCTCAAATTTTATTTAAATCTTTCTATTTTTTGTGATTCTTCACTCTACTACACTAATCAACAGGAACAAATTTTATCTAATGATACTTTAATATATTGTAAATTAAAAAAAAATCCGATAACAAATAACAATTCGATAACAAACAAAAACACGGCGGGATTCGAACCCGCGCCTCTCGAAATTTGTCCAAGCTCTCTGACCATTTAGCAGTGCAGATTCGAGTCTCGCTGCGTTTAAATTTTTATATGTTTTCTTAAAATCTCTTTTCAATTTTGTAAGTGTGTGAATAACACTTAAAAATATTAAACGTATTTATATATTATGTTACTCATTGCAGAAGCATTTCGAGCGCCAATGTTTAGGGGTGGTGCAGACAAGAATGGCTTCTCAATGGGTGCTTTTAACAATTTCAAAGAAGTATTCGGTAGCAGCCCCAACTTGTGGATAGTGCCTGTATTTACAAGGTAAATTTTGAATTCTTATTATTTTTGTGTTGGTTTACATGTGTTATGTGTTTAATGTTTGATTTTGTTTGACAAATTTTAGTATTACATGTAAATTTAAAAAGGAAATATTTTTTGGATACAAATTTAAGTATTATAAAGTTTTAATATATTGGAATATGAAATAAAAACGTTAACATATCTATATATATTAATAATTGTAAATATATTATACACAAAGCGAAGCTAGAATTGAAATTAGTTTAAATAATTGTGATTGTGATATTAACACTAATAAAAAACTTAGATTTAACCGGCATGTGTAAACATGCATGTGTGTGTGCATAACTGTCAATTTACATGGAAATTCGTCTCAATATACATGTTGGGTTACATGTGCATGTTGGAGTGTGAAAAAAAGAAGTGAATGACCAACCTAACTGTGTGTAGTATTAGAAAATTTCAGCTGTTATTATATTTCAGAGCGTTCTACTAACAATATTTGTCTTAACGGAATTAAATTAAGGTCTAACTAAATTATATTATGTACATAATATATAAAATTATTAATAATTATACAACGAATAGGTTAGAAGCGTTTTGAGTGTTTTGTTATCTCATGTTTATCTGTCGTATTCACACATCATGTCCATGAATCATCGAGCTATATAATATAGTAATGGATTAACTGCATTAGCTATTAATCATTTTTAACATCACTACATTATATTAACCTCGTGTATCTATGTATGTATATAAGTCATTAGCTTATGTGAAAGTGAACTTAAATGTAATATAGAAACAGTGGCGCGGGATAATATATAAAAATCTTTAACTTGTTATTGAATCCATGGTTGTGTATATAATTACATTGCATTTTTATTTAGTCATAAGAAAATTTCGTTGACATTTACACATTCATGTCATCAAAAAAGAGCGGGAAACATTAACTTATATAAACAGATAAAAAATGACAAATTCAAACAAATACAGCCTAATGTTCGTAAAAAATATTAGTCTTCCTTTATAAAACTTACATTATTATATAATTTACAACTATAGAAATATAAATATATTTTGTAAATATAATATCATTAATTAAAAAGTTCTATTGTTGTTTTATAACCATGCTAATGGAAAAGCATTATGTCCTGGGTAGTTTTGGGCTAAAATTAATTACAATTAACAATTAAATATTAACAGTTCTTTATTTGCTTGTGGGAAAATCTCATAAAAATCACAATTAGCTGATTATTAATTAGTTCCTAACAATTACTTAATTGTTAACAATTAATTAATTGTTAATTATCTTTTTTGCACAAACAAATGATCAATTGGTAATATTAAATTGGTAATTGCAATTAAATTTTACCTAACACTGTTCGTGGTACAGGCAACAATGTAGTCGCTATTTCTTAAGCCGTGGGATGTTTTTAAGCACGTGCTTAAAAGAAGTTTCCAATAACTTATTTCAATAAAAATAAATAAAGATTATTAAATTCTCATGACAATTAATATACAATTATCCCGCGTCACAAAATCAAAAAAAAAATACAACGTGGTGTGAAACGGTGGTATTTTGACGTGTAGCGCCGGCGACGGGTGCGAATACCCCGTGCGCCGTGAGCACCAACTGCAGACGTTCGCGCCGCACGACGCGCGCTACCACTCTATGGGCACCACGCGCTCCAGGTCAGACCCTGCACACATACCTTGACACTAAATACACTGTTTCATTATAAAAATACTCTTTAATGTGTAATGGAATTAATCATAAAGCTATGTTTGTTTTTGTATGGTTAGGAATTTTGAATTGGTACTGTTTTGTTTTTTTTTTTAAATTGGATTGTACGCAGCACTGTCTTTGTAAAAGTAAAGAGTTTATTTTTAGATGAAATTATTCGAATAATGATAGAGTTAATAATGATATTATTTGATACGCTATAATTTATTACATTCCGAGAATTTGTTATATTTTTTTTTAACTTAATGTGACTTTATTATATTAACTGTTGTTGACATCTAAGTTAAACTTGTCCATTAGACTTGTCATTTGAAAATATAACGTTTTCAAAACAAGTGTCAAAATAAATTTGTTCAATGCAGACTATTATTTATAATAATGAAATAAAATGAAAATATTATTTTACTATATTATTTGTTGTACTCAAAAATCTTACAACAAAATTTTTACAATACAAAATATTATTATCCAACTCACAAAGCTTTTCTATTTAAGAGCTTTGCTTTACAGTCGTTTATTCATTAGTCGAAAAATATATTGCTTAGACTTGCAGGCCTTGCCGGAAATGTGCCAAAATTTGCCATGCTTGTCTCAAGTTTACTTAGTAGCTTAGTAAAATTTTAAGATGCTGCAATCGTATATTATATACAAGTAAATTAATATAATTGTTATAATCCCTGGTGTTTGTAAATATATACAGTTATTTAATTATTGTAATCGAATTCAATTACGTCGTATTAGCTTTAAAAAATATTCTATATTCTATATAAATATATTAGTAGTAACATATATATACATAATTGTGCTCAAGATATGTGCGGAGGTTGGAAATGGATATGGATGAATTTCTTAAGACTATATTTATTATGCAGTTAGCTTTTAATGCATTTATATTTTGCGAGCTCTATACAACACACAAGACTGATTGTTATAACGAAGTATGTTCATATTTTGTAATTATGTTTTGTGCACAATAAACCTGTTTTGTTGTTTATTTTTTGTTTAATTTATTTTTTAATCTCTACTCGTTGACATCTGTCAACGTCACTTAGTAACACCGACCATAGACTAATGTAGCTCACAAGGATTAGCAAGCAAATGGATACATTGATTTTGTTTATTTTATTATTATTTTTTCTCTTATATTCTCTAATTTAACCGTCTGTGTGATGTATAAGCAATATATGATATTTTATGTACTGCTCTCAGTTGGCTGCTGCTTTAGTTAGAAACGTAAATAAATAATCGTGTTTTTCTCTGAAAAACATGATGTAATAAGTTATAGAATCATTTAAAGTTGAGGAAAATTTTATGTTAAATTATACATTTTGCTGTAAATATGTGCATTAAATTATTTAGCTAATCATATCAACTCGCTTTACAATGAGCTGCTTATAAATGATTAGCTTTGTACTGCGCGGCCGATTAAGAGCACTATACCAATTGGCGTTTAATGGTGGAAACTATTGTCAAAATTGTTTCTTTACTTTACTTCTCATTCTCTCTCAGTCTTCTTTCTGCTCTTTTACCTTTTTCTTTTATAATACGGTGCTTTTTTATATCTTTTTAATGCACTTTGATTAAGAAATTGATTTACAGTTAGTTTAACTGTTATATAATTAATTGGTTTTAATGATATTGCAAAACGAAAGAAGCACCGTGGGATATATTTATATTCAAAATTTGTGATTGACTTCTAACAATACACCGTCAACGAACAACAGAGCAATATCGAATGAGCGTTTTTAATATTTTAGCGTGGAGATGGCACACGAGACTGAGAGGTGGAGACTTTGCCCCCGAAGGGGCCGGACCGTCCCGCAAATAGTATAAGGAAAACGCATTTCATAATTATTAATTTTTCTAATCCATAATATTTTTACTACAGTATATTTAAATAAAACCATTCGAACGATAACATGCTTTTCATTCATCGGCAATCACCGAGCCCGAACAGTTGTACGTCATTCACTTCTTTTTGTCGTACTCAGTTGAGATTTGTTTGAATTTTTTCAAATAAGATTTTGTGTCCTTTTGCATGCTAATTTTTTTTAGCTGCGTATTTAGAATGTAGATTGTGAGTAAATACGTGCAAATTTTATTTCTTTTTGTTTAGAGCGTCGTTTCTCGACTAGGCGGTCTATTGGCTTTTAAAGGGAGTCGCAATCCGATGAAAAATTATAAGTTCAAACTATATATTCGTTTATTAAAGAAATATTATTATAATCTTATACGTACGGATGGAGTCCCAAGTTTTTACCTTAACTTTTTAACTTTTTCGTGGTTGAGAAACGATGGCTTAGATTGATGAAACTGAGTGATTTGCACATGTTTATTAATATTAGTAAGTAGATGAAAGCACAAAGTAGGCACAAGCTTGACCAACACACATTTTACTCGAAAGCAACGTGTACATTTCAACATTTACATCTTGCACATTCCATTTATTACATATTACATACTTACAGTCTGTTAACACTTGACAGTGCTTCATTGAATGTCATTTGAAAAGACAATGAAAGTTTATGTACAAAAAACACATAGATTTTGTTCACTAATGAATTATTTCTATTCTATAATAAGAACTTTACTAGAACTATTTTAATTTATAAATCAGTTGATATTTTCTATTATTTAACGTTAATTCAATTTTTTTATAAATTAGCTTCGTATTTTTTTCAAATTCTATTTGTATAGTGATAGTAAATGTTAATAAATGTGAATTTTCCATAAAAATACGCGTTTACATGTTTTTATTTATTTCTTGTTAACAACAATTAACCGTAAGTAGATGCGCTTGTGTTTAGTTACTATTATGTTTTTTTTTTTTTTTTTTCAATAAAAAGAGTTACAAGCGACATTATTATAATTTACAAATACGAATATAGCTTCGGTGATGGGATCGTGTACCCTCTGCCTCAACAAGATGAAGATACCGAGTCTTTGCTCAGTTCGGAGAGATGGGACCGGTGGGGGGAAAGGGCGCGCCCCTTCGACGAGCGCGAGAGCTCCTCCTTTGATGAACTATGAGTGTAAACGGCCACTGTGCAGGATGTCTGTAACTATATCTGTGTCTTTGTCTATGTGCTAAATTACTGGTTATAATTTAGTCTATTTTTGACGTTTTAAAGTATTATTATCACACTGAAGAAATTGAAAAGAAAATTTTTTGGAAAACGTATAAAAATTTGAACAGCGTCAATCGGATTTCAACCCGCGCCTCTTAGAAATCGTCCAGAACTTGAAAATGTTTAAATTTTTTATACGATTTCTAAAAAATGACATTTTATTATTATTATTAGGCAGTTATGGTTAAACTTGACGTTTTTGTAAACTTACATTCCACTGTATAAAATAGTTTTAACTTAGTAAAAGTAACTAATTGTTATTTTCTTTATATCTTCCAAGTTTTTATTGTAAATGCCCGCTGATGTATGTAATTCTCAACCGTAATTATTAATAATGGTTGTTGTTTGAATTTAAACTATAGTTTTTATTATTTACATACATATCTGTACTAGGTATAAGTAAATGAATGGATCGAAAGTATTTATACCTACCTAGTTTTGTATACTTTCCAGGGCAGCTATTTTCAAATTTAAATTTTATGTGTAATTTTTTTTATTGAAATATTTATTTACCTGAAAATGTGTATTTTTTAGATTTACTCAAAATAGATTAGGCACACTATATAAAAGGCTTGCCGAACTCAATTTTTTATACGTTTTGTAACACACATGGCTTAGCGGCCAGATGGCCATTGCATGGTAAACAAGAGCCTTGGTTCAAATCCCGCTGCTTTATTTAATAAAGCCATTTCAACGCTATATTTTAAACAAAGTATATATAAGTCGATTTATCAACTTATACCTGGTACGGATATAAGAATTAATAACATAAATTAAATGATATTTACTCTAATTTTTCTTTAAAAACGTTTTCATTTTCTACCGAATTAGTTTTAAATGCGGCATATCTGTATGTGAATATAAATTCGTTGCGCGTGCAATACCATGATAGAACAATTTGTAAATACCACGAATAATATAACACCAAAAAGTACAAATTGAAATTTTATGGCTTCAAATTCTAATCGCTGATTCGCTTATGTTTTTATACTATTGTAATTAGCCAATAAGAATATGAGGGCATATTTCAATGAGAACACTATTTGTGTACCAAATGAATGTATTTTTCCGTCTAGTACTACTCTATAAATATAGATTTGCGATATTGCACGCGTAACGACGGTATGTCGATAATCTCTTCTCTTTTCCACATAAATGGCATTGCTAAAATAGTTTATTATGTAAATATTAATTCTACGTTCCAGTCTAGCAAACCTGCATTGTATATAAGTGGCCGCAAACGCAAACGGTGTAGTTAAACAAATAGAATAATTGGTGCTGTAGACCTTATGTAGGAAATGATTTAGGCAAAAAAATTGTATTATTTTAACGTTTATTATTAAAGTGTTACTTAACACACTTACGAATAATAAAAAATATATATTTTAGAAAACGTATAAAAATGTTAAGATTTTATTTTTATACGTTTTCTAAAAAATATTTTTTAAATAAATATTAGCAGATTTTTCAAAATTATCTTAACAAATTTTCAGAGCAATTTAAATTTTAGTATAATATTAATTTAATAAATAATACCTTATTAGTTAATGAATTATGAATTTATTGCAATGTAAATATTATAATAGCTTCAATTTTTACGCTGCGACTGTGACGCGTGTTACGAGATGTTAATGTAAATATTTTTAAACTTATATTAATTTATACTATATGTACCTACATGTGATTAAATATATAGTGACGATTCTACAAATGTATTGAAATATATGTTGATGACGTAATAATAGATATGTTTAAACTTTTGTTATTGCTTATCGTTTCTTAGCTATGTCACTTTTACCAACTTTACAGGAAACTAAAAACTACGAGTATGTATTTCAAAAAATAAATATGTTTTATAAGTTGTTACTTCATATTTATTGCATATAAGTTATCAAGTAAGTTATCAAGTTTTTTTCGAAATAGTCATTTTTTTCTTCTTCCAATAAAGTTGGTGAAAATGACAAGTGGTGTTGTCAGCTAAGGGACAGTATTAGAAAAATATGAATACAAATGTACTTATAAAATTGACAAATCTATAATAATTTGTGGGAAGAGGTGGACTTTTTATAAATTTAATCTGATGATTTTAGTTAAAAGAAACGTATTTTAAAAGAAGCTTTACGTAGTGTGCGCTTCTCGTATGCTTGTTGTTGTGATCCGACATTTTAAAGTAATGAAGATATTATGCATGGATGAAGCTAATTGTTGTATTTTTAAATTTTTTAAATTCAAAATTCAAATTTAATTTTAAGTGCATATAATTAAGTGGTTTTAAGTGTGAAAACATAAAACCTCATTTTTATAATAAATAAAAATGTTGCCATTATTATTTCGTTAAAAAAACTTAAATCACTTATTCAAGTTTTTTCTATTAACATAATAAAAATACATTATAACAATTTAATTCACGTGGGACAGCATCTGACTGTTATTACGATTGGTTATGGTTCAATTTCCACTCGATAAAACTGGATAGTTTAATTATAATTAATTTAATTATTTTCTTTGGTCTTTCTCTAATGGACAAAAAAAAGCACAACGTCGAGGTCCTCCCCTCAATTAGCTATGTCTCGAATTCAGGCAGAAAGTAGAGGAGGGAGTGTTTTAACACTATAATCTCTTTGAGTAAAAACCTGCTATGAAAAAGTGTGAAGATTAGGTAATGTTTCCTAAAACATGATAACCATATTTAAGTTTTTATTTTAATTCTGACATAAATTTGTGAAAATAATAGTCTCTTAATTCGAATTTTACGTCTTATCATCTTCATCCATGCAAGTAATATATTTTTAACATAAAAGTCCCTCTTGTGTTATTTTCAAGATTTAAAAAAAGACATACTTAGATAATTACATCAGGATGATTGAAATAAATGAATTTATATTTTCTATTAATTATTCCGTGCCTTATTTTTTAATACAAGTACCTACGTAATTTAATTAAATCGTTTTTCTACTTATTATGAATATATATAATTTTAATAAATAATTAAAAGCTTTGTTTAATAAATATAGTACAACAAGGCATTGTAACTCGAGATGTTAACAGACGGAGATTTGACCGAATACAAAATCCTCAACTATGAACTAGGCCCAGCATTAGGCAAACAAAATCGCTAGAAATCAAATATCTTATTGCCTCCATTCTTGACTTGCATTTTTATGTTATATAAATCTGTTTGCTGTACGTACCTACTTTCAACGTAAAAATGATAAAAGCTCACAAACGAGTCCACAGATGATCGGTAAAGTATGCAACGTAACATACTTAATATTAATGAATGTACTATAAAATCGTGGTTATACCACGATATTAATAAACGATTGCTTAAACTGTAATTTATTTACTACATTTTAGTAAAAATCGAGTTTAAAAATGCCTATGTATGTACAGGTCAAACTTATATGAATGTGGTTAAAAAAATGAATGAAACATATAAAGAATATTCGTGGCATCTCTTATTACAACGTTACACATATATAAGTATATAATGTTATGTAAAAACGCATGCTGTATACACGTAGCTTAATAAAAATAGACGTTTTAAAATAATTCAAAATTTATTTTGAGAACCAACATATTATTGTAACCATATAATTGCAATGAAAAATAGAACAAAATTTACTCCTGGTTCAGCTTCATAGCTGGAACAACTTGCTTGTGTAAATTTCGCAGTATATCATTTTATGCATGTTTCGCCAACTTGAGGCAAAATACGAATAATATATGGATATCTATAATCAGTAACATAAAAGAATTCGTTCAAAATTCTCTTAATGTTCAAGAGCAGTGTAATACAAAGCCTAGTCAAACCTTGTTACAAAATACATAATTTCATATAATTTAAAATAAATTATATAATTTTTAATATATAATAAGTATTTTAGAGTTTAAGTTTTATATAAAATATAATATGAATGCAAAACCTTGTTTTTATTTTTGTTATTATTTTTAACTGAAATTATTGTTTTTTTTTTACTATCGTTGATCAAAATTGTAACAATCTATGAGACTTATTATGCGTAATTAGGCGGAGTTTGGTTTATAATTTAATTTTTTATTTTTATATGAATTTTGATAATAATGTGAATGCATTTAAAAGTATTTAATGTATAAGTGTATAAAACATTTTTGTGATTTAGATATAATAAATGAGATTAAATGAAAACTTATTTTATTGCAAATTTTAATCTCCTTTTAGGATCAATTTCTTGTATTACATTACTAGTGACCCGCTCGTGACTTCGCCTGCGTGAACTACACAACTATTTCACTATATTCCCGCGCCATCACATAAAAAATCTCTAAAATGTGTTTCCCTACTATATTATGCATGTATTTTACATATAAATCTTTCTTTTCAATCATTCTATCTATATTAAAAGACAATAAAAAATCGAGACTGCATGTTGAGTGGCGGAAATTAACGCCGTGGTTTGTCTTTGGTACCAGAGCAGAGCAAATGAAAAGTTATATATAATCATTTCCACTGCATCTGTGGGAATCGAACCCACAACTATTGTGTTAGTCAGACGCAGTCTAAATGCGCCACGAAGGCCTGAAAAAGGTTGTATAAAAAAAGAAATTGTTTTAAAAAAAGAATTTTATTGATCAAATATCAGATTACAACATAACTAATTAATACTCATCACAGGAATTCGATGGGAAAACAATGGAGGTTTAAAATACAAACAATTAACATTAACTGGCAACACTTACAATTAGTAATAATCACAGCGGCAAATGCAATCATATAATAATAAAACAATTTCGTGGGTTGATCCAATACATAAATATCATATAAATTGAGTTGTTACCAGTAGTAATACTGAGAATTTCCTTCCTTATAGATTTACTGATATTAGGACTTAATGGGTGTTATATTTTTTATAATTGTTCGGTACATAAATTAATATCTCTAACATACACCAATCATTTCAATACAATTATTAAGTTTACATTTTAATATGGTTTCGTTTCACTGGTAAGTCTATTGGGATCAAAATATTTAGTAATTTTACTAAAAAGTGAATTTGGGACGGAAATTCCCAGAAGTACTGCTGGTAAGACTATTAGAAATATCTGTGTAAATTATTGAATTTTCCAAATTGTATGTATAATGAAATTTCGTATATTGAACGTAGCGGGATTTGAACCCGCGCTTCTTGGTTAACTCCTCCAAGCGCTCTGGCCTACTGAGCTATACGTTTACATGTTACAAATACGAAATTTCTGTAATGCCTGTAAAAATTTGGAATCAATTTTAATCAAAAACATCCACATTTACAGAGAAAGGCATACTAACAAAAATTAGTATTACATTCATATTAAATTTGCATGTTTTATAAATTTATATCATTTTAAAGTCAGTTATGTTCAAATGGTCATTTCTATGGCTTTAATTATTGAAATATATTTATTATTATACATATTATATAATAAGTATGACCCACGATAGAATAAGAAAGCACATATAAAAGTAGTTTTACTGACAACTAAATTAGTAACTTAACATAATACTATGTATTTAAGCATCATATGAACATGGTTCTGAAATGGCAACTTAAAGTAATGCTTTTCCAAAAACTTATCCTAAGGTAGAGATTCGAAAATAAAGAATAGCGCATAATCTATGCTAAACTAATTCAATTTTCTTATAAAATAGAAGATTATGTTCATTGCAATTAAATGAAAAATAAAAAGAAATTATATAAAATATCGCGACAAATGGTTCAAGCGAATAGAGTACACATTTGTATCTTATATTTAGTACACATTATCGTTTTTAATTATAATTATGATATATAATAGGAAGGAAATAGTAACTTATACCGTCACTTGTTCTGACATTATAATGCAAATATTTAACCTAAACTCTGGTGGCAATAAATTCTAAAATAATTGTTAAGTCTTCTTACTCTTAATAAGACATAAACTCTTTAAAAAGGTCCCTATTTTCTGAGTAGAATTATTAAGAGATGAAAAGTTTTTCCCCATTTTTCAACATTTTGTTTTTAATTACTTCAGATAATAATTATTTTAGAATAACATTTATATCAGAGAATTAACTTATTACATGGCACATGCTTTACAAAAATAGTTGGATACTACCAAAATAGAACAGTTGGAAAAATGCAAAGCTGCCAAAGGGCATAAATTAAACCCACAGATAATAACACCACATTAATATATATATTATAAATGTGAAAGTCTGTCTATCTTTTACGATATCACATCTAAATGACGGTCGGATTTCTATGGAATTTAGAATATATTGATAACATCTTGTGTGATTTCGTGTGTTTGGTTAATTTTGAGTTGGTGAATTTTGTATTTTTTTATTTAGTTCATTTTGTTGTGTGTGTCTGTTTGCGTGGCGCGTGTGCGTGTGTTTGTCGATGCGCGCGCGTGTGTGTGTGTGTTTGTGTGTGTGTCTGTGTGTTTGTATTTTTGTTTGTTGTGATTTTGTGTATGTAGGATTTTGAGTGTTTATATGTGTGATTCGTATGTTTAGCCAATTTTTTGTGATCTAAATACTCAAATTACTCAAAACCGCACGCAAATCACCCATCCCACCCACTCTCTTACTAAACATGTCGCGGCACGTCCTCAACACGTTGGCGTCTCTCTCTATAGTACTCGCCACAGTTTGCGCGCGCCGCGTGACGTCACGCGCCACGCCCGCGAGGCGCGCCGCGTTGAAGCCGTACGACTTTGGACACGCCCCCGGCGTCAGCTTGTAGAGGAAAGTTATTGTTTCTTCTTTCACTTCCTCTGAGTCGTCGGGGGTTTCTGTTTCTACCATGCAAGCCTGTTGAGATGTTTTGGTTTGGTTAATTTTGTATGATAGAAGTAATATGTAAAATATTAAATAGTGTACGTTTACTTTTTAGCGGTAAGTCCGTTTTTGTACATAATTATTGTTAAATTGTGTGGAATAAAGAATATAAATAAATAAAGTTATTTAATATACATATTTCAAATTTATTAATATACAATAATAAAATATTTTTTCTAACCTAAGTGTGTGAGTTTAACAAATTATTTCTTCTTATAAATTAAGTTAGATATTAATGAGTTGTAAGTACTTTTAACATTTGGGAATATAATAATAATTTAAATTTTTTCATTTCTTCACTCTAATGAACAAGATAAAACGCAGGGTTGAAATTCAACACTAAATTCAGTTCTGAAGTGAAGAGCGAAGTGTTTTGACACTAAATTAATTTACATTATCAGTATTAATTTACACTACCTTCCTATGCAGAAAAAATATAAAGCTAAAAAATATATCCACGCCTAAATTATATAATAAATAAATAAATAAAGCATGCCAATACATACCATGTGTCCGAGTTGCACGCGCGCGTCTTCACGCAGGTGGTGCACGAGCGCGTGATAGTGCGTGGAGAACAGCGTGCGCGCGTGCAGAGCGGCGAGGGCGCGCGCCACGCCCGCCGCCAGCGACGCGCCGTCGTGCGTGGACGTGCCGCGACCTGCACGGGGAAAACATTCAAATAAAACTATTCTTTACTTAACAGGACATTTTTTATTCGGACAAGACGTTCTTTATTCAGATCGGCCGTTCTATATTCTATTTTTTTTAGCTTCACGTTCATAATTAAAATAACACGTTTTTATTCAAATAGTTCTTTATTCAAACAATCATATCTTTATTCAAATAAACCGTTTTTTATTTAAATAGACCGTTCTTAATTCATATAGGGCATTATTCATGATATAAATATATTCGAAAATACATATACGCTGTTCTTTATAAATAGGCCTTTATTTATTTAAATTAGAAAATTTAAAATAAGCACTTTCGAAACTTCTTTTAACATAAAAATATCTCTATTGACAGTCCTAAAAGATTTTGCTTACTACTAAAAAATTAAGCATGTACATATATGTATAGATTAAATTCATTCAAATATTAAATTAAAGATTATAATAAAAATAAAGCTACTGTCTTCAGTCAACGTCGAAGAAATCAGCGTAGTGTTTTTTTATTTATTTCCTATTAAAAAAATAAAAAAGAACAAGTATTTAAAATGAGAATAAGTATTTATTTAAGGACCTATATACTGAGCACAGAAAATACTAAAATATACATATCCAAATCTTATTTATAAAGAAAAAAAAAGAATCATGGAACATATTTTTTTTATAATTCTATTTTATCACTCTACGGGCATAAGGTTTTTACCTTTTTAACATGATTATTCTTTTATCATATGCAATACATTTTTTTGTTTACAATTTCAGTACTTAAAACTAAGACTTAAAGAATCATGAAACATTACCCATTTCTTAATAATTTACAGGCTTGATTTGGATAAAATTTGGAACGAAAAGTATTAAAAATCCAGGATAAAACATTGGCTATTTTAATTTAAAAAGAAACCGCTTTCAACTCTGATGAATTTTCTCAGGAAGATAGTTGACCAATTAATTGGCTCAAAATAGGAAATAAAACAAAAATTGCGTGAATGATCACGCGGGCATATCCACTAGCACGTCGCTATTTATAAAAATAAAAAGCAAAATAAACTTACCCAATTCATCTAACAGCACAAGCGAGTGGACAGTAGCGTGTTTCAATATGGCGGCCGTCTCCAACATCTCCACTAGGAAGGTGGACTGTCCTGCTAGTATATCATCACGAGCTCCCAATCGCGTGAAGATGCGATCCACGGCGGTAAGACGACAGTGTGAAGCTGGTACGTAGCTACCCTGGAGGATAAGGAATTATATAGTTTTATATAAGAGAGGTATATAAAAGCAAAGGCGCTTCATTCACAAAATACCTAAATCGAGTAAACTGCAAATTTTTACTGTGTCGTAATAAATCGACGATATTTCTACCCGAATTATATGTTGGTTGTTTTATTGGAATACTTTATTAATATAACATTAATTAAAATTAAATAACTTTACAGTAACCATATAAAAATTGAGAAATACTGTAGGACTTAGGCGTCTTAGCATTTAAACGTTGGACTAAAGTATGTTTGCAAGTTAATATTCATTGTATGAAAGCTGACAGGCTGGAGGTTGCCTCTCATAATATAGTGTAGCCCTCTGTGAGCTCTCAAATTACATATACTCAGTTAAAAAATTGCATTTATGGACCGTCTGGATATTGGATGGTATTTATGTATTTATGGAAGCGTCTTTGCTTTTATACCCCTCATATAATATGAGATAATATTCGAGACAGAAGTTAGTCAGAGAGATGTTCTTCCACTACTTATAAGACAGGAAATGTTAGATAGAGGAGATGTTTGTGGGCTCGATTCCCATATGGAATGGTTATTTATTATTTTCATTTCTTTGCTTTAGCACATAAGACAAAGCGTGGCAGCGAGCTGATACTTATAACGCAATGTCTTGATTTGGAGAACGGAGTGTTTTGAGATATTAGGTTTTTTTGCCGATCGAGCAGGGTAGACAGAGGAAACCTAGTGTTAAGACATTCCGTTTCCCACTACTACTACAATAACAGTGAAGCAATTTTATCCGCAAATATGATTACAAAAGTGATTTGATGTGTCGGTGCACCATTGCTTGAAGGTGCGCACGCAGACTTGGAAACATCAGTGCGTGAGTATTATAATATACGTGAACTTACTAGTATATCACTTTAGTAGTAGTATATCACGTATACTCATGTTCGTGAGAACACTTGAATTTAAGTACATCAATGTATGCTTGAGTGTATGAGCGCTTCAGTGTTTGAGTGCGTGAGTACATGCGAACACACACACACACACACAAACACGCACATACATACACACACGCACGCGCATACACACGCGCACACACTCACACACACGCGCGCACGCGCACACACACGCGTAAACACACGCACACACACGCACGCGCACGCACACTCACCAGATGCGCGAGCACAGTGAGCAGGCCCAGCTGGCGCATGAGGGTGCTCTTCCCACCCATGTTGGGTCCCGTCAGCAGTAAGAGGCGCTCCTCCCGCAGGCACACGCCGTTGGGGATGAACTCCTCCTGGATGGGGATGCAGGGGTGACGGCCTTCCGAGATATCTAGGTATATGTCCTGGAAGAGGGTTCGGTGATTGATTAGGACAGGAGGTATATTTACCTTACTATTGAAGTGAAGTGCATATAGTAAAATTTTGCGTAAAGACTGTCCATTGTCTTGTTCACCAGGAAAAAAAATTAAAATAATAAAATTATAATCAACCCATCATATTTTAAAGTGCACTAATTAAATCTTAACCAAATAATTATGAATGGATATGTTAAAATACATAATATGATTTAAAGTTGATTAATTAATTGTTTTTGAAATACAAAGCACAGAAATACCCAAAGTCTTAAATCAAAGAATTAATTAAAAATAACAATATGACATTATTTACTAAATGATTCATATTTATTTTATTTATATATATATACATATGTATATATTATTCATGTTACTTTAAAGTATGTGTATACACTGTATATATGAATACAAAATTGAATTCAGACTCCATTTTGTACACACCCAAATAATAATAAAATGTTAAACTTGAAGTGCTTAATAGTGATGTTATCTATTGTATATTATACTAAATGAAGTTCGAATCATTATAAAGATTTTATATGTAACTCCTTTATTTAAAAACAAATTTCTCTGACTTTTCAAACACTTTACAGTAGTTCCTGGTCATAGATAACAGATAGAATTGGTCCAGTCTAGTCGCCTATATTTTAGAAAACTAGACTAAATTACCCAATTTAGTCTAGTTTTGTATATATATAAATATATTTTCGAATACTAAATAAAATATAAATGCCATTAATTAAGTTTATGATAGTTTCATTTAAAGAGTATACTCTTTAAATGAAACTATTATATTAAAATCATGAATCCAAAGAAACATCTTTACAAGATTTTTTTATATATGTATTTCAAACAAAAAAAGAAAGGAGGCCATCGTGGCGCAGTGTGAGAGCGTCTGACAGTTATCGCCATTGTTTGTGGTCTCGATTGCCATTCGGGGGAATAAATATATTTAAAGTATTTTCTTATTTTTCTGATACCTAAAACAAAGCACTGTAATTAACTCCACCACTAATTACACGCGGGCAAAAAGTGGAAAACGGAGTATTTGACACTACGTTCTAAATACCTTAAGTGTAAATACGGAAAAACGCATGAAAACCATTGAAAAAAATTAATAAAAATATCACATTACATACATCCTGTCCCTTAGGCATAGTAATTTCTGGCAAGCATATATCTCCACTTTGCTGTCTTGCAAATTCCGCGAACGAGAGCAATATGTCCAAAACAGCTATACATTTAACCGCCGTCTCCCACTGGTTGTAGTTTGATGAAAATTTCTCGAAGATTCGACGACTTAGGTCTTTTAACACATTGCTCTTATGTTCCTCCGCTGCGATCATACGAGCAAGGAAATCCTGATGGGAATAAATTCATTAAAGTAATTAATAAATATAATAATTATTAAAAAATGATGGAGTTAAATAAATATTTTTCTTTCATGTATGAATTTCGAATTAATACACTCTTGTTTTCTTAATATGTTTAATATTTAATATTAATTATATTCTTAGTAACTATAGTTTTTCATTTTCCAATTATTTTAAATATATACATATTTTAAAATATATATTTTTTTTTAAACGTATAAATGAAACGGGATATGAACTCGCGCCTTTTAAAAACCATCCAAGCTTTATAACCGTCCAAGCTTTTTATACGCTTATTAACACAGATCGCTGTTCTTAGTTTTTACACATATTCTAAAAATGTCTCATATCCTAAGCATATGAAAACCCTTTAAAAAAATATTAACAATTATTTGGGAACGATATTTAAATTTACAATGAACATATCATACTTTAGTTTCAGCAGTGGAGAATCTCTTATATCCTTTCCTAGTTCCTTCCAAGTTGTATTCAGGCCCCGCCTTGCTTGCAGCACTCTGCGACACTTCTATTTGATACCTTTTCTTATCTGTTCCCACATATGTTAACTGGAAATTAAGATTATTAAATACATACTAATATTATAAATTTAAGAGTCTATCTGTTTGTTACTCTGTCACGGCTAATTTAACGGGCCGATTTGGATGAAATACGGAACTAAAATATTTGAGAATTCAAATCCAAACATAGACTACTTTTTTAAAAAAAATGCCCCTTAGAAAATGGCCACAGTCCTTTATTATTCAGTGAGCCATATATACAATTTGAAAAACTGTTTTTTTTAGAAAATATATAAAAACTTGAACGCAGCGGGATTCGAACCCGCGCCTCTTGGGCGCTTCGCCCAAGCGATTTGACCGCAAAACCACTCGTCTAAACAAACACGTTTTTTGAAAAAATCATTTGTCTATTTCCTAAACATGTAAATAAGTCTTTAAAATGTTTAAAATATATAAAAATAATTAAAAAGAAGCAAGAATTGTTAGTTCTAAAAACTTCTCTCCTCATGAGGACCTAAACTTACCCTGCATTTAAAATATTTCTCCTGTTGCGCTAGATAATCCTTCAATTCCTGTTCAATATCTTTTATTTGCTCTAATATATTATCGTATTCTTGGTCCACACCAGCGCCGGGTAGAATACGACCCTCCTTTTCCGCTTCTTGTTGATTGAACGCTTCCTAGAAGGAACATTATATTGTATTGTATACGCATTTTATGTTGAACAGTCATATTTACAGTTAATAAATAAATGGCAATTGAAATTAAATTTTACCAAACACAGGGTACAGTGAACCAGCCAATAAGAGTTGACGAAACTGAGACACAACACATCATGCGTAATGGAATCGCTAGTATTTGTCTCTTGCCGTCTCGCTCACTCCCTGTTACCATCAATCAATCCCTAAAAGTCGGTTCAGCGACGCCTATTACAGCTATGTTATAAGCCTATTACAGTAACGTTTCATGTCAGAGTGCGCGCACTATAATATTCATATAGCTATTGTGGCCCAGTTGATCAGGGTCAATCAGAACCTGTAAGCGCAATTGGTTATGTCACTCGATTCGAAATGATTATATTTAAATTATTTTCATTTCTCCGCTATGATATTTAAAATAAAGCGCGTCGTTAAGTTTCAACACTAAACAAGTCTTGATTTCGAACGAAAGTGGAAAACGCAATTTCATGATATGGGTTCTCTATGACTACCCTGCTGAGCGGAAAAAAGCACGAAGTTACTGAAAATAATATACCTTAAAAAACTTCAACGTGTCTCTATAATCCGGAAATTTACCAAGAGGAGCCAACTGTGTTATACTTTTTAACAAAGCAGAGTCTACATCTGAAAATAGTTCGGATAATTTCAAAACAGCAGCAAAACCGTTCAAAACCGATATAAAATCGAGCACTTTTCGTTTCGAATATGTTTTCTCTTCGTAAAATATGGCGCGCGAATCGGGATGGTCTTTCGCCTTTTTTGAATTCCCCAGAGCGTGTATTCTGGAAAAAAAAAGTTAATTTTAATGTTTGGTATTTATTTATGAAATCATTATTATATATTTTCTACTTAAAAATAATGGTTTATTTTCAGAATTACAATCTTTTCCTCGAAATGGGATGTCCAGAGAGGATCTAGTGTCATGACACTTTATCATCCACTTCAACATAAAGACGTAATGTCTCTGTGTTGAGTGGCGAAAATCAGCGCCTTAGCCTATAACTGGGTTATTAACTATATTTATACCAAAATTCATTAGAATTAGAAGTCATTTAGGTTTTTCATACAAACTCATCCGATATTTCATACAAACTATCGTCTCCTTTAGTTATTAATTTTACAAAAAAAACGTAGTTTATAATGTTTCATCCAAATTGGAGTGGACGTTTAGCCGTTAAAGTGCAACAGACAGACTGACTATCCCATTTACAATATTAGTATAGATTTCTCCAGCCATTTTAATTAATTTGATTATATTTTATAATAAGATATTTATACTAACTTAGCCAAAAGTCTCTCTAAATCAGGCAATGTTGTCAACATGTTCTTCACATCCAAACACAGTTCTTGGTTCTCAAAGAGTGTTTTGACAGCTTCCTGCCTTTCATTAATCACTGTTAAATCACAGCTCGGAGAACACACCCATTGGTACAACAACCTGTAATATATTTAAAAAAACATTATTTTTATAGAAAGCATAGTTTAGCGGTCTGAGCATGCGGGTTTAAGTCATAAAAAAACAAAATTATTGAATATGCGAAGTCTGCGAGAAGTACTTTAAAATGTTCAAATAAATTTATTATTCATAAATGTTTAATGTTTAAATGACGCAAACAAGCATAAAAGTTTTATTTTAAATCAGTAAGGTCAGCAAAAAATAAATCATAACCAAAGTATACGTGAAAGAATGCAGCCAAAAATATACAGTACAAGCTTGGTGTCGGTTGGTAAAACTATCAAAACAACTTTTTATCTATATATTAGAAGAGTCTTTGCTCCAATAAACAGATAGAAGTCTACCGCAAGAAGCATTACAAATACGACACTAACCTCTTCCCCATTGGTGTAGAACAAAAATTCAATTTATCATACAAACACCCTTCATCTTGAACTATTCTTAAATTCTTCAGCGTTATAGCATCTAATACCATGGTATTACCACCTGTCCATAAATTTTCATCCTTATCTTCAGGTAATAGAGTACTATTTAGAACATCAGGGGGTGAATATTCTGAGAACTGAGACATACCAAGTATTTGTATGTCGAGGAGGCATTTGGTGAGATATGCTATACAACCGCCTAGCGCTTTGATTGTTAAGTGATTGTTCTTAGCTGGTGTAAGGCCTAGAGCGTCACCTGAAATTTAATCATTATTATAAATGTATAATAGAATTACATGATTAATGGAACTGAAAATTAATAATAATATTTTACCTATATGTATGTTTCTTTGCTTAATTAATATTTTTAATTTAATATTTTTTTGGAAAAAGTAAAATTATTGTAAATATATAGTTGTTAGCTTCACGCTGTATCCCGCATACAGCAGGGTACCCAGAGAGAACCTAGCGTCAAAAAACTCCGTTTAAGGTGTAATATTTTGTGTTGTTTGTATTTAAAACATTATTGTTTTCAGGCCAGTCGTGGCCCAGTGGCACAAGCGTGTGACTGTAAACGACTGGTTGTGGGTTCGATTCCCACTCGAGGAGTGGAAATATTTAATATTTCCATTTTCTTCGCTCTGATGTCTAAGTAAAGCGCGGCGTTAAGTTCCGCCATGCACTCCACGCTTAACACGCAATGCCTCCGAATTCGGCGGAAAGTGGGGAACGGAGTGTCTTAACATTAGGTTCGCTCTGCCTACCCTGCTGTATGCGGGATATAGCGTGAAGCTATAATAAAAAAAAAAATTAAAAAATAAATAATACCTAATATATAAGACAAGTGTGGCGTTGTGTTTAGCCACCTTACCTATTCTGTTATTGAGGAAAAATATTGCAGATACTACAGTTATAAAGTGGAATACCTAACTAAAAATACATCATACATTCTTCCACACAATTGTTAAAACTCATTGTTTTTGCTTATACAAGAAAGCGTAGAAAAATTTCGACGTAGAACGTATAACTTGGTCCCACATCAAAGTGCTTTACTTAGGTGGCGCAGGTTCAAATCTCACTATGCTTCAAATATTAATATGCTTTCTAAAAAATATTTTTCTAATATTTTTTTTTAAAAAAATTATACCAACTACTTAAAAACGTTAAAATACAGTATGTTTGTTTGTCCAAAAAAAGTATCACTTTTTTTACACTATTATACACTAGCTCATAAAGTATTATTTTATTTGCAACTAAATAGAAATTAAATTATAAATAAAGAAATGCTTTAAATAAAAAAAAAATACCATCATGTAAAAAAGATTTCAATCCCTCAGGCCAGTCGCCATCAACATTAGTCCTATAATACTTCTCAGCCAACATCTTGAGTGTTTTCTCCGGAGCCCACATGGGCATGGCTTCAAGACGGGCGGTGTGACAGTGTGTGGATATCAGCTTCGTTGTTCTTGTTGATGTTGTTTTCTTTTCGTATATTATCTATAATTGAGAATACATTTAATACAGTATATATAAAACGTGATTTAATAAAAAATATTTAAAAAAATATATAAATATATGTGCATTGTGTTCAAATTTTAATGTGTTTTTTAAAAACATCTCTTTCAATTTCCTGACTGTCTGAATAACACTGTAAAATGTTAAAATACGGTCAGCTCTCGACTTAAGACGGGGTTCGATTACACAATTTCGAAAGAAAGTCGAAATGGTCATAAGTCGAGTTACATACAAAAATGAATAATATAATATGATAGACATATATGTATACAGGCAGTCCTCGACTTACGTCGTTTCAAGTTAGTAGTTTGTGTAGCCTATGAGTGTTACCAGGACCTGTATGATAGCAAGAAGAAAGCAAGAAGAAAGAAGCGAAGCAATCTAGAATTGATAGTTTCTTTAAGCCGAAAGTTTATTTTTTATTTGTCATTGCATATTTTGATTATTAAAGTTTTATTATTATTATTGAAATAAATAACACAAAAATAACAAAAATAACTAGCAATTGCATAGGTACATGTATGTATACATAATTATTTTAAAAACTTACTTTTGACAATAAAGTATATACTAGCCTTTGTTATAAATGCAGTTTTTTGTTTATTTTGAGTCTGTGTGGAACCTAACCCTTGAGTTTTACTTGTAAACAAACAAAAAAATATGTCTCGATTTACGTCGTTTCGCTTTACATCGCGTATTTCGAGAACCTAACATGCCGTAAGTACGAGGGCTGCCTGTATATATTATATAAGCAAACATAATGGCTTTTATTTCTGATTATTAAGGTATAATTGTTATTATTTTAGTAGGTTAATTAAATGACTACATACATAAAAAAATTACACATTTTTTAGATTTTTTTAATATTTTTTTTTTCGTCGTAAGTGCGAATGGTCGTCAGTTGAAATAGTCGTAACTATACTTTTGTATTGTTCTAACAATACTACAAGTTTAGTATTGTTCTAATTAAGCAATCGTTTCCATAAGACCATTATGGTGCAATGAGACAGCGTCTCATTGGAGTGGAAGATAATATATAAATTTCATTTCTTCAATCTGATATCTAAAACAAAGCGTGGCGTTGAGTTACGTCACTCAACATGCTATATCTCGATTTCGGACGGAGTGTCTTGACACTAGGCACTCTCTGACTACCCCACTATGCGGGAAACCACGTAATTCTTCTATTTATTTTACTTACCAAAGCTGGTGGATGATGTGCTAATGTAGTAAGTAGCCTGGAAGAATGCTGGTCATCCACAAACTGTCCCATGTGGAATTGCCCTATTGTCGTGTCAATAAAGCATACCCCATATGTACTTTCGCCGTTTTGCTCCTGGAACAGATAAATACTAAATGTCAACAAAAAAAAAATATTAGTTATATACAATAACAACATTATGGGGTAGATTTAAAAAAAATAGTAGCCTATGTTTGACCCTGGGTCTTACAGACAGACTTTCGTATTTATAATATTAGTATGGATATGTCATAAAATACTGAAATGAAATGACACGCAATGGGACCCGGTTTTGATTGTTAACGCGATTGCTTGAGGATTCAATTTCTACTTGGGAAATGATCATTTTAATTTCATTCATTTGTCTGCTCTGGTTACGCCACATACACACAACATACATGACTCTATTTTAGGTCGAAAATGGAAAAGAAAATGAAAGAGAAGTTTTTTGGCGTTAAGTTAAATCCAAGACTAAATAAATGCTGCAAAAGAACTCTATGATGTACTTCTTTATATCTCTCATAAATTTTAAATTATAAATAATCAAATATAAACTTTTAACGTTGGTAAACTATTAATACAAAACTTAAAAAGTTGACCAAAATATTTTTAGAAACAAAACAAAATTTTAACGCGGCGAGATTCGAACCCACGATTCGAACTTTATCGATCCGAGCGCGTGGACGTTCAGGACGCGGGTTCGGATCCCACTACATTCACACTTTTATACATCTTTCTAAAAACAAATATACTTGCTTCACGCTGTACCCCGCACACAGCAGGTTAGGCAGAGGGAACCCAGTGTTAAGACACTCCGTTCCCCACTTTCAGCTGAATTCGGAGGCATTGCGTGTTAAGTGGCGGAATCGCGCTTTGCCTCGGATACGAGAGCGAAGGGAATGGAAATATTAAATATTTCCACTACTCAAGTGAGAATCGAATCCACATCCAGTCATTTACAGTCATACGTTCGTGCCACTGCGCCACGACTGGCCCCTATAAATATACTTGAATTACAAAATATACTAATACTAACCTCCTCAGCAATAGCCATCATATATTCAGCGGCTGACTGCACCGGTGCTAAGTCCTGCAAGCCGAGAGTACGAGCTCCCTTCACACTCACTTGACATACTTCACGACGCACCACCTTGTCTGTTTTACTTGATAGACCATCTAGAAATGTTATGTAGAATTAGATATTTTCATAGCTAGACAAAATACAGTAATCCCTCCTATAACGCGGTAGATTAGAAATCGCGTTCTAGGAATATATGTACGTAAACGCGCTTGTATGACTCGTATAACGTTTACGTTACGCACAAATGATTTCTTTTTAACTCTTCTAGTTAAAGCGGATTAAATCGAATATTAAGAAAAAAATATTTTAACGAAGTATATGAGTACTTTTTAAACATTTTTAGTGTTATTCCACACATGAATGCTATTTATTAAATACTTTTAAGCATTTTTAAAGTGTTATTCCACACTTAGGAAAATTATTAAATGCCTATTTGCTGTCGAAGCTATCTGAAATAATGGTTCACCGATTATTCCACTTCCGCGTTTTATAGGAGAATATTCATATTATACGAAGGACTGAAATCGCGTAAAATGGAAATGCGTTATAAGATATATAACGGTTACAATACGGTATTCTATGGTACTCCCATACACGGGAATTACTGTTTTTTTATATCATCGCGGTTTTTTATTTATAATATTTTCATGTGAATCGACCAATTGCGGCGCAGGAGTAATATCGATAACTTTAATCGATGTCCGTAACTAAAATACGTACATTGTACATATTAAGATTGAATTCTGAAATTGATGTGATGTGAATCCTATTCAAAACTAAAACTTCAGGCTTTTTAAATGTATCCATTCTTATATTATAAATGCGAGCGTCTACCGGCCTGATTTGGACAAAATTTAGAGTAAAAGTAGTAAGAATTACTGGGCCAAACATAGTATACATAAACTACTTATTTTTCCAAAAATCAACCTCTAAAGGGTTTAAATAGGGGATGAAAGCTTATATGAAAAATCTACACCGCTTGACAGATTGTAATGAATTTTGGCAAAAAAATAGTTCATAATCCAAGATTAAACACGGGTTACTTTATTTTTCAGAAATCTACCCTCGAGGGTTATCATAACGAAACAGCTATGTAGTTCACACAATGAAGCCGGGAGCAGGCCGCGTATTTTTAAAATAATTTTCTAATTTAGCGAAAGCCAAAAAATAAATAACAAAATAAAATATTATTATACCCCTCTTGCATCTCTCTTGCATCATATCAGGGGTTTCAGTTTGTTCAACTCTAACCACCTTGTAGCCTTTGGACACCAGAGTGGACGCCATACGAGAGTACGCACTTTCAGGAAAACCTGAATGTGCAAAGTCACCCTGAAAAAAAGTAGATAAGATATAACGAAATATTATTTAAAAAAATTAGGCATTTTATTTTTTATTAATTGTATATCTTATTCCTTTTAAAACGTTTTGAGATATGTACACTTATAATACTAATGATAGGTTTTTCCTTTAATCAATAAAAAGCTGCTCCACGCATTTTCTCGCATCAGAGGATCAGTTGGATTTCTCGATTACCCGCTTGAAATTGGATGTTGAAAGGCGAAACTCAACGCCGCGCTTTGTCTAAAGTACCAGAGCGAAGAAAATATTATATTTTTATTAGCTAATACTAATATTTAAATTTCCCCGAAGGGGAATTGAACCCACAACCACGGCATATAGTCTCACCCTTCACATTGTGCCATAACAACCATAATTATGTTTACAAAAATTTTAACGCTAAAATATTTTCATTTCATAAGAATAGACTTGTCACAAAGATACAATCAACCACCTAAGTGACCTTAACAGTAAACTTATGTGAAGATACTTCATTCTCTCCTTTTGGTCAAAATTTGACACAATAAGTGTTATATGGCCGTATAACACTTATTGTGTCAAATTTTGACCTTACTTACAAATTTAGACTTAAGGCCACACTTTGGTTTGAACACCAGACTGCAGATATGTAATTAAATGGATATAATTATTTTTGTAAAATATTATTAACACTACATTATTACAAATGATACCTTCATGTATGAAAAACCAAGTTCATTGACACCAACTGATGCATCCATGTGGTACAATTCGTAAAACTTTCCCACTTTGAAGAACAAAACACAATCAAAGTGTTGAGATTTTATTTCCCACCATTGTTTATGACCCTGTAAAAAATATATATGATTATTAAGCATACATACAGACACATAAAAAGATATATTTAATCTTATTTTATCATGTTAAAAAAAGCAGTAGTTCAATTTTATATTTTTTTGTAAAACATCTCAATATATTTTAGGTTTTCAATGTTTTATTTTGTATTTAATTTAGTTACTTACTGGTGTTTGCTTCTTCATAAAATCAGGTGGTACATAAAGAGTACTAGGATCATAATCAGAGTGATCAGGTCTTCTTCCTTTGGCATCTTTAATCTTACCTGGTTTCAACCAGTCCAGTTTACAGTGATTCCAGTTGCCTTCTTCAGAAACACTTTGTGATTCCTCAGCTTCTATTTTAATTTGTGATCTAAGTAATAAATAATAAGATGTGATCTAAGTAACCAGATTTAATTACTTTCCTTTTCAATGTGCTAGAGAACAATTACAAGACAAATGAAATATCTCAAATCGGGGCAAAAACTAAAAAATGAAGTGTCATAACACTAAGCTCTCTTCAACTATCCTACTATAAAAATAGATAATTTTTTGATATTCTAAATTACCCTATATGGTAGTAGTGCAGCATAATAAATCATTTTTTGTTCCTCTAAATAAATTTAGAGTAAATAACTACAGGTAAACCTGTAGTCATTTTTAGTGACTCAAAATGATGAATACAAAGTTTTTATATAACTCACTCATTAAGAAGCACACTTTTCCTAGGTTTACTGCTGGGGGATTTGCCAGGTTCATAAGTAAAACTTTCTTGTAATTTTTTTTCTATTGAAATTTTGTCATTTTCCTTAACAGTTTTATGTTCAATTTTGTTATCTGCTGAAAATGTATGGTTTAATAAAGTATAATAAGCTTGTATTATTTTGAATAATGATAAGTTCTGTAGAATGGAAATATGTACCTTTGTTTTCAACATCTGAATCATCTGAATCAACAGGATTCAACCTTATCCTCTTTCTTTTCTTAATTGAAATCGGTGCTTCTTCATCGCTATCATTCTTAACATTTTTATCAATTTTCGGGGATGGAGTTAACGTTCTTTCTCTTTTTTTGCCTAATAGTAATATTAAAAAGTATAACTTAAAAATATGATGACACCAGATATAAAACCAAAATACTAAAAATACAAACTACTTACTTTCAGGTTTGACATCATTTTTGCCAATAGAAGTATTCAATTTATCTCCATCATCGTTCTGTTTTGTTTTTTTATTACTTGGAGGTGTTTTAGCAAAGTAATTAAACAAAGTATTTGAAACTGCGGCACTATTGCGTTTAGACATTGTATGGTTTGTTACTTGTGTAATTTAAAATATATAAATCAATATGATATAAAATGATTATTTAATAATATCCAATGGCATTCATTATAAATGTAAGATATTTCAAGTACTAAGCGACCACCTTGCTTTATATAAAACTATTATCATGAAGACTTAACATTAAAAAGAATGCGGCTTTTGGCGCAAATATACAAACCAATTTGACATGTAAACTGACGTTTGAATTACTTCAATCGTAAATTGAAAAATTATCACTTTTCATTAATATTATCTCTGTTCAAAAATATACTATACATGCTTTTAAAAGTTATTATTGAATTTTAATTACATCGTCATCCAATATATATAATATTAAAAAACTGTTATGAATTCTGCATATTGAAATACATATAAACTCAAAAAACATAGCATTTTTTTTCTCTATCTGTCGGGCTGTGGTTCGCACCTTTTACGATAAAACTACTGGGCTAACTTGGATAAAACTTTTTTTGGTGTATGGCTATTACTCATTTTTAACATATAGGCTATAATTTATTTAAATTGAAATAATTCATGAATAATTCCACAGTTTCGCAGTTTCAGTGATACTCCAAGGTAAGCACAATCATATAATAAAAAATATTATTCATATGTAAATAAAAAAACATTATTATTATTTAAAAATATTATTATCAGATCCCATTCAACAGACCTAATTAAAAATATAGCGCATCCAAGGCCAGCGCTCAAAAACTGTTGTGATACGTTAACATTATAAAACACTACATTTACATTATAAAATATCAAAAATATTAAGTCTACTTACTTTATAAGATGGTTACTTGTACAACCTGTGACAATAGAGATGGAATGCTTTGTATATTAAAAAAGTGAATTTACGCAATATTTAATAAGCCAGATACTAGTAATGATAATGTATATATATTGGTATAATTCAGTTGTTACTACAAATAAGAAACCATATAATACAAGTTATGAGACCATCATAGCTGTATTTTGATAAATAAAACACACATTCAGAATTGAAAATATTTATTATCCAACTGTTACATAGCTTAAAGTAAAAGGATTTGTTTTTTTATATACAAAACCTTAATATAATGACAAAAAGAAATTGATACAGTTAGAAAAACATAATAAATTACCACTTAAGTAGCAAAATTCATAACGGAATGTAATGGAATAATTAAGTTCAATATTTATAGTTTTAAATCACAAAATTAAAATAAAATTTGTTTAAAATAAAATACATTGGAAAAACAATATTATGACTAAATTAATTATCAAATATAACCTAACTTGTATTTTTTTTGTTTCAATAATAATGCATAAATAATTAAATCTATTGTAAATTATTTTTTACTACGAATAGTTATTGCAATCTCAACCTTTCTAGTTTATAATTGTATATACACATATTTAAAATTGTTCCAGTTATAAACAAATATCTGTAGAAAACGGTAGAAAAGTCATTTCATTTCTATATATAAACTTGTTGAACATTTTAAACTGATTTTCAAGAAGTCTTAATAATATTTTAAGTTTTAATAGCATTATGAAGAGTTTATTGGTCTGAATTTGGTACACTTTAGATATTCACTAATATTGTGTGCCACTGCATTGATGATATTAAATATATAAAACGAAAATGTGTACATAGCCATACAAATACATATGTATAAACAAACACTGATAAATAGTTTGTGCAAACCAATCATCTGGAATAAATCATAATCTACAAATGAATCTGAATTAGTTAGTACCTGTTTAATATAAATTAGATTTTAGTTTATTGCCAATGCTTCTTACACAGCGATTATTACAAAAATACAAAGATAAATTGAAATAAGGGGAAAATACAGCTTTAGTTTAATTTCTACAAAATAGAGCTTAGCAATATACCTTAGATTAGGTTATAAGGCAAGTTAAGTAAAAACATTTCAGTTCATTTTGCTTATCTATTGCACTGGACAAATTTTAATATAATAATATTATTTACAATTTAAAATAATTTTAAGAAATAAAAATAAAATTTTAAAGATGTAAAAAATTACAAAACATCAGTCAGTCTACATTATAATCTGTGGTTCTGGCACTGACAGGGCAATGGACTTGTGCGGGAGGACCTGACCGCCATTGACATAGAGTTCATCTTTTACTATAACATCTTCACCAAGCACTGTTGTGTTCTCCATTCTCACCCAGCGACCCACCACTGATTTCCAGCCAACTATGCAACCATCGAGCCACGCGTGTTGCCTGACTATCGCTCCACGTAGTATTGTACTGCGTTTTATACATGCACCTGAATAAATGAAATAATTTATTTGTAGACTAATTTATAAAAGTAAAGTATCCAAGATTGAAAAATAATATAAAAAATTTTTTAGTTATTCATTTATTACATATGGTTTAATTTATAAAGCAGGTTAACACAACTTCTGACTGTACTTTCCATTCAATTTACACTTGGTATAATAATTTTATTAAGAATTATTATATTAACATTATCTTCATTTATACACTCCAAAGAAAAAATAAAGCGGTGGCATTGGGTTCTGCTAGTCAAGAGTACCAAAGTCAAATAAATTACTCCTACTATTGCGTTTATTGAAACACACTCTAACTACATTGTTGAAACACACTTTAACTACATTAGATTGTAAACATAACAGACATATTATCATAGTATACTAAGAAATTTAATAATAAATCACAATTGTCCATTAAAATTACAATTATAATCTATAACATAAATCAATATTGTAATTTTTAATAGTTCATTGATAAAACTGCAAAGTACTACAAACTTTAGTCTTTATTATAATAACTATAATCATTATTACCTTGTTATAAGAAAATAACTGATAACAAAGCATTAATGTGTATATTTTACTAGATTCTCTTTCAAATATCAAAAGAATGGTTGTGTTATGGAAGACTGTAAAATTGTGGATCTATCCATTTAAATGTTATACATACATGCAATGGTTATCGTTTCTAATATAAGTTAACTTTAATATTACAAACAGAAGTGTTTCCTGTTGAAATGAATTCCATAAGTTTCAAAACAATATTTCAACACAAATTGCAACAAATATTATTCACTTACCATCTTCAATAACAACATTAGGTCCTATAGTCACATTGGGTCCTATTCTACAGCCATTGCCTATAGTGGCAGTAGGGTCTATCAGAACATTACCCACCACACCCGCTCCTTCATGTAACATATCTGAATTCTTCTGACGTAGACTAGTGAGGTATAAACACATCCCTGTAATAAAATTACTTGAAGTTATTTATAAAAAATATTTTTACTGAAATCACACAGCTAAAACTATTTAGGGTTGAATGCTAAAATTTGGCACACAACTTTTTTAGGAGTGTGGAGGAGTTTAGAAAGGATTTCCTAAAATTCTAACAAGAATGGAAACAGATCAGATCTTACAATTTCTACAGTTGAAATAGATTTTGCAGTTGTATATTAAAAAAACTAAATATTCACTATAAAATTTAAAGAACATCTAATCTAATTTAATATTATAAAAATATAATACTGCTATGTAACATTGATATAAAATTATACCAGTTAAGAAATCTTTAGGCTGCCCAACATCCATCCAAAAGCCTTGTAACTCCATGGCATACAATTCACCATCCTTGGCCATAAAAGGGAACACTTCTTTTTCAATTGATGTTGGGCGTAGCTCAATTCTATTAAGAACAGATGGATTAAGTATGTACATTCCTGAAAAGTAATTATTATATATAATTATTCATTCAATATAGATAATAAATATAAAGACAAGTTAAATAATGCTTAATAAATACAATCAAAATTTAAACATATATTATTCCAAATTTACCTGCATTTATCTTATTTGATATAAATTCTTGTGGCTTTTCTACAAAGCTTTCAATTTCCCCATTATCTTTGTACACTACAACACCATACTTGGATGGTTCTTCCACTTTTGTTACTACAATTGTACCTTCCTAAAAATCATTTCATTTGTAAATATTAAATTGAATATACAAAATAGTTAAAACATACCCTGCAACTATACATACTTTCCCATGACTTCTATGATATTTAGCCAGCTCTTTGAATGGAAAGTCACATATTACATCAGAGTTCAGAACAAAAAATGGTTCAGGGCTTGCATTTAGTAGCTCCCTAGCTAAAGCAAGAGGCCCAGCAGTACCAAGTGGTTCAGTTTCATGAGAAAATGTTAAAGATACACCTAATTTTGAAACTTGTTCAGTTAATTCTTTTTCCATATCTTCAGCTCTATATGAGACAGCTAAAATAACCTACGGAAGAGTAAAAAAAATCAGATCTAACATAAATGAAAATGATTACTATTAAAATTAAAAACAATTGTTAAACTGAATCATGAATAACTTAAGTATTTTGTTATTTTAGTAAATATATTTTTTACCTGCGTTACTCCTGCGTCAACTAATGCCTCAATTTGGTGCATTAAAATTGGTTTATTAGCAAATTCAACTAATGGTTTAGGTCTACTCAAAGTCAAAGGGCGAAGACGAGTCCCATAGCCGCCAACTAGGATAAGGGCACGTATTTCACCCAATTTCTTATCAGATCCGCACATATTTCTTTTTGAATTATGACTATTTGTAAAATAGGTCACCTAGGCCAACAATATAAGAAACTATGTTTGAACAATCTATATTATCGCTTATATACGTGGCGGTCTTTTATTAATTGTTATCGAAGTAAATAAAACACAAAACGCTTTTGTTAGTCACAGATAAGTGATAACAGGAACAGTTGACAGCAATGACTGCGATACGTCATTTAAAAAATTACCAAACTTTGGTCTATGTTTATCTGATACCGTTCATAATCTGTAAATTATAACTTACTAATTAAATAACAGTTCAAAAATATACAGAATATTTTTTTGTGGTTCTCATAAAATACATTTATATGCAAAATATTTTATACTATATAATTATATAGTAATATTTTTTTCCTAAAAATATGTTGAAAGTGTAACTTGTAATATTTACAAATATAATAGATTACATTATTGAATTATATTAATACAAAATTAAAATACTAATTAATTCAGTTTACAATAATAAAAATACATATTACAATGTTATATTTGAAACATACTACAAAACTTATAACATTTCTTGCCAGTCACTAATAAGAAAAACAAATTGTTTTTATAAGATTGGCTACCACTGCGGACTTGTCAATTAAATTGTTCATTGACGTAGATTGTCAGTGGGTGAAATTACGTAATGGCTGGTAGTTTGTCAGTGTCACAAAAATTTTAATAGAAATTTCCCTTAACCTGTTATACAATGGCTATGCCGGTGCGGATTTTGTCTCGTTGCAAAGGTATATGTGAATTTTTATCTTGCTCTTTATTTTAAAATATTACAATATACTCTTACTCTTTTAAAACATCTACCATATTTGACTATATGTTTCAATATTTTTTGTGTAACCGTGACACTGATAGTAACCTTGCACATTTTTTTCTTTGAAACATAAATAGCAATACATTTTGGGCATCATCTATTAAGACTTATATTGGAATATTATTTTAATAATTAACCAGTAATTTCATTCAAAGTATACTGCCAATGTCATTTTAATTAGGTTTAACCTTCATCTATAAATATATTTTATTTAGATTCATTCCCAGGTTACCTTTTTATATAAGGTTTAGTTCAATAAACCTACATAAATGTATTATTTGTCCCAATTGTTGCTGATTCTGAAGTTGATTAATAGATCAATATTTTATTGACCTTTGAACAATGACAGCTAGTGATCTTATCAACATAAATTTATGTTTTGGTTAAAAAGAAGTTATATTTTTGTATATCTAAAACAGTATCTATTGAAATAAAAAATGGGTGTGGCAACAAATAACATGTTTTAAGTGTTATATAAAATAAAAAATATAAGTTGATATGTTGATTTTAATTATGTATTAAGTATTAGTATATCAATTTAAATCACATTAAATATAAAAATGTTAAATGTATGTCTATGTAAATTTTAAACAAAATTATTTTTTGTCTCTAGATGGCTTAAAGCTTGGCAACATAAGATATTCCAGCAGCACACCATATGCTCAGACAAGAAAAAACTTGGTATTAACAAGTGAAACTAAAGTCATTGTTCAGGGATTCACTGGCAAGCAAGGCACATTTCATAGCCAGCAAGCTCTTGACTATGGCACAAAAATTGTTGGTGGTGTCTCACCAAAGAAAGCTGGCACAGAACATCTTGGTAAGCCAGTGTTTGGCACCGTAAGGGAAGCTAAGGAAAAGACAGGTGCTGAGGCATCAGTTATCTATGTTCCACCTCCTGGTGCAGCGGCAGCCATCTTAGAAGCCATTGAAGCTGAAATACCACTCATTGTTTGCATCACTGAAGGAGTTCCTCAACATGTAATGTAGTTTCTATTTTAACTTTTTTTTAAATATAATATAATTTATTAATTCAGTCTATTTAAGCTCATGGTGGTGTGGTTCCCACCACAATGAACTATTGTCAGACTGTAAACACAATTGTTTGTTGGTTCAAATCCGAACTTGAGGGTATGATTATATTTAAATTATTTTAATTTCACCAATCTGTTTGGAGACAAAGTGTGGTTGTTGAGTGGTGAAACTCAATACATAATTTCTTGAATTTATACAGAAACTGAATGGCTGAGTGTCTTACTACAAGTTTTCCCTATAACTATTCTGCTATATAAGAAAAAATACAAAAATAAAAAAATGATTCAGTTATTCATAGTTAAAGTCTCATTGATTGATTGATTAAGCTGATATAACCTGTGTACAAGTAGCTAATCAATATATTAACAATTGATCCAATTGTGATATGTAGATGTGTAATGGATACATGCTTCAAAGATCTTTATACATATCAAGGTTTCATTTATACAAAGTTTCAATGAAATATAGTTTGAATTATATAATTGACTGAAATACACTTTGTAATATAATATTTCAATACTTATAAGATACTTGTAAGTATGTGTATTAATTTAATAGAACAATAGTTCATTGTGTCATTTCTTATAAATGTATTATTATACACTTTTTTTTACTATAAAGCAAAAACAATTACTAAAAAAAGTTTAAATCAATAATAGCCTTTATTTTCAAGTAAAGTATTCTAATTAAATTTTGATGTCTTATATTATGTCCCTTAACTTGGTGTACCTATTAGCAAAGGCCTCCACCTCCTCTTCCTGGAGGATGTTGCACCCATTGCTCATTATCTGTAGCTATATGTGGAGTAGAAATATTTAATATTTCCATTTTCTTCGCTCTGGTGCCGAGGTAAAGCGCGGCGTTAAGTTCCGCCACTTAACACGCAATGCCTCCGAATTCGGCGGAAAGTGGGGAACGGAGTGTCTTAACACTAGGTTCCCTTTGCCTACCTTGCTGTGTGCGGGATACAGTCTGAAGCTAAAAAAAAAATATTAAGCCAAAAAAATCAACATCACTTTTAGGCTATCTTCCTATTTTTTTCTTTATGACCTCGGCTCCTTAGACACATAAACGTAGCTTGTTACCATATTACATTGAATCATATTTGAGAAAAGAAAAACATCATAAATCATTATACATAAACAGCAATTGCTTAAAAATCTTTTTATATACAATTTTCAGGATATGGTGCGTGTGAAACATGCCCTCTTACGTCAAAACAAGTCGCGTCTTGTGGGACCCAACTGTCCTGGTATTATTGCACCTGGAAAATGCAAAATCGGCATCATGCCAGCTGCTGTCCACAAGAAAGGTTGCATTGGGGTAGTGTCTCGCTCAGGCACCTTGACTTATGAAGCTTGTCATCAGACTACTGAAGTAAGTACGAAAATGAATTTTACCTTTTGTAAAATATTATTAAGTTCCTTATTTCATTTTGTAACAAAAATTAATGAAAATTATTAAAATTGTTAGCAAAGATGATCTTATTCTAATAGAGATTTGATCTAGTTCCCAAATGACTATGAGAAAAATAATACTTGAGAATTATTATTTCATATTTACTAACTTGTCTGAGAAAGTATGTTTTTACCTATTTCACTTTTTTCTTAAATATGTAAATATCTATATAGGTATACTTTCCTCAATTGCTTTAGATAGTTTATTCCATTATAACAACATATATTGAATAGAAAAAGAAAATAGAAAAATGGGTATAATATTTAGGTAGAATTTTGAATTACATTCTTTCATTTTTATAGAGATAATAAAATAGAGTGAAAACATTTAAATTTTGGCCTTGTAGCCTACTTTTGCACAATTACGATTCTATAGCGTTAAAATAGCTATCGATATTTGCCTAAAACCAGTCAACCTTGCCTGTACATTCATTACATAAAGCATACCGCAACGACGACTGCGCAAAGCATAAAGATTAACATTATTAATCGCTTCCTTTTGTTAACCTACTACTAGCTGACGAAAGAAAATACTTTTTAAATTGTAATATGTTATGTTATACAACTTGAATTTAAATATTCTTGTAAATTTTATTATAAATATTTTGAATTCAAGTACAAACTTATACGACACACCTTTTTTGTCTTATAAATAATATTCATGTCCGGTAATCAATTGCTATTATAAAATATAATTTGTTATGTCGCTCGTCTAATAGAACAACGACGTAATTATAAAAACTTAGGTGGTTTTGTTAGGTGTTTTTTAACAGTTTTCTAACCACTTTTTTACAATATTTTTTTAGTAAAGTATAATTGTTATAAACTTTAATTGCATTAATTATAAATACTTTATATTTTACACTTTAGAAACGGTCTCCTGAAAAATACTAAAACGTAATTGTCCTATTGGGTGAGGGATATAGCGGTAAGATCTAGTAATAAAACTTTGCACTTTTTAATAACTTGTACTACAAAAGCTTCTATTTTCGATTTGAACTCATAGCTGTTATATAAAATTTTAAGTTGAATATTAAGTAGAATTTCACTTTTTGAAAATTAAGACCGCGTGTTGAATGGCAGGACGCAACGCTGCGATTTCTCTTGGGTACTGGATTTATCTTTGGTACTTGAGAAATGAAATTATTTTAAATGTAATCGTTTCCCTTTGAAATCGAACCATTCACAAACGTCGCGTTTAAGCTGTCTCACTGCGCAACGTTGGCCATTACAAAATGAGTTAAGTTTCTATTAGAACGTATGGCTCAGAGGGACTGAAACGGACTGTAACGTAATGATTGTGCATTCGATTCCCACATGGAGGAATCTTTAAATTTTCATTTCTTTGCTATGGTGCCAAAAACATTAGGTTTCCTCCGTTTACCCTGTTGTGTGCGAGATATAGCGTGAAACTAAAAAAAATATCTTACAGTCATTACCAAATTAATTAACTAGAGCTTGTAAGTTACATAATGAAAGTTGTTTCGTATACGTAAAATATTTTTTTACGTCTGTATGTACCTTCAAAATATCCATAATATTCTTAGAGTTTCTATGATTAACTAGTTTGTTTATTTACAATTTCTATAAAACGTTCAGGCCGGCTTGGGGCAAACCCTCTGCGTGGGCATTGGAGGTGATCCCTTCAATGGCACAGACTTCATCGACTGCCTCGAAGTGTTCCTGAAGGACAACGACACCAAGGGAATCATCTTGATTGGTGAAATTGGAGGAAACGCTGAGGAGCTCGCCTCAGACTACTTAACTCAGATGAATACTGTAAGTTTTTTGTGTGTTTCTTTAATAGATGTGCGTATTTTTCGAAAAATATTTTTGAAAAACGTATAAAAATGATTATAGTAGAGGACGGAGTATCTTGATACTAGTTACTCTGACTATCTCGCTGTGTAAGAAAAGCTGCGCCGTTAACCTATTTTTTTATAAATGTTGTTTTTTATATTTGTTATAACGACAAAAATCAGCTGTAATAATTGTATAAGATTTGAGACGTAGCCATATATAGACCGGTGTCAGAGCGCTTGGACGATTGTCGAGAGTCGCGAGTTTAAGTCCCTTTTGGGTTCGAGTTCTTGTTCGTTTTCTAAAAATGTTTTTTATATCTACGTGCGTGAATAACAGTTCAGACATGTTTATTTTTTGATATAGACGAAGCCTGTCGTTTAGTGCTGGCTGATGTTTTATTAGATGTATCATAATATTATACAAGTTATGCAACAATTATTATCTGAAATTTGTCATATCAATGTTATATTCTACACTACACTTTATAATCTAGTTGAGATAGATTTTGTGAATTGTTCCCCATATAGCTAAAAATATTATGTTTACTCATTATTTACGTAACTTATAGAAAAAATGTTTTTAGTTTTTAAAAAAATCTTTAACTGATAAGTATGATTTAAAATGTTATAAAGTAAATAATTTTATCAGTCCGCAACAGTGATACGGAATTGTGCAATCGTTAGATACACATCGCCATGCAGATGTAATAAGTAGATTAAACGAAATACGTATGTAGTACATATGCGAGTCATTATTTATCAAACAGATTTAACTTTCGTTCGGGTGACGTAAATATACATAGATATATAATGTAAAGATAAATGAGAATAACATAAGTCGATGATAAAAAATGGAATAAACGTACACTAAATATGTTACCATATGGAGGAGACGTCTCCACCCCCAACGCCGGTAACGCATCCACAACTCGTAACGTTGGTCATCAGATTTGCACCCATTTTCAATTAAAAAAAAAAACAAAAAAAAAGGTCTTTTTATCAGTACTTTAGTACTGAAATGTGTAAGAATGTCTAGGTTATGTTAAGGTGCAATAAAACTCTATTTGGCTAGAGAACTTGCTTTTAAATTGATACAACCAAATAGGTTGAATATTGGCAACAAAGTTATAACTATATTTTAAAATTAGCGACCCGCTCGCGGCTTCGCCACGTGAACCGCCACTTTCATCCTCTATTGCCTCTTTGGGATTGTTTTTTTTTTTAAAGGGGGTAGTCTATATTTGACCTTGCGTCACTAATTATGTTCTTGAGAAAATCATCGATACATTTAGTACAATGTCTATACTATTTGATAACGATAACTGTTATAGTAAGAAAACGTACGAAATCTGCTATCATAGTATATCTATATGATAGCAGATTTCGTACATATATACCATCTGGTATATATGTAGGAAATCTGTAGATTACCCGTGAAAACATAAAAGGTATAGATATAGATTTTTGCATTTTTATAATAATAATATTAATGAGTACGGATATATCTAACACAATGTCAACTATATAATAACAGATGGCGCTACCCGTTCCAGAAAACGTAGTTACATCTGCTGTCATATAGATTATATAAAGTTTTATATAATCTATATGACAGCAGATGTGTATAGATCTTTAATAAATGTTATGCTTATTTTATTTTATAATTATTTTAATTAGTGATATTGAAACAAATTTAGCTTCACTCGTGAACTATCGACATAATTTGAATGTTGTTTTTTTAATTTTATTTTTCTGCGAGAGTTGTATTGAATACCAGGATGAAAACTATCCCATATGTTGCTCTAACCTCTTAGCTAACTCCATACAAAAATTCATTAATTTCTACCCGGTAGATATCAGTATACAAATAATTTACTTACATCGGTTTTTTATTTTTTCCAAAAAAACTACATAGAAAACCGGGATAAAAACTATCCTATATGTACCTTTGGACTGTAAGCTATCACCATACCAAAATTCATCCATTTCTATCCAGTAGTTTTTGCGTGATTGACGAACAAATTAACAGACAGACAGACAGACAGACAAAAATTCTACTGAGTGGATTTTTGGCCTCTGTTATCGATATATTAACGCACCCAATTAACATTTTTCTGAAATTTTTCATGTACAGAATTGACTTTTCTACTCTTTTATTATATATAGAGAAGAGATTATAAATTACTTAAATTAGAATGGTGTATACTATCTAACGAAGAGTAATATTTACTAACTAGATGGTTACGATCATTCGGTTATTGTTTCCTTTATTTTATTGATTTAAAAAAAAGGAAATAAAAGGGAGATGTTTTTGTGTAAAATCAATCAATATTGGCGTAGGCGGCCTTATCAGTAGAGGTAATCTTTTTCTGACATCGTTCTTGTTTTTCAAATATTTTAATATACTGTATTTTGTATTATCCAGGGTCAAAAGGCAAAGCCCGTGGTCTCGTTCATCGCAGGCCTGACAGCTCCGCCCGGCAGGCGGATGGGTCACGCCGGCGCCATCATCTCCGGCGGCAAAGGAGGAGCCATGGACAAAATCAAAGCTTTAGAAAAAGCGAACGTCATTGTCACTCAGTCTCCCGCCAAAATGGGCGTTGAACTCCTCAAGGAAATGAAACGATTAGAAATTGTATAAATCCAGTTATAATTCAATGTTCATATTGTCCGTTTACTTTATATAGTCGTTTAGTAATTATACAGAAGTTATTTATTTCCTTCCATATTTTGTTTCGGTCGGCCCACACTATACAGTACAATAAGATTTTGGGTGGTTGTATTTGTAACACTGACAGACGCCTGTTTTTTGTATAATGTTCATAATCTCACTGAAATTGTAATTTACAAAGTAACACTCAGTCGTAGTATTAAGCATGTCCATTGTTTGTTGTAAGTAATATGTGAATATCCACTCCTTAAGCTAAAGCTATATGTATTGTTTGGGCGAAGCTTGATGTTGTATTTTAAAAAAATATTGTTTACTCTATAATGATATCTTTGAAGAACTGTTTCAATTTTATTAATGTGAAATAATAAACTGAAATGAGGATTGATGACTTTTATTGAAAAAAAACACTTTTAATGAAGTATGGCTGTGATACAGCCACACCTTTACTTACTAAACTGTAACCTAAAATATAAAACCTTCTATAAATTTGCTTAAAGCAAGTATACATAAGTACTTAGATACTAAGATTAGGTAACTTGAGATCTATATAAAAATACTTTTAGCTGTATAAAAGTACTAAAATATGACATTGTCAGAGTAAGTGTCACTAATTTTAATACTATGGAATGATAAACCATTTATAAGCATATCTTTGCCTTTGCAGTCATTTTTTTTTTATTTTGAATATAATTGCAACACAAATTGAGGCAAAAATATTGAGTACTATTTTTTTTATGTAAAAAAGTTATTGATATTTTAATATCAAAAAATGCACATGCACTGTAGATTCTTTCAATATAAAATGAAGAGTATAACATTTCTTTATTAAGGTAAAATCTACAGTATGATAGAAAATAGGAACATTTATTAATACCGATCACGCCTACCCCTTCCCCGTCTGTCATCTCCATTCCTCTCTTTACGAATTTTCATGGCCTCAAATCTTTTAGCCATTAAAACTAGCTCATCTGGTACTTCTTGGTTGGCTTCTTCGAGTATTTTAATCAATTCTTGGGCATGCCCCCAATCACTTCTAGTTACGAAGGATAGAGCAATGCCAGTTTTACCAGCTCTGCCAGTCCTACCAACCCTGTGAACATATTCTTCAATATGGCGAGGGAAATCTAAGTTGACAACATGAGTTAAATCCTTAATATCTATGCCTCTTGAGGCAACATCAGTTGCAACCAAAATATTAACAGTACCATCCACCATCTCCTCTAATGCTGCTTCACGGTCACTTTGATCCCTGTCCCCATGGAGAGATTGGCACATGATACCCTTTAAACACAGTTCTGTGGTAATGTGTGTGGCAGTGGCCTTTTTGCCACAAAATATGATAATCTTGTCATTTTCATCCATATTTTGAATAAACTCAAACAGTGCATTTTCCTTATCATCTTCCTCTAGGAACATTATTTTCTGTGTTACTGTGTGAACAGCTGCAAGATCCAAAGAGCCAACATTCACTTGAATTGGATCTTTCATATAAGTTTCTGCAAGGCGGCGAACACCAGTTGGCCATGTAGCCGATGTCATCACAGTTTGTCGGTCTGGTCTCACATCAAAGAGTGACTTCCTGATTTGTGGTTCAAATCCCATATCTAACATCCTATCAGCTTCATCCAAAACAATGTAAGAAAAATTGATGACATTTAGATACCTTGCCAAAACAAGGTCATTCAACCTGCCGGGTGTTGCGATCACAATATCTACACCTTCAGTAACAGCTCTGATTTGTTCCTTCCTATTCCCTCCTCCATATATACAAACTGATTTTATACCTTTGTAGTGATATTTCGATACCTCCTTTTCTATTTGCAGTGCAAGTTCCCTTGTTGGTGCCATTATGAGCACTGTTGGACCTGACCTCTGTTCTCTTGGAATTACCTGTCCTTCAATATGAATTAATGCTGGTAATAAAAATGCCAAAGTTTTTCCTGTACCTGTTTGAGCAATACCAATCATATCTTCACCAGAAAGTAAAATTGGCCAGGCTTGACTTTGAATTGGGGATGGTCGCTCAAAAGCTTGTTTTCTAATTTCTTCTAATATTTCTGGGTAATCCTTAAATGCCTGTTCAAATGTTAGTACTGGATTCGGTACAGGCCGCAGACCTGGCTTATCATCAAAAGTTCTTTTTACTTGTATATTATTATTAGCTAATCTCCAACGAGTCACCTCTGCTGGAGTCATCTTGCTCACAACAGGATCTTCTTTATAAAAATCTTTAATAATAGGTGATAAGTTGGTCCATCTTTCTTGTTGACAATTATCGTAAAAATTGTTAAGTTTATTCCAATCAATCACTGCAGCACCATCATCAGACGTTTTCATAAAATCATTTGAGCTACCACTTGCATTACTGTTGTTAAGGTTTGCAACTGGAGCCACAGGTTGACTTTCCGTTAAATCATTTATCAAGCTTGTTACTTTCGAAATAGCTTCATCAGAACCAATCAAAGTTACTTCAGTATCGTTTCCATTAGAATCGCCAATTTTTATTTTGGCTTCAGACTCTTGCTCAAGTTCACGTATTTTTGTACCACCTCTTCCAATAACTCGCCCAACTTTGTTTGATGGAATTCTGATTATCTTCTTATTTCCATCATTTTGCCGAAAATTCCGGCGATTATCGCGAGTGTCTCTGGTCTCATCACCACGTGTTCTCCAATTAGATTCATTACTTTGGCCTCTAAAACCTCTTCCTCTACCTCGTCCTCGACCAAAAGAAGAGTTAAACACTCTAGCAGTGTAAACTGGTGTTTGCGCCGCTGGAGTATAAGTATCTTGTATATCTTCTTCCCAGTCCGACATTTTAATTTGAATGCTTAACGTTTAGCTTAGTTAGCACAAATTTTAAGTAGAATTATTCGATCTGTAATTCTGACTAAAGTCGTTCGCTAGAACCATTCAATTTCAATAATGTGAAAAAGTCAATATTCTCGTAGATATTTGTTTTGATTTTTGAATTTCTTAGTTCATACAGCGAGTTTTCATTCCGTAAGAATACAGATTAAAATATAAATTTAATATTTATATTGTACAGATAAATAAAGACTAAAGGTACACAAAATTGCCGTAGTAATATTTTGTCTGGTTTTAAGAATCTTAACAAGACTAAATCTTGTAGAATGCCCGTTTAAAATTTTTATCATATTTTAAATGATAAATCAATCAATATCTACGTAAGCGTAAATTAACTTTGTATTTAAAACTGTGATAGAAATTAAAAATACGTGAAAATATTCCAAACATTTTCATAAACATTTAATCCCTTATTTAAAGTAAAATCCATAGAAACATAAATCTATTTATAATTAAAAAAATGTAAAATTAATTTAAAATTTATTCATGGTTTTGTAAAATGTAACAGGACTTACTTATTTTTTTAAATGTAAATTTATTCATTCCTCATATTGAGTACTCTCGATTGTACAAAAATTAAATGAATTTTGATTTGAGTTTTGACAGTATGCTTCGCTCTGGCAAGGTGTTCACAAACTGTATATATCTGCATGTTTTCAATTATATTATTTGATATTCCTCTAGTACGTCTGTACCATATACATACATAAAAGACATCCGTCGTAAAGTCTGTACATTCACAGTTCAACATTGTTCTTTTGATTGTGTATCGAGCGAGTCAAATTGCTTGATTTTCTGAAAATATATTCGATCTGACAAAAATGGAGGTGGAGTTAAAACAAAAATGGGAAGCTCTCACGTTTTAAAGAGAATAATGCAGTCCGAAAATATTGACTTGTGAAGGAATGGATAAAATTCAGAATTGAAAGCTCAAAAAATGCTTGCATTGAACTTAACTATTTAAAAGATTATAAAGGTTGAGTTTCGTCAAAGTGTTCTTCTAATACTACAAAATGAGTAATTGGGCGAGGCGGATGCACCGGCGAGCTGCTACATTAAGCAATGTGGTTACATCTTGTGGACATCCAAACTCTTTACCATATCCGAGGAGATTGGAAAAAGTGAAATTTGGTGTACCCTTACATGAAGTATGCAAGGATGACATACCAGGCCCTTTGCTTGTTAGTATTTAAGTAAAATTTTAATGTGATAGTGTCAAAAATTAGCCGCTTTTGTGGTTCATGGTCACTTTAATAAATAGTGTGTAATGCATTTATATAAAAAAGCTAAATTTGTAACGTAAACGTGACACAAAGTGTATTTAATTAATTTTGTGTGAAAAGCCTTGTGGAATTTAAAATTGAAACCGTATCAAGTAGTGTGTAACGTTATCATAAAAAATGTTAAAAAGTGGTTTCTATAGGTGCTGATATTAAAGCTGAACAAAGAAGCACCATTGCGTCGCGATGTATTTCGCGCGCCTGGTCACCAGGGAGCTATGAAGAAACTTATACACTTTCTTCAAACTGGACGACTTGTCAATGTCGATAATTACTCTGTTTATACTATAGCCAGTGTGCTCAAAAAGTTTTTAAGGTAAAATAAATTAACTGCACTTCTTGCTTTATTAATATTGATATGTAGCCTGATTTTAAATGTTAAATCCACTCATAAAAAAAATAGTATTTCACACATTTTTTTTCTTATTTTTATTAAATATTTAATTTTAAATCCTTATCTGCTAAAATTTGCTTATAATGATTTTCAATAAAGCTCAGTTTTTTTGCTGTAAGTAAGTAGCTTGCAGTTTTATAATATCCTTAATTCTCAAAACTAATCCAATGTCCAAATCTCGAAACTTAAGAATTGTGTAATTGTCAATATAGGAAGATACCAGGAGGTGTGTTTGGTCGTGAAGGAGAAATGCATCTCTTTACAGCTGTAGAACTTCCTGCTGAACAACAAGTTGATGCTATTAGAAGGTGAGTCATTTTAATAAAGGGGTTTGCTTAATATAACAAATAAATGTGTAACACACACTCAAACTTACACTTTTTTAACAGTGAAAAGAATATTTCAGAATCTTTAGTCTATTTTGTTAATCATATTTTTATCATTTATTGTTAAATAATATGAAAATATTAATTTAACAATTTTTAATAATTTGTGTCTTAAATTAAGGCCTTTAATTATAAAATACACATGTTTTATTTATTAGAAGCTCCCATGTATTTGATTAGAGATGAAACAATATTAAGGATATGTTTTAAAAACAAACAGGATCTAAGTTATACATCACTCAACATATATTATTGTAGTATTGTATAGTGATGCAATAATACAGAAACAATAAAAATACATTTTGTAATAAATATTATGCTATTTTAGATATTAATATTAGATAAAATATTAATCAATAATTCATCAGTCATTCATTATAAGAAATTAGTAAACTAAAACTAAATAAACAAAACATTGTCATGAATTTATCTCAAGTTTATAATGAATGATTTAAATTGGTTGTAAGTGTATTCAATGCTTCACTAAGCCAGTTCATGTAACCGTCTTATATCCGTTTCACGCTACGTTTAACCTCTTGGTACTTTAATGAAGAGTAAATCTGTTATTTATTTTTTTTATTCAGCCCAGTCAAGAACACTTCCTTTTCCACTTTTCCTTCGAATAAGGATTCGAAATATTGAGTAATTAATGACTGGTTCATTTGAATGTCGCGCGTAGTCTTTCTCACTATACTTGAGATATGAAGATAAATTATGATCATTCCCTCGATTGGGAATCGAATCTAAAACCAATCGTAACAGTTACAGTAATGTAATTTAATTACAGTTGTAGAAACACACTGTTATGACATTAGTTACTTTGAAATAATTTATGATAAATTGTAATCATTAAATTATTGAATAATATTTTAAACACGTCTATAATAGTTATTGCATGTATGTCTTTGCGTAACAAAAAGACATTGTAAGTGCATTTCAGTGTCATTGTTTAGTAATACATGGTGTTCAACGTCAAACTGCAATGTTAGGAACAATACTTGTTTACGTATGCGAATCTCAATGATGGTTGCGTCCGATAGGGTTAGTTTACATTTATTTATCTTCAGATATTATCGAGACTTTTCGTTATTCTTTATAGATATTAAAGCTCAAATCTTTTTACTACGATTTTTCGGGGCATTTATCAATGTAATAGAACACCAAAACAATGATTTTTGCATTTCTTTTTTTTTATGTTTTTCTGTTTGTCTGTGAGTTTGTGTATTCTAATCTCTGGAACAACTTAACCGATTTCCTTTATATTTAACGTTTATTTTATTTTAATCAGTTCATAAACAACAATTTAAATTATAAATTTAAACAAAGTTTGCTATTTAAGTAAGAACGTGGGCGGATGAAAGAACGAAATAGTTACAGTCGTGAAGCAGGCAAAGCCACGAGCGGGTCGCTAGTAAAGAAATAAAAAAACCTACACGAGAATATCCTATTTGACGAATCATATACATATGTACTAAAGTTTTTTCCCCTTTATATCATCACATGTGTTCTAGGTATCGATACGATACGATAAGATAAGCCGTAGTTTTTTGACGGACCATATATTTATGATTACGTATCAATCATATTTTTATTGTTTGTAATTAAGATTACAAAGATTCACAGTTCTTTGAGTTTAGGTACGGTTGCTCCGTGAAGGTTTTATTTAAATTATTGTCATTCGTACATCACGTTTCTCATCGTTTCCTTAAATTAATGAAGGTAATTGATATTAATTAAAAATACAGTAGTTTTAATTGTAAATACCAGTTTTTTATATTTTTGTAACAAAAAAATATTTTGTTATAGTATTAGTAGTATATATAGTAATTTTATTGCGATTTTGGTGTGCGATTAAGATGTGTTTAAATAAATGGTCGTGTATTCCAAAAAAAGGAAAAAAAAACAGCTTCACATTTTTCAATGCATAGCAGGGTAATCATAGCTAATCTAGTGTCAAAACACTCCGTTCTCTACTTTAGTGGCAGAACTCAACGTTAAGGAACTGGCGCATATTCAAGTCCAAAAAATAACATTGCAAAATTAACAAACTTTGTCAACCAACAGACTTTTTGAACATATTTCTTATAATATCCGTGAATTACAGGAAAAATGAAATGAATTAATCAAGTTTCAATTTATGGAACATATTTTTTATATTTAAAATACTCGTTACAAAGTTAATACTAAATGAAACGGAAAACAAAGATGGACGGAAGCAACGAGTTTACAATCACGCAATGAAAGTGACTCCTATGAATATGTTTACGCAAATTCTTACAGTACACGAAAAGTAAAAGTGTTGTAATATAATGTAAATATGTACTCGTATGTAGATACGGTTGAAGCCATCGTGGCGCAGTTGTACACCGTCTGCTTGTAGATGCGATGGTTGTGAGTTCGATTCCCACTTGGGAATTATTTTCATATCTCCACTCTGGTACATGAGGCAAAGCGCGGCGTTAAGTTCCGCTATTAACACACAATGTCTCGATTTCGAATGGAAAGTGGAGAATGGAATGTCCTGACATTTTTTTTTACATTTTTTATTATAAAGTTATAGATTTTAGAGATCTATTTGAAAAGTCACTATTTTTAAATCACAGATAATTTGACGCGTAGAATTTAAGAATATATTTGCTTAATTAATAATCAGTAGATTGACTATAGTTTCATCGACTCGACACATTTACCGCAATAGGCTGATTTTATTTATTTTTACAATTTTCTAAATGTTTATCATATCTTTAGAGTACTATGACACTACTAATATGTTATTACACTAGCTAGTATCTTCGTTTGCGCGAAGACTCTTCCCAATAAAATACCCATCACGTTGAACAACATAATATATAATTAGCGTTATGTCTATATTATAGTATAACTGATATATTGTGGCTTTACACAAAGTGATCGAATTTCATTATCCATTATAGTTTTTGTTCTGCCTAAGATCCATATTTAAGACACAAAAAAAGATTTTATTCAAATCCGTCTTGTAGCAATGAAGATTTGCGCTTAAAAACATTCTGTTTTCACTGTTTTATTATAGTAATGTACTTCTATTATGTGCATTGGATTGAGAGGAAATAATAAGGCGCTTTGCCTAACCTGACCGCATAACCTCGTTATTATAAATATATAAATAGGAGTGTCAGAAATCCCTAGGGGAATTTGAACCTGTTATATATCTCACATTAATTCTTGAATAAATACAATTTTAAAATTAAAGATTTTATATTTTTACAAGAAACTTTAAAATACATGTTGGTCTTGTTAAGAGCGAGATCCTAACGCAAGTATAATAATTACTTCCTGGGACTGTCTCACTAGTTATGAACATTTATGTGATTTGGGAATCAACGCATTTTTTTAATGTTATTACAATTGATATTTACCTTTTTTTGTGATCGCAGAACAAATCGTAAGCTTAAAGTATTCTATAGATTATTTTATATGTGTAGACATTTGATAGGGCCAGTCGTGGCGCAGTGGCACAAGCGTGTGACTGTAAACGACTGGCTGTGGGCTCGATTCCCACTCGGGGAGTGGAAATATTTAATATTTCCATTTTCTTCGCTCTGATGTCGAGGCAAAGGGCGGCGTTAAGTTCCGCCATTTAACGCGCAACGCCTCCGAATTCAGCGGAAAGTGGGGATCGGAGTGTTTTAACACTAGGTTCCCTCTGCCTACCCTACTATGTGCAGGATACAAGCTAAAAAAAAAATTACAAGCATTTAATTTATTATAAGAGCACTAATAAAATTCGTGAGATTCCCATCACTCTTTGACTATTCAATTATTAAGTTTAATCGTCTTATCTAGTAAAGTATGGTGCGAGACTGCCTTGGACGCGGGCGAGGTCGTTGACCTCTTGTTTATGTCGAGCTTTTAATTTTCCTCCTGAATTAGGTCATTACGATCATTAAAGAACGTCAACTTTCGCTTAATTACATAATTTTATATTACACAAAATATGATGTCGACGGCTCTTTTGATGAAAACAATTTATTGCTTTAAAATTTGTTGCTTCAATAAAGTTGTAATAAATAAAAATATTCTTGTTTATTAATAAGAAATTTGCCAACTACTTTTGTAATGCATTTTTTTTTTGTTTTCTCGCGCGTTTCGATAATGCTTATGGATAAAAATTTTAGTTATTTACTTCTTTGACTCTCTCTTATTTTTTTTAACACTACTCCGAAGGAAGTGCTATTTTATACTCGCATATGTTAAATATTATTCTGTAATAAATAAAGTCGTGGCGCAGTGGCACGAACGTTTGATTGTAACATTTCCATTTCCTTCGCTCTGGTATCAGAGTCAAAGCGTGACGTTAAGTTCCGCCATTTAACACGCAATGATTCCAAATTCGGCGGAAATTAGGGAACGGAGTGTCTTAACACTAGGTTTCCTCCGCCTACCCTGCTATGTGCGGGATACAATATTCCCTGGCCTGGTTAGACGAAATGGAGCGTTAGATCTTACGCGATGTCTAGAGACGTTGCTCAGTTACAGAAAGTGGACTACCGCCCAATATCAATATTCGATCCTAAACCAGAAACTGCAACCTTAGATTGATCAATCAATTTTGAGTAAATCAACTTTTTGAATAAATTTGAGTAAATCATTTTTTTGAGTAAAGATTGTTGAGTAAACATTTTTTTAAATAAATTATTCATTTTATTGAGTTAAGTTTAAATGTGCAATTCTTCGATTGATTATTGAATGAAGGATTGTGTATTCAATTTTTACTTAAAAAATATAAATACTAGATCAATTGCAGTTCTGGTTGCAGTTTTTGGATTAGGGAGCGTAGGAAGAAGTACGGACCTGACCTCGTGACTAGTCAACACTTTATTTTACTTGGCTTAAAAAAATTTAAACTTAGAAATATGTGTTACATATTTTCATTTTGATATTTTTGAATAAATTGTGTTTTGTCCACAGGCTGCTACTGTCACTACCTGTTTGCACGCAGAGGTTGTTGGTGCTGCTCTTCGGAACGTTTAGGGTGATGGCATCTAACGCTGATAAAGCTGGTATGAAATAAAAATATTATATACAAAAAAGCAGATTCACACCTTTTTCCTCATAGCAGGGCTGTCAGAGAGGACCTAGTGTCCGACGGAACGGACGGCAGAAAGTGGAGGACAGAATGTCATGTAGACATTACGTCCTCCACTTTCTGCCAAAAATCGACATATTGCTCCATTGCCACTTTGTCCTTGGCACCAGAGCGTAGAAATGAAAAATGAAATTTAATCATTATCCCGAGTGGAAACTGAACTCATAATCTTCGTGCTTACAGTCGGACACGGACCACGACGTCTCTAATATTATATAACATTACCTTTTTTGATTTAATCTAAATTAAATATTTATTGACATCTCTGATTAGTATTAGTCAGTTAACTACTAAAAGCAGTTATATTGCACTTACTATAAGAATATTCATACTATGATCGCGTGCCCGTAATATAAGAAACGGTGAATCAAACGAAAAAAAAAAAGAATTCTACTACTCCAACGGTGTACTGGAAGTAATTATACTAATTTCGCCAATTACAGCCGCCCGTGAGCTAATGATGCAACAAGCTGAGCGGGCGTTGTGCTATTATTTAATCTTTCCGTTATTCATTCACCGTGGTTGACCTATTTTGTACATAATGTCTTTGTTACGCCCATATATGAGGTGTATATACGTATGTATAGGTGTATTTTTTATTGTGTTTAAAATAGCTAGAAAAAGGTAGTAAAATAGGTCTATGTATGTACTTTTCTGATGGAATATCTACGGTTTTTAAAGCTTTAAAGTTTGTTTTTTTTTTGATAAATTCATTCAATTAATACTTGCGTTTTTTTTATTATTGTTAATATTAACTTCTAGCTTCACGCTGTAGCCCGCACACAGCAGGGTAGGCAGAGGAAATCAAGTGTTAAGACACTCAGTTTCCCACTTTCCGCCGAATTCGGAGGCGTTGCATGTTATGTGGCGGAACTTAACGCCGCGCTTTACCTCTGATAATATTAATATAACAAAGAATGTTGTTATGCAGAGTTAGCGTAAAGCGTTAAACTTTACTCGCTGGTTTCTATTTATTTGGACGTTGCATCAATAGATAGACCAGATGCTGCTTTTTGTAATTCATTGACATAATTTAGAAGTATTTTATAGATTTTTGTTAAGTTGCAATATGCATGGTATATGTATGGTATGCGAAAGAAACTTAGATAGGCTAAGATTTTCCTTTTTGCACTTCCATTTAAATTGGCATTGCGTGTTTAACATGAGTGATATTTTAAGTATTCCCTCAAATTAGGGCAGAGAAAGGATAATATACAATTTTTAATATTTTCTCCCGACTGGATGTCGAACCCACTACCAATTGTGTTACTACGATGGCTTCAATTTATGAATTTGGTTAGAATGCACAATGTATTATATTCCACAAAATCTGTAGCTAAATATATATTTAAAAAAAACGCTCAAAGTTTTTATTAGACTTTTGACAAATTAAATTTAATATTTTATATATCAACGCTTAAATAAAAATTTTCCTTTCCACATTATTAAAATAAAACGCAGGCCAATAAATTATGAACAGTATATATTGTAGGTGTTATTTCGGACATCGTATCGTAGTTTAGATATGCCGACAAGTGACAAAAACCGGATGTTCTTACATTTTTGTGGGTCAACCACTTGAACGTTGGTTGCCAAATCAAATATTCTAATTAGCTCATCTATTGCGTGCGCAATGATGGGAGACCGTAATTGTTTTTTCAATACTTATATGGTGGGTAAAGTTCCGTAGAGTTCCATGTTTAAATTGTATGTTGAATTCAATTCTTATTGTCTTTTTGTACGTCACGTCTTTGCTGTATACTATTTTTGTATGCGTACATGCTTATATTTTTTTAATTTTGGTGCTTTTTTTATTTTACAAATTTAATTTCGCATGTAAAATGACAAGTATACACGATAATGCACCTACTTTTTATGTAACTAATCCGTCTTAGCATATATCTATAATTTACTAAATCAAGGGCTGCATCCGGTCTGCTTAGTAACAGTATGCGGACAGCCAAGCGCTTTTACATATTACAGACATTTTCACACTTCATTCTATATACTATTGTATGACGTTCAAAAAATGAAGCATTCAAAAAATCAAGCTTTCACGGCTAAACTACCGATGCGATTTTGATGAAATTTAGAATGAAAGTAGTAATAATTACTGAGTCTAACATAGGCTATTTTTTTTTTCAAAAATAAACCTGTATAGGTTTGGTATAGGGGATGAAAGTTTGTATGAAAAATCTAAACCGCTTGACCGATTGTAATGGATTTCGGCATAAATATAGTTGATAGTCTTAGGTTAAACATAGGCTACTTTGATTTTCAAAAATCCACCCCCGCGAGTTGCAATATAACAAAACACTAATCGTAGTTCACGCAGCGAAGCCGCGAGCGGGCCGCTAGTTTTGAATAAAACTATTATTTGGCTTTGATTTTATTTAGAAATGTGATCTTTTTCCGCGAACAAAATTTATAAATTAGACAGAGCTAAAAAAGGTTGTTCACCTCTGTATTAAATAAATAATATAAAAATGTAAAAACTAAAAATACACATTATATATTAAATCATTCTCTAACCTTGATAATATAATGTTCTGAATCATTTTATCTCGTCATTTTACCTCGTACTAGATTATACGTTTCATACATGCATTCGTGATTCTGTTGTTATATAAATTATACTACACTAGCGATCCACTCACAGCTCCACCCGCGTGAATTACACAACTATAGCTGTTTCGTATTTTCGACAGCCCATGTCATTAAATAAAGTGGTTTATATTTTCCATACAATTTTTTATCCCTTATTTCAGCCTCTCGGGAATCGCATTTTGAAAAAATGGTTAGTCTATGTTTGAACTATCTTTCTGAGAAAATGAATGGAAATCGTCAGATGGTTTCCTCCTCATATCCCTTTAAAATATACCTCATGTTTAAAAAAAACGTAATCTATGTTTGTCTTCAACTGTTTTCATTCTGGATTCCTTACAAATCGGGCCGTTATGTTAGCCGCGAAAAAGTAACAGACACGCAGACAGACTTTTGCATATATAATATTAGTATGGTTGTTTGAACAGATAGAAAATTAATCAAAATATCGTAGCTAAATGTAAAGGATGTTGTTATATTTAATGGCTCATTATTAACAATAGCGGATATCATGGAGCGGCTCTCGGAAAAACTATTTTCGTTTTGTGTTAATTTTACTGTGTCACGGCCGTACGAAATGGCGAAAATAATTCTTTAGATCTTCAATCTTAATCCGTGTCGAAGAAGCATTATTTTAATCAATACAAATGGGATGCTGCGAACTTTTTATCTCAATTTCGTGTATTTTTTTTTGTCTTCAAATTTTATTAAAATTTTATTGCAGTATGCTTAAATTCCTTGAAACAAGTTTTTTAAATTATAATTTAAATGTCTTCAGTGTAAATGTTTGTCACATTTGTATCAGAATGTAATAAAAATTGATTATCATTTAATTTCTTATCGCCACTTTAATATGTTATTAAAGTGTATATTGATAATTTAAAGATATTTTTTTTTCAAATTTAATTGGAGTTTTAAAAAGAGCTTTTTTCTTAATATTCTCTTAATTTAACGTTTTCCAGGGCAGCTATGCCAGACATTGCATGTTAAATGGCAGTACTCAACGCCGCGTTTTATCGTACAATAAGGGAGAATAGCAAAAAGTAAACATAATTGTTCCATCGAGTGGAAATCGAATCTAGATCCAATTGCGTTTACAGTTAGATGTTGACCAATTGTGACACGATGACCTCTGATTTACTTGTCTTATATAGTCATTGTATCGGCCTCCCCGCGCCTTCGCCGCGTGAACAACATAAGTATAGCTGATTCGTTATATTGCAAAATTTAAAAAAAAAAAATAAGTCTAATTTTGACGCTTGAACTTCAACTAATTTCTATCCAAAATTTTTCTAAATCGGACCAGTAGATTAGCTGTGAAAGCTTCACAGACAGACAGACAGACTTTCGCATTATAATATAAGTATGGATATACCAATTTTAAAGCAAAAACTATGAAAACAAAATAGTGGCAAGTTAATACAGGAACAAATGCGTTAGAATAAAAATAGACCCAGTAACTAGCGTTTAAGTTATAAAAGCGTGCATTATTTTCACACTAGCAAACGCCGCACCGTGTAGTTGCACGGTCCATTAACCATGTCATTCTATCCCCCTTTTAACTCGCTTAGGCATTGGGTGGCATTTTATTTGAAATGTCACTTTGTTACATAGAAATTCTATTGCTTAACTCGTTGAATTCCTATAACTTAGTAAATAACCTTTTTTTAGCTATGGTTTTCTGTTTAAAATTTTCGTTAACATTTTTTTTTAATTAAAAGAAATATCTACTTAAAATATCTTTCATACATCTTTCACATATTTATAATAGTGTGTAGTTATGTGTGTCTTATTTAATTTTATGTGTAGGAATGAACAGAAGGAAGTATCATAGAAATTATATTTGTAATGCATATTTTAAAGTGTTATTTACAAATAACTAAATAAACATACATAGACTCCACATGATATTCTGGATATTAAGTGAAGTGGGAATTTCTTAAGGTGATATACTTAAATACATTTTAAACATTGGCGAGTTTGAGATGAATATGTGCAATAGTGCTTTTTTGGAATCAGTAAATAAAACATATTTTGATATAATATTCATCGCCATAGGGGCCAGTCTTGGCGCAGTGGCACGAACGTTTGACTGTAAACGACTGGTTGTGGGCTCGATTCCCACTCGAGGAGTGGTAACATTTAATATTTGCATTTTCTTCGCTCTGGTATCGAGGCAAAGCGCGGCGTTAGGTTCCGCCACTTAACAAACAAAGCCTCCTAATTCGGTGGAAAGTGGGGGGTTCTAGGTTCCCTCTGCCTATCCTGCTGTGTGCAGGATATAGCGTAAAGCTATAAAAAAATATATTCATCTAAGTGGGAATCGAACACACAACCATCGACAACATTTTACAGTTACACATCATTCCACCGCGCCACGATGGCCTCAATTTACTATTTTAGTTTTATTAATTCTTAACTCGCGCATAGATGAAGCAGATACATAAATTCTCGGAAACACATAAATCATATAAGCCAAGAAAAGACGAGCAATTACTTAAGAACAAACACTTGATGCAAAAACAACAATTACTGAGTAATTGTAATATGTATTACAAAAAAAAACACGCGTCTAAAGTGGAAATGGTTTTTAAATGAATGTAGCTATTAAGGATTGTAAATAAGTAAATGATATTGTGACACACTATAGATATTAATATTTTTATTATTTTTTTTGCATCTTCACGATCTTTTACGTATAGGATCGCAGTCAGAGAAAGCTTAATGTCAAGACACTCCGTTCTCCATTTTCCAACCGAAAATGAGACATTGTATTTTAAGTGGCGGAAGTTAACTTGTTTTAGGTACTCTGGTACCTAAGACAGTGCGGAGAAATGAAAATGGAAATAACGTATAATCCTTCTTCCGAGTGGAAATCGAACCCACAACCATCGCGATTACAGTCAGGTTCTTTTCAACTGCGCCACGAGGACCTCTTTTAGTAACTAATATTGCTAATATAGTGTTATCTCATAGATGACTTCATATAATGACGTGAAATCATTAATTATGTGTTACAGTAGGATGAATAAAATAATTAGAACGTGAATATTACAGTTAATTTGCAAATTTTCCTTCTTTCTGCAACGATTACGTTGTAGAAAGATGTTGCATTAGGGCTCCTAAGTCGGCGACCGGACTCACCGAGGATGCTTAGGAGTTTTTAATCTATTATGTATAGTGTATAATTTGTACCTGATGTGTCACCTAATGATTGTAGGCTAAACTGACACTTGTGAAAATATTTACTAATTTTTTGACGTTTCCTCGGTGCTGTCAGGCATAACACGCTGTTTAGTTCCGCCATTCTATAGGGAACGGCATTAAAATGTACGAGAATTATGTAACGATGTGATTTATATTCTCTTTGCATAAAAATATACATTTAAAACTTTCAAACCGAAAAATTGTCTCTAAGTAGCATTTGGACCGTCAACCGTGGACCCTAAACCGTTAATTAAATAATACCCAACTACTGCTTGGATCCCAATTCTATCTGGACTTTTGACAGATTAACTCATATTAGATATAAGTAATTTCCGGTATGGTTATTTATAAACCAATAGTTTGCTTCAACGTAAACAACGCTCAAATTATCAATGTGAATTGTATTTTAATTGTAATTTAAATGATAGTAACGAAATTTTCAAAATTAACGCTATTAAAACAAACGTGGGGAACAGAGTGTCTTAACACTAGGTTGCCTCTGCCTACCCTGCTGTGTGCGGGATACAGTGAAAAGCTAAAAAAAAATATGCATATTTGGATATTTTTGTATTGAAAACGAGCAAAAACTTTGACATTGTAAGTGATATTTTTTGGTGTTTAAAATGTAATGTCTGATAAGTAGTGTTTTTAATATTATCTTTCTGAATAATAAATCTGTAATATAAATTTATGTTAAGGTATAAGTTAAATTATTTTTTTTTATTAATTAATTCATATAGATTTCATTGTGTAATAGAAATCTATTTATCTCAATGCCACTAAAGCATTGTTCCGTGTGAGATATGAGTCTATCAAATCTTACTCGGCAAAATGCTGTAATTTAAAAATAACATAATTTAATATCAGATAAATGCATTCATTCAAAATGAAACAACCATATATATATAACTAGCGGCCCGCTCGCGGCTTCGCCGCGTATACTACGTAAATGTTTTCGTTGTACTGCAACCCTCAGAGGGGCCTTTTTGAAAAATAACGTAGCCTATGTTTAAGCTTGGGTAATTAACTTTATTTATCCCAAAACTCATTACAATCGGTAATGAGTTTTAGATTTTTCATATAAACTTTCATCCCCTATTTCAACCCTTTAAAGGTTGATTTTTGAAAAACTAAGTAGCCTATGTTAGACCCAGACACTTTTACTACTTTCATTCTAAATTTCATCCAAATCGGACCGGTAGATTAGCCGTGAAAGCGTGACAGACAAACACACAGACTTTCGCATTTATAATATAAGTATAGATGTTTGCTATATTTATTTTTTGTCACTTTTTATGAACCTTTTCTATCCAAACCCCTGTTATGTAATCGATTAGTAAATTTCCCACAATCGGCAGGCACGGGTATGACATCAGAGGCCCTGGGCGTGTCGGTGGCACCGTCCTTCTTCCACTCGTGCGTGTCCGACGGGAAGACGGCCACAATGGAGGATGTGCAACGGTTCAAGGTCAGTATTCGATTCTCTTAGGGTATATTTTATAAGCTTGGTTAGTTTAAGCTTACGTTTAAACATTTTTAAAGTGTTATACCACACTAAGGAAAATTCAAAACATGGCTGAACGCATGGCTTAGCGGTCAGAGCGCCTGGACGGTTTTGAGGAGGCGCGGGTTCGAATCCCGCTGCGTTAAAATTTTTATACGTTTTCTAAATGTCCTTTTTGGTTAAATCTTACTAAGTTTTAAGTATTGATATCGTAAAAAAAATAATTTATATAAAAAAAGAAGACTTTTTAAAAAAAGGTAAAAACCTTATGCCCATAGTGTTATAAAGAGAATTTACAATAAAAAGGTCAGTATTCAGTCCATTTGGATGCAACTGATTGTCGTCTTTATGTGCAACTGTTGACTTAAGTGGATAATATGTTCCCACGTGTCTATTGTAATTCAATTTTGTTATATGAATGTATGTTTTCGAAGTAAAGCTTCTGGTGAATGAGTGAGGGGAGCGTTACGAAAAGTGTGATCGGGTGAGGTGAACGGAAGTTGAGTGGGAGATTAAGTTAGTGAAGATAAAAAGAGAGAGAGCTATGTTTCGTATATTACTGTAGAGGCAAGAGAAGGAGGTGAAAGCACATATTATCTTTCTCTTTTAGCTAGCTACGTTTCGTAGATCTAAGACATAGAGCCAATTTATTATCTGTATTTCACATACCTATGTTTACTGTTATTGTTTATGTACCTATTGACTAAAGAAATTTTTGTTTTATTTATGTCGTCTTAATTAAGCACACTCGTTTAAATTTTTGTTTGATAACGATTTGATGACGTTACAATTATTACATCGCATACATGTTGGTGATGTGTGGGATAGGTATGTCACATTTCGTGTGGGCGGTGCCTATATCGTATTATTTTACTGTCATATTTAAATCAACCATGCTACCTTTAATTTAATTTATTATTCAGAGTATATTTTTAGGTTTTAAAGACAAATTGAAATTGTATAAGGCAATATGTGTATCTATGTACTGTTAGACAACAATACACATTTAATTATCTGTCAGCCGGGTTTTTTAACTAATTTGTGCCGTTTTAAGATATTTTTTCATCTCTAAATAAAAATAGTTTGTGATTTAGTACATTCTATTAAAATACTTGGCTCAAAAGTTTACAGTATATTTCTTAATACACATATCGCAAAGGAATTCGACAATTAAGTAGTATTGTTTACAATGTTGGCCGGTGCAGTAATCGCTGGCATCGTTATCAGTGTTGAGATCCCGGTGTTGTTATCAAACGAGACTATTCAATTTACAATGCCATGTCCTTGCCTGAAATAAACTGATAAAATTTATCTTTTATATTTATATGTAATAATCTTTTAAACATTTTTAAAGTGTTATTCCGCACTTAGGACTTTTCTTTAAATGTCTTTTTTTTAATAATCTTTTTTTTAAATGTATATGTATAATTTTGGGAAATATTTTTACATTTTTAAAGGGTTATAAACACATTTAGGATATGAAAAACATTTTTAGAAAACGTTATAAAGACCTTCTTGGGCGGAATTCAAGTGGCGCGGGTTCAAATCCCGCTGCATTAAAACTATTTTAACTTTTAAGAACTTTTTTTTAATATTGTGGAAATTACAGATTTTATTAAGAGAATTCTGTTAGTTATACGTAATAAAATGACCTACATTATTTTAACAATTTTAGCTTGTGTGTAATTATTTCTCTACCGACTGAATTTGTGAAATTCCTTTTTGACTTTTACGGCTTTCTAGTGACTAATTTACCTACTGGGTAATATATGCGCGTTACAATTAGTTACAAGTAGTCGTAAACGTATAACATGATAGAATTAGATATTTTGGCAAACACTACTGAAGTATAAAAAAACAATATTATCTATGTAAATTATTTTTTAATTTAATTTCATAAATGGACCAAAGAAATCTTACTTTTAATTTTTGCATTCTGTATATAACCTAAATAGTTTACGTTGTTTATTACACTTGCCTACATTGCATTCCCCGGAGAAGGTAATAATCGATAACCTAGGAGAAAGTTAATTGAATAATTACTGCATACACAGCCAATATAAATAATAGGTATTTTTAATTAAATGCGGAACTAGAAGAAAGTATTCGCTAACAGTAAATGTATTAAATATCTGTAAGATAATGTGAATATGTATTATCTATACTAATATCACATATTTTGTAAATTTTGTGACATTTTCACAATCACTTTATTTACATGTAAATAGCTTTACACAGTTGCTTAATTAATATATTTAAATTTTGCTGCTTAAAGGCGGAGGTCTCTGTAAGTATGAAAAAATGCACTTATGAATTTACAACTAGTATTTTTATTTAGATATATTCACTTTGGTTTTCGAAATAATTAGAATATATTTTTTCTTATTGTTTTCTTATTGTATAGTATAAATATAGCAATTATTTTAAGACTAGCGACTCGCACGTGATTTCGCCTATATTGAGGTTTCACTTAATTTTATACAACAGTTATTTCATCGAGGGCCATTTTAATTTTTGTAACGTTTAGAAATAAAATAGTTAAAACTGCATTTAAATCTGTTGAGCTTTTTTGAATTTAGTGTGCACTGACGCACAGACAAAATAAAACATTCTTTTGGGTTTGTATTACATTGATAAATGCTACAATAATATTTTTGTCATATATCTTTCTTGTACAGGCACAGACCAGAATTGTTGTTCACTTTCCGCCGAATTCGGAGGCATTGCGTATTAAGCGGCGGAATTTAACGCCGCGCTTTACTTCGGCACCAGAACGAAGTAAATGGAAATATTAAATATTTCCACTCCTCGAGTGGGGATCGAACCCACAACCAGTCGTTTACAGTCACACGCTTGTGCCACTGGGCCACGACTGGCCACAAATCAAGCATTTTATTAAGTTAGTTATAGTTAGTTAAGCCAAAGCTTGTTTTAATGAAGCAATACGTTCATTTCGACATTCGGGATGCTCTAAATGAAATATTTAAAATATAGTTTCATTGCATCATCGTCTTTCTAATTTTTTGCCACCATATCCGACCCCCCAGCATTCCTCAGATAAGCACTTGATTCACAAATTGAATTAGTTAGTCATTTCACTGCTCGCCTTGACTCATCTCTCGTAACCACTAACTTTAATAGAAAACGATAACACAAGGCTGCTAAATTTGTTCCTTTTTTTAAATATTGCTTAAAATTATTAGTTTCTGGCTTTTTAAAATATTAATATTATTAGATATTTCTATTATTATGACGTTGATATTTATGGCATATGAAACGTTATTTTGGAAATATATAAATTAAATTACATGTAAAACAGGGGTGAGAAACCTTTTTACGCATCGGGCTTATCCAAATTATAGTTTTTTTTTTCCTGACCAACATCACATTTCTTAATTGTATTAAAGCAAGAATATTTATAATATAAATAATCGATTGACGGGCCGCATATAAATTATTAAACTGGCTGCAGGTTATTCACCCCTGATGTTTTTTCTCACCCCTGTTGATTTCTTCACACTACGTATATTTCATATTATTTTTTTTATTTTCTTCCATTCCCTAAACAATGTAAGTAAAAAAACAATTGTAAACCAGGTGGCCACACGTATAATGCGTCAACTGATCGAGCAATTCAGCGCTGGGGACCTGTTCGGGAGGGAGAATTACGAATTCTACGCACGAGTCACGGGAAGGATATTACGGGTGCGGGACGAGTGGATATGCTCGTTCCGCGACCCTCCCCCACCGAGACATCATAGAGATCAGGAAGCGTATGCACGTATGTATGGATGTATAGTGTTTTATTGTTTGTTTTTTGCAGGTTCGCGATCTAGTGTTTAAATACCCTGTGTGTTTTGCCGTCCGATATCGAGATATTGCGGAACTCAAAGCCGCGCTTTGTCTAAGGTACCAGAGACAAAAAATGAAAATATTATAATTCCTCTGAATGGGAATCGAACCCAGAACTATCATGCTTACAGTCAGAAACTGTTATACTGCGCCACGACGGCCTTGTTTTATTGTCATTTTGAAATAATACTATTTTAACATCATTAATGGTATATATATTTTCGTTTCGAATATATATTTTAGATAACACGACGTTTCGAGCACTTTACATTAGGTCTCAGTTAGTCTACAGGATTAATCCAGTTGAAGTAGTTTCATTTTAAAACGTGTATAAAATGCGAAAATAGAAAATTTCATTTTAACGTTATTATAATATATTTTTATTATTGTTTGTTGATTTGTTCATTTAAAACTTACTAATTTTTGTAGGTAGAATAGTTATGGTATAAAGGACAGGACACTTTTAAACTGAATTTAAGGAAATGTTACGTTTCACTTTATTAATATGATTTTCTTTATATTTAGCAATTTAAGTATACAAAGAAAATATAGAAAAGTATTTAGTAGATTATAAAGTTGAGTATTTTCATGAAGTAATTACTCAATGCAGGTCTTTGTATTTATTTAGGTCAAGGACACTTCTATATTATAAAAATAAAATATTTTGTGATGAGATTTGAACTAGCTATCCATTTATAGTATCCACTTTTGACAAAAACGAATACTGAATTCCTTTAGCAAATTCTTTAAATAAACTAATTAAAAAAAAACAACAACAATTTTTCAAAGATACGTGAACCAAAATAACACAGGACAATTAATAATGCTCGCACAGAAACATTGGGGGTCAATTAACGAGTTAATAACCTCTGGGCAAATCCAGTTGCGGCAATTGTTGCGGATTAATTGAGCCGGACACTTGGTGTAATTTCTTAAGAAACGTTTATTGCTTCTTCAAAATTACTATTGAAACTCGTTTGCTAAACAGGCTTGTATGTATTAAATGTTTTAGAGACTTGCAGTGTATTGAGGTTGATCGTTAGTTATTAATTTGTATTATCTATATTATCTATCTTATTAATATTATAAATGCGAAAGTTTGTAAGGATGTTTGTTACACTTTCACGTAAAAAGTACTGTATAAATTTTAATGCAACTATACAATAATATAGCTTATACGTCAGAATAAAACTTAGGCTGCAATTTATAAAGATATTTTGTGAATTGTCCAAAATATCAAGTTAGTAGGCTACTTTGACGTAAAGTTAAAGCAGCCTATTTAACTTAATATTTTGGATTTTTGTTTTAACTAGTATATTATATTGAGATATTATGGCGCAATGGGACAGCCTCTGTTTTAAACTGTGGGTCCAATTTCCAATATACATTGAATTGAAATAATTTAAATTGTTTCTACTTACTTAACACGCAATCAGTCGATATTGGGTAGGAAGTGGAGAAAGAAGTGTCATAACACTAGGTTCTTCCTGTTACCCTATTTATCATGCGGGGTAAAACGTGCATCTGCACTATCAAGGTCATCGTGGCGCAGTGGATCATCTTCTGACTAGTAGTAAGTAAAGTTAACGTCGTAATAGTGGGTTCGATCCGCAGTCGGAAGAATTATTACGCTTAAATTATTTTTATTTTCTCTCTTCCCAAAAGTTATGACACGAATTCAGCGGAGAATTGAGTTTCTTAACTATTTATTATGTATACTATTTTCAGTGGCAAAAGTTTATCGAAATTGCATTTTTATCTAAAGATTATTACGACCTACTTTAGTTCTTCGCGAATCATAAAATTGTAATAAGCATTTTATATTGATAAGATAGTGGAAGTAAGTCAGTTTTGAAATGCGTTTGGATTGTTGCAGTCAAGTGCTATATATATTTTTTTATTTATATTTTAAATTCTATATGTTTTTGCAGTGATTTTAGTTGAATAATATAATTTTGGATTGTCTGTTGTTAGTGTGATATTTATTATGAAACCCAAATGTTCTTGTTCATCTTCAACTGGTTAGTACAGTATTGGTAGAAATAAAAAAAATGTGCTTTTTTTTTGAAAAATAAAGTTAAATCTTAATACATTCTTCTTTACGAAATTGGAATATTTTGTGTTAGATTTTCTTTTTTGTTTCGAAACCATTTAATGTAAGTAACATGATGACGATTACGTGATGTAAGTCATACAATTTTAAATAATTTTAAAAGCTTATTTTTTCTCTTAATATGTACTATCATATTTTTACGATTGAGAAACGGTTTAAAGTGGGACACAAATACCTTATCATTGTTTGCTGTATTAATACTCAAATTTAAAGATATATATAAAATTAAAGATAATTCAAAAAATCTGTAAACATAAGAATTTTTTCTTACATATTTCAGGCCAGTTGTCGCTGGAGGCTGAGAAAACATGGCTTCAGTGTGAATGCGACCGTTGGGGCAACAAGTTCAATTTAGAAGGTAAGGAAACCTTACAAGCTTAAGGTATTGCAATAATCTGTCGATGTCACACATGGTGACATATTATTAAGAATTTTATCTTATAATAAAATAAGGAAGAGGCCATCGTGGCGCAGTGGCATAGCAGCTGATTGTTAACGTAATTGGTTGTGAGTTTGGTTCTGGGGAATGATTATATTTTTTATTTATGTTAATTGTCCTGTCTTGGTCCAGAGAAAGTGCGGCGTTGAGCTCAGCCACTTACCACGCGATGGCCCAATCACTGGCGGAAAGTGGAGAACATAGCGTCTAGACATCTGTCGATCATATAATGAAAAGCGTGAAGCTAAAAAAATAGTGTTTCGGTACTGGAAAACATATTTGATGTAAATTAAGAATACACAATTTTACCCCAGAGTTTTAAACAATGTAACTAAAAAAACACGTATTTTTAAATTTTGCAATGCTGTAAATGCGCTTTTTAATATGTATATGTTGTTTTTTTATTTTGTTTTGAAATTCATATTGGGCAAAGGCTGAGATTGACCAATAGTTAATTCTGTTTAATGGTACAATTTAGTTATACTTTTTTTATTTTTTATTTAACTCAAACTATATTGTTGTAATGTAGAACTTAAATTACTTTTTGAATATTCATTTCTTTGAAAAATAATAATGTAATTGCGCGGTATTGAATTTATAAGTCAGCAGTACTTTAAATAGTATAATATTTCCGCAGGTCCACAACATTTAAGTTCTTAAGTCAAGTTGTTAAGTTTTTGTTATAAGTTAAATTTTGGTGAGTCCTGTATTTTTGTGGGTAAATAATATCACAGTTTACTGTAGATTCATTTACACTAGTTTTCAAATTAATCAGGGTACTACTATGGTAGCACATTTAACAATAACTATATATCATATTCTAGGTATTTGGATATATATTATTATAAAAATTGAAGCCATTTTTCATATAAATATAACATTGGGTTAGCACTGTTAAATTTGTTTTGAAAATTTTGCAACATTTAATTTGCACATTTGTTGTTAGTTTAGAATTTTGCAGTTGAAACTATACTAAAATAAATATTATTTTAACAATTATATACATATGTAATCAGATCAATAATTTCAAATACTTTAAAATACTATTATTATTGAGTAATCTCGAGTTCAAACAGTTCATATGCCGTTTTATACACATACTTTCAGACAGACAGACAGACATGATTGTCAAGATTTAGTTCCTATATTTATTAAGAAAAATATTGACTTGACTCATCTGTGAATTATTAATTGAATAGTGACATTAGTGTATATACTAAAAAATATTTTTTTAAACATACATTTCTAATTAATTTTAAAATATTTCATAAAATAAATTACATACAAGCTACTTTGACTGTCATAATGAAATAGCATAACTATGATTAATATAGATTATAAATTTGTGACCTTGCAATGTTTTGAATCTTTTTGTCATTGTTTTTACCTTCACGCTTTGGTTGTTCCTGGCGAACTTGAGGCCAAGAAAATGTTGGTTATCGTTGAAGTTTACAAAGGCCTCAGCTATTATTATATATCATTTTTAATTTGTATTTATATCTGGTAATCGAAATACTGATCATTTTTACGAGCTGATTAACTCAATGGTGAATGTATTTTTAATTGCAGTATATGTTAAACTGATAGATTTTTCCGTCAATGAATCGTGTAGGCATAATAAATTCAAGTAATAAAATCTTTAAAATTGTTATATTACAATATGTTTATATATTATTCGGTTTTATTCATATTTTTTTTATTTATTTTCATTTTATATTTAACTCTGTAATCTGAAATCAATTAGGTGTATTCAATATTGAATGACATTTTGTCATTGCACACGTAATACCGCGGAAGAGTGTTTTTTTACCGTAAAACAGCAAAGTTTGATCTGTTTATGTTACTGTTGACATTATTTGAATAAGTTACTAAGGACACTTGTATTTTAATAACAACAATGCCGCTGAATATTACTTATATTACAAAATTATTAAGTTTTTCGAAACTACTCCGCGGTATTGCACGCTTCTTCTTCCTGGCAACTATCCCAGCTTTAGCCAGGGTCTGCCTTCCTACTCAACCTCCTCCACTTTGCACGGTCTTTGGCATCCTCGGTGGTAAGTCCGTTGGCTCTCATATCCTGCTTCACGGTGTCCAGCCATCGCTTTCTTGGGCGTCCTGGAGGGTCTTGCTCCAGGGACAGACATATCAAGGCAAATTCTTCCGACATAGCTCTCAGGCCGGCGTGCAACGTGGCCATACCATCTCAGGCGACTCTCTTGAAGCTTATCCGCTACGTCACGGACACCAAGACTACCTCGGATAAATGTGTTGCGTATGCGGACAGCCCGCGTAACGCCACACATCCACCTCAGCATCTTCATCTCCGTGACGTGAAGCTGCTGAGTGTGCCTGGACAGTGCTGGCCAACATTCGCTGCCATATAAGAGAGCTGGTCGGATTATGCTCTTGTATATTAGTCCCTTGAGCTTGGGCGGTATTCTGCGGTCGCAGACCACACCTGTGACCTCACGCCATTTCGCCCAAGCAGCGCTGATACGGGCTTGGACATCGTGATCGATGCCTCCGGACTCGTGCAGAATAGATCCAAGGTACCTGAACTTTTCCGACTTAACGGCTGGTTCAGGACCTATTTGGATAGTGCAAGAGTCCGGGCTCCCGCAAGCCATGTACTCGGTCTTCGTCACATTTAGCTTAAGACCGCCGTTCTCAAGCGTACCCTTCCAGAGGTTCACTCTCCGCTCCTGCGTCAACCGGCTCTCGTCAATGAGCGCTATGTCATCGGCATACATCATCAGCCATGGAGGCTGGTCCTGGATGTAAGCCGAGACAGTGTCCAGCACTACATTGAACAAGAATGGGCTAAGAGCCGAGCCTTGGTGAACCCCAACAGAGATCTGAAAGGGCTTCGTATCGCCAACAGCGGTCCTAACCATTGAAACGGAATCGCGGTACATGTCTCTGATGATGTCAATATAGGCCTCAGGGATCCCCTTGGATCGCAATGCCCACCAGATACATTGACGAGGCACACAGTCAAAGGCCTTCTGCAGGTCAAGAAACGCGACTAGTGTTGCCCAAATGCAAGAACAAGACGAGACTTAGCCAGTCTTGGTCTTGGTCTTGCGCCAATACACCTGGTCTTGGTCTTGGTCTTGGTCTTGCGCCAATACACCTGGTCTTGGTCTTGGTCTTGGTCTTGCGCTCCCAGTCTTGGTCTTGGTCTTGGTCTTGCAGCAAGAGTCTTGCAAGTCTTGCAATTACCTATTAGTCTATTACTATTTATTAAAGTTTACTTTAAATCTTGAAAAACGTATTAGAATTGGAACATTGTGAGCTTGAATTAACATAGCCATAGTAAAGATCAATCAGATTAATAAATAACTGAAGATTTGATAAGAAATTCGAAAAATCAACTGGCCTATATGTCGTTTTCCATGGAAGTAACTGTTTCTTAATAAACATTTATGATTTATAAGCTTACATTTGCTAAAACATGTAAAAAAAACACCAACAGGAACACCTGTAGGTACTCTTAAAATTCGAAATTATTTTGCTTGAGTATACCTACGACTACGCCCTATGGCGGCAATCAAATAGTGCCAAATAGTGCCAAATGTTATGATTTCGGCGTGGCGGCAACGATTGTTTTAGATTTCAAAAGAAGCCGCCGGCGCGTGTATCATAACCATGTACTTCCGAAAAGCGGCAAATACTCAGTGAAATAGCGCTAAGTCCTAGCTGCAAGACGCAAGAGTCTTGCAGGCTATGTCTTGTTCTTGCTCAAATCTTGCACGGTCAGTCTTGGTCTCGGTCTTGCTAAAAATACGCGGTCTTGTTCTTGGTCTTGGTCTTGCAAAAACGCAAGAACAAGACCAAGACTGCAAGACCAAGACTGAATTTGGGCAACACTAAAGGAGACATGCAGAGCTCTCCTTTTTTCCCTGTATGCCTCCATCATAGTTCTGAGGGCAAAAATGGCGTCCAAGGTGCCCGATCCTTGCTGAAATCCATATTGACATTCAGAGACAGTACACTCTCGGCGGAGCCTGAGGTCGATCATGCGCTCAAAGAGCTTCATGGCGTGGCTCATGATCTTAACGCCCCTATAACTACCACAATCCTGAACACTGCCCCTGCCTCTGAACATAGGGGTAATATAGCTATAACGCCACTGACGTGGCATTGTCCCAGTGTTCAAGATGCGGTTGAAAAGGTCCGTCAGCATAAGCACACCACGAGAGCCCAATGATTTCCACGCTTCGATCGGAATGTCGTCAGGTCCCACCGCTTTCCGATTCTTCATGCGCCGAAGACAATTCCGAGTTTCGTCAGGTGTAATCGGGGCAATAAGTCCAAGATTAGGAGGTGGTTCGGTTGGAAGGCTGCACGGGTGCTGAGTATTCAGCAACTCCTTGAAGTAGCACCTCCATCTCTCCTTCACAGAGGCATGATTACATAGCAGCGTGCCCCGGGAATCTTTGACGCAAAGACATTTGGCAATATCTTGCGTCGCTTTATCCCGAGCTCGTGCCAATTTGTAAATGAGCTTCTGCCCCTCCGCAGTTTCAAGTGTATCATACAGAGGTGATAACCTGTCACTGCGGGCTCTGGCAACAGCCCTTTTACATGCACGCTTCGCTGCTATGTACTCTAGTCTGTCTTCAGGAGAGTTGGATTGCTGCCACTCCTTAAAGGCAGCCTTCTTTCCACGAATCACCTCCTGCACTTTGTCATTCCACCACCATGTCTCCTTGTCGATGACCCGTCCTCCCCTAGAAATGCCAAGAACTCGTTTACCTGCTGCGATGATTGCTAACTGGGCTCGATCCCAAGCTTCCTGAGCAGTATCGGTATTAGTCGAAAGATTACGACTCTCAACCTCTGCCCGAAAGTCGGTTTGCATCGGTCCATTCAGCAACCACCACCTGATCCGAGGCTTACGTTTCTCGGCTACTTTCTTTTTCGGGGTGACGACATAGTCCATGACAAGAAGACGATGTTGGGCCGTCAGGCTTTCACCTGGAATGACTTTACAGTTAGTCACCTTGCCGATATGACACCGTCTGGTCAGCAGGTAATCTATTTGAGTTGAGTGGGATCCACTCTTATACGTGATAAGGTGCTGCGGAGTCTTTTGGAAGAACGTGTTCACGACGGCCAAGTCAGACACAATACAGGTTCTGAGAAAATTTTCTCCCTCTGTATTGCGACGACCATAACCAAAACCACCGTGTACACGTTCATACGTATCCGCAGCCTTACCTACGTGACTGTTCAAATCCCCCCCAACTATGATTACTTCAGCAGCTGGTATAGCACGTAGAACCTCTTCAAATTGCTCCCAGAATGTCTCTTTTTCGGACCCGCTACATCCCGCCTGAGGGGCATAGGCACTGATTAAGTTTGTAATGACTCCCTCAATCAGTACCCGCACCCGCATCAGGCGGTCGCAGCGACGGTCGACTTCAAGAAGACCATTCCGAAGCTCTTCAGATAGCACTACAGCTACACCAGCTTTGCCTGAAGGCGACCCAGTGTATATCAGCCGGTAACCCTGTCCGATGTTTCGAGACTTATTGCCCTTCCAGCGAGTTTCCTGGAGGAACGCACACTGGACCCGACGTCTCATGAGTACATCTGCGAGTTCTCTGCATCGTCCGGTAAGAGAGCCGATATACCACGTTGCAAAGCGGAGTTTCCGTCTGGGTACTAGCGTCTTTAGCCGTGCCCGTACTTGACACGGTAGCCCTTGCCCACTTATCGCAGGTGTAGGGCGATGTGCCTGCGCGTCGTTTAACGGCGACGCCCTAGCCATACCCAGCTTTGCCTTAGTTCGATCCATTTTTAGTGGCGAGGAGTGGTTTTAATGGAGCGACTGCCGTCTGACCTCCAAAACCCCGTTTTATGGGTAAAACCAAAGGGGAGAGATAGGGTAGAGAAAAGGGGAATGAGGTTAGGAACGGGAGTTTGGGGGGGTAGATAGGACACCACCTTCATGGATTGGAGATAGAGGTATGAAAGTGGTGGCTCGAGGATCCGGGGGCGCGTACCCGTATGCCCAAGCCCAAGTATCGGAAAAAAATACTTGGTAGGACACCCTCTGGATGAGGGTGTCCTACCAAGCGTTGAGCGTGCAATACCTACCGGTATTGCACGCTCAACGATGATATACCTATTTGAATGTAATGTTCTCATATTCTTATTAACTTATTGAAAAAGTATGTATATAGGCAAATCAGCGTGTAGAATTTGCAACCACAATGTTACAATAATTCATTTTCAAAAAATGACTTTTTTTCAAAAAACGGCTAAAATGTCCTTAGTACACTGTCAATTTCGCACGATTTGACAATGTTGAAATAGCTTTGCTTTTTTAGCACAGCTTTCCAATTTACAAACTAGAAATCCACGGTTCAATCGTGACGTCCAGAATATGATTATTTATTAGATTCTTTATTATAATCTTAATTTATTTACTCATATTTTTATTGTAATCTTTATTTCCAAATGACGATTTCTCGAAATGAATACCGAGCGGAGCTAGCAATAACAATAACTTTAACTGACAAAAAAAAAGTCAAACTGGCAATATCCAAAACCTATAACTATCTAAAACAATAATTTGAAGTGACAGTATCATTTTAAAGGGTATTTCCCACAAGCAGGGCTATCCAAATCAGAGGAGTGCCAGTCGATGCCGGCGCTGGTGGGCGCGGCGGGCGCGCCGGGCGCGGGCGCCGGCCTCGGCATCATACCGGAGCACAGCCTGCTCGACTCGTGCACACGACTGTCTATCTCTCTGGAGGAGAGTGTGTTTAAGGTATTGTAGTTTTTGTTTTGTATTCCGCACACAGCACGGGAGCCTTTTTTTTTTACGTCAGGGAATCCGTTACGGATACCAGCCTGAGTGGGGACTCGGGACGTGGTTATGTGTGGGACTCCGGTGAGGCAAGATGGTAACGCCGCCGTTACCCACTAAAACAACAAGGGGGCCTAGTGCTGAGACACTCCGTTCCCCACATAGAGTTTGTATGTAAACGCAATGGTTGTGAGCTCGACTTCTGCACAAGACTATCTATCTCTCTAGAGGAGATCTCTCTGTTTAAAGTAGTTTTTTGGAAAATGTATAAAAGTTCAAATATATCGGAATTCGAACCCGCGCTCGTTCTAAAAATGTGTTTATTTTTTCTTTTTTTTAGCTGCACACCGTTCTACACTTTGCTTTTAGGTATTGTTATGTGTTTGTAAAGTGTCTGTGGAGGCCAGTGTCTTGACACTAGGTAGGTCTTGTTACACTACTTTAAGGTATGGCAATATTTTTATATGGAGAGATAGTCGTGACGCTGTAGGATAGAATCTGACTTTAAACGTGATGGTTGTGGATTTAATTAAAATTCTGGGAATGGTGAGTTTTTTTTATACTTTTTATACTTTGATGTTTAATAGAAAACGAGGCGTTGAGTTGACACTAGGTTAGTCTTGACTAGGGATAGAAACATAAAATGCAGATTTTATTCCATCTCGGTTCATATAAATTTTAATTTTCGGAATCCATTTATTTATCTGAAATTGAATGACATTCATTCCACTCCTTTCCTTCCTTCCACTCATGTAAATGAAATTCATTTCCAGTAAAAAATAACGTACCATAAATAGTGAAGTAGACGTCTAAAGGAAAAGGAAAGTTACGCACACGGTGTTGATGATAAAAATATACTAAATGATGAAGAATCGATTTATGGCTGTAAGAATCGATTCTTGGTTTATTCTGGTAACTGGAAATCGGGTTTAAATAATCGAGTCTATTGGCTAAACGATTCTAGGATAAAATTGAAATTGATTATACCATCCCTAGTCTTGACGCTAGGTTTTTTCTGACTACCCTGCTATACGGTTGCTATACATTTTAAGAAAACCATTGCTCAGTGGTGAGAGCGCCTGTATGGTATTCAGGAGGCGTGGGTTCGAATCCCGCTGTGTTCAAATTTTTATACGTTTCCTAAAAATGTCTTTTTCAATTTTCCTAAGTGTGGCGCTACGCTTAAAAATGTTTAAAAAGTAATATAGTACAAATTTAGATATTAATATGTTATTCTGCAATATTCCAGGTATCTGTAAGTTCATCATCGCAATCGTCGCGCAGCAACTCCAGTCCGCACATGACGCTGGAGGAACTCCGCGCTATAAACAAATACGCGGAGAGTACGAAGAGCTTGTCCTACTTGCCGCAGGTGAGATAAGTTTTTTTATCTGTATGTCATTTTTTTAGTTATTTATTATTTTTCCTGATGTATTCATTATTAATTAATTTTCTTTTTTATTGGATAATCTGATCGTATAATGGTAGGTCGATCGTATAAAGAGAGGGTTGTATTATTTCTAAACAAAATAATAAAAAAATTAAAAAATGAGTTTGTTATAAACTTAATTTTGTATTGGATAACTTTAATAGGAATCCTTCGTTCGTTTACCTAATACATATGTCTTTTTAGCATTTGTGTCTATAGTTCTTATTCGTAAACGATCCTTTTACGAGTAAAGTAACTCATATTTACTACTGAGTTTTTTCGTTTACCGGCTAAATAAAGTAAAAGAAATGACTTTCACATATATTATGTGTAATTTTGATACATTCACTGACGCTAGCTATCATTAATAAGTTGGTTTTTTGATTGTAGGGATTGATAATTTCCAAAAGATATATTCTAAATCAATCATTACCTTCCTGATATGAAATTCATATTTATTTTTATTTTACGTTAAATTAATTTCTAATTAAATTAATCCTACAATATATTAATTTACTCACATTTCATCGTAATTGGATCTGTCATATAAATTTCAAAATTTGAAGCATATAAAAATGTACCTATGTGTTTGAATTCTAGCGCACACTAAAGGATTGGTTGTTATTTAAGAAATGGTGACGAGTTTTTGATTTGTAGACACCCGTAGATACACCCAACGACTTTGTCTACTTGTGTTCCCTGTTCTAAGCATGAACCACTGACTAAATTTGAAATTTAATTGATCAAATTGATTATTTATTATATATTACTTGTTATAATTCTAAAATAAAAGTAGCTTAAGTTACTCCTTATTACATTAGCGAGAGTCTTGTCAAAATCGGTCTAGTTATTAAAGAGATTAGCTGGAACAAACAGACAGACAAAAATTATAAAAATGTCATTTTGGTATATGTATCGTTCGTAAATTTAATTGAACATGGTGATTTTAATAATACTTACAGACAGTCTAATTTTATTTATTCTAATAGGTGTAGTAATATTAGTTTAAAAAGCGGTTTAAGTTCTGCTTAATGTCTTATTTGTTTCTGTACAGTTAATTTTTAATTTTGAAACTAAAAATAAAATTGATTTTTAAGAAATTGAATAGCCTGTAAACGAACAATTGTCTTTCAGTATGTAAATTAAAAGAGCATTTAAATATTATTTTTTGTGGAATCTAGGAGAATTTACAAACGTTTATTTGTATTAGCATTTCTCGCAGTGGTTCATGCTTATCTGTTGCATGAGTGATATCTGTTCACATTTGAAAAGTATTTAGGGCCGTTTGTGACAGTTTTCTAGTTATCTTCTTACTTCATATGTGTGAAATATATAATTACGTTTTAATGAGCGATACAATTTTTTTATATAAGTATATTTTTTTCATACGATATTTCGATAAATATTTTACAATATAGACTGTGTTAAGTTTCTATTAAACAAAAAGCATTGTCAATTTGCGGTTGTGTTTTTTCCAATAAAATTATGAATATTTTTTATATAATATTATTAAATAATGATTTTTCGATGGTAATGGTTTATTAGAGGTATTTGTATTTGTGTAATGACTAATTATTGTAAACGATTAACTCACTAATGTTCCTAACATGTTTCATTTAAAAATTAATTAAAGCTAATCCAAAATAATACATTATTTTACCTGTAGGGTAGTTGTAAATTAATTTTCCTTAGTATAAATTTTTGTAACTGTTATACAAATTTAGAAGTACATATATTGGCGATTACTAAATTTAAATTGTAAATAACAAACGGTATATGGGATTATATAATGTATTTCACTGTAAATAAAGCTCGATTTCAAGTATAAACAACTTTACCCGTAATCGATTTTTATCTTATAGCGCCATGTTACGTAAAATTTATGTTTCGCTGAATGTGTCAAACATTGAAATATATTATCGTATTTTAGTACTCTAGAAAATACTTGTTTTACAAGTATTTTTTGTAGTCATTGTTGTTACGTAAGTGCCATATTACTAATGGTACAACAAGAGTTGGTAAGAAAGGATTCTTGTTATTGTAAAGATCATCGATTAAGCTTTTAAGATCTTAGATTAATTCGTAGAATATAGTGGCAATGTGGAGGAAAAAGCTAGAAAGTCTTTCTTATTGTTAGTTCATTAGTCTTGGAAGAATTCTTATATATACGTATGTATAGCGTTGGACGCTTTGTTCTTTTCGACAGTCCAGCTATGAGAGATAATCTAGTCTCAACATTTGTAACATGGCGTTATATTTCAATTTCAAAGTAATGTATAAAATCGCAAAAAGTTGTTTATACAAGCCGTGAGCACAGAGCGGTGAGGGTAACAGGGCGGGTGCGCAGGTGCACGAGCGGCAGCGCGCGCGCATGCGGACCCGCTCCGAGTGGTTCCTGCAGCCCGCCGCCTCGCTGGACGCCCGCCCCCGCGCAAGTACGCCGCCCCCGACACCCCCCGCACCCCCCACACCCCCCACACCCCCGCCCCCGACACCCCCGACGCCCCCCAGGCCAACCCCCTGCGCGCCCGACAACAAGGCACTGTTCGTCTTGGTCGCGTGCCTAGAGTTTCTATTCTAAGATGTTATGGACGCGATCGACATGGAACCCGGGTACTGTGATTGTGTTGCTATACGAATTACGTTTCCTTTTCGGCCTATTTTTTCTTTTGGTTACGGATTGTATGTATATTTATTTGTTTATTGTTATTATGATTGGGTATTTCGTTTATTTGTTCTTTAGATTTTCTCGGGGTGTTTTTCTTGTTTATAGATACGAAATTTTATATTTCAGTTTAGGTTAAGGGTTATTTATAAATGATATTATTTATGTTTGTGTATGTATTTTTAATATATGTATTGTATTTGTAGATATTGTCGAACTTTCTTATGTATATACATTTTATTTTATGTAGCCGAAAGGGAAATGCCTTCAAAGCTTCTGTCACAGTAAATGGGCTAAGGGGGTCGCTTTTCCTTATTGCATGAGCACTGTCAGCTTGTACGCATGAGTTGCACGATCTGTACGCATTTGCGAAAAACCTTTGCAAATTCCTTACTGATTTTTTATCGGCTTTCGTATAGATATTTGTACTTTTGGTATTTTTGTCGGTTGTAGTTCTTGTTTTATGTATATAAAATTGAAATTTAATACTTTATAGATTATAAGATGGCGTAAATATGCAATATACATATGAATTTTATTTAAATGTTAGAGTGCTATTTATAATTTAATATTTTAAACCCTAATAGTTTTTGCTGAAAATTATCATGTCTTATAGCGTTAACAAAATATTAGCTTAGCTTAAATTATTATTTAAAAAGACAAATTTCCTAATATTTAGAAGCTGTCTATGTATACTTTATTTATATAAATATACTTCAATGTTATAACAGTTTTCATCGATATCGTATTTTCGTCGCTTTATGTATTTACAAATTCGAAATAAAATATTTAAAGATGTTTTTAAATTTTTTGATTGACTATAAATCATAATTTCGGATTTGTAAATATAAAAACACAACATGCTCGTGACAATGTATGCTTTTCGTTACCTCAGTGAATGCAACTGTTGGCAATTGGCATGACGTTGGTAGGTTGTCTAAAATTGTTATTTTCTTATCGTTTGTGAGATATCGATGTGCACGTTATTGATGTTAACATTTGGAATTTAAATGTTATTTAGTTTCCAAGACTTGAAACAGCTGCACTCAGAACTTATCACATTTTTAATGTGTTTAATTACACATTTACGAATTTGTTCTTTTTTATAAGAAAATAAGTTGTTATATACGTGTAAGAATTTCAATGTAGCCGGTATCGAATGCATGCTTAATGGTCAGACGCTTGGACGTTTTTCCACGAAGAGTAAGTTTGAATTCAGCTGCGTTCAACATTTTTATACATTTTAAAAAAAATGTTGTTTGATCTCTCTGACTCTGAGTGGAGCGGTAACTTTTATTGACATTACGTTTTGATGAATGTTTTAGAGAATAAGGAACAGATAGTTTTTTAAATTCGTAAAATTTATTATTATTTCATATTATTTCATCAGTACGTATTGTCATTTATATTTTTTGAATATACGGTAATTTGACATTTATACAGATTATTTTGCACTTATCTGAAAATATATTTGGTCGGTTTATACAAAAAATACAATCAGTGGTGAATATATTTTTTGTTTAGTGGGGTTAACCTTTGTTAAGAGGATTCAAACGTACATTTTTTTAATTTCTTGTTCATTTATTTACAATTACAATATGAATTAGATATATTTATAAAATATATGGAACACTTTCCTTACTACGACGACTTAACGATCAATAGATAACGCACAAACGAAGCTACAGTCTTAAGAAGCTGAAATTTGACATATCGTAGTCCTTCAAGAATTTAACTTCACATTTAAGGATTTCTCAGGATTCAAAATCTTAAAAGAGAGAAAGCAATCAAAGTAACAGGGGTACAAGTGCATCTGTATAAATGTCAAATACACAAAATCAATCGGTATGCCTTAGCATTTTGGTATGCCGGTATACCAAGGGTTTATTGTTATACCGGCGAATCATGGGATACCGGTATACCGGTGTATACCATGGTTACGGTGGTATACGGGTATACCGGTACATGAGCGTGTGGTGGTGTGGTGTGCAGGCGGGTCGCGGCGGCGGTCGCGGCGCGCGCGCCTGTGCCGCGCCCTCACGCACTCCGACACTGAGGTCCCGCTCGCTCTCCAGCCTCGTCAAGTGACCGCGTGACACCTCACCTCCCTCTGCACTCTCTGCGCCCTCTGCCCTCTCTGCCCCACCACCGGGTAATGCATACACACACACAAACGTACACTCATACACACATACAAAACCCTCAGTGTCCTGTGTCATACCACTGGGCAATGCACACACATATATCTACAATCACAAACATATATTCACACTGACCCATTTCAGATCCACTCCTGCATATTATGTTATGTATGATTCGTTTCAATAACTTTTAAAAAAAGTTATTAATTATGGAAGGATGTCTTTTTTATCTCAATATTGATGTAGTTAAAATGTTAAGCAACATTTAATGTTATTGTTTTTTATACACATTTTTGTTTTTTAGGTAAAAGATTTCATACCAAAATATGACTATAATTATTTATTGAAATGAATCATACTTGTCATTTTGTCATGTTATTTATCACATATAAGCGATATGAAAAGTTTGTATGAATGAATAACTCACAATGTTTGTGCCAAAATAATGGAATCACACTTTACACTTACATTAATGTATTTTAAATGTTACATTTATTCTTTTTGTACCCCAGCAAGTAATGCAGAAACAAATCACTAACCTGTTCAAAACTTTTTATTATTACCTGACTTAAGCTTTGGTGATATAAATATAAAGAATTATTGACATGTACTATGATTTTATTTTGGTCTTCTATAATAATTTTGTATCAAAAATGTATTTTATGTTCAAATTTTAACAGCTTATGTCAAAAAAGAGGTTACATTGACATTTATGTTTATGTATAAATTACTTGAGGTCCTACAGATTATTAACATTGTATCCAATAGTGATTTAGTTATAACTAATGTGCTCTCTAAAAGTTATTTCGTTATTTTAATGTTAGTCCCAAATACGACTAAAAATGAGACGGTGAATTTTGTAGCTTATAGGATAGGTGCTATAAGCTGGTATAATAGATACTGGCTTTCGATGTCAAAATTGCAAGTAAGTCCTGTTTCTTAATAAAGGAAAACTAAGGAAAATTATGTTAAATTTTATTAATTAAATGAATGATTCGCTGAGGCGCGTCTATTTCAGGCAGATGGTAAATAGCATGCGCTCTTATTCAAAACTGGCATGTTTTTGTAAAAGCTTCTTTTAAAATACCGCGGTTTTTACAGAACATTTTTAATAGGGGTTCTTAGGTACATATTACTCATCCAATTCAACAATGACTTATTACATGTGAAATATTTTCGAAATTGAGAATACAATGTATTTCCAATTATTCTAATGAGATTTTATAATATTTATGTATGCTACTTAACTTCATGAGAAAATTAGAACAATTAAAATAAATCTTAAAATATACCAAATTAAACAAACTTTTTTATTAAGTCATTGTTCTATTCGATTAGCAGTATGTATGTACATGATTTATATATATATACTATTAATTACACACTATAGTTCATATCCGCCATATTGCATTTACTCTCTCATTAAATATAGGGTATTTGTATTTTTGTATAAAAGCTTTATTTAACTTGTGCCATCATTCTTAATACTAAACTTTCATTAACAGCTACGAATTTTAAAACTCTGCATATTAAACATTCCTGCGTATTATAGGATTAAATAAATGATAAAATAATTATATTTTAATGGAATTAACTTGATATATTATTAAAATTTCATATGAGTATTATAATAAATTACATACACTGCATTTCTTTCTACCTCATACATACGTTCATACATGTATTAAACTATTATTTTGTTCGCCACATCACATATATTCTATATTGCCAAAATTTTTGATTCAATTATTTACTATTTTTGACTTACAAAATAACATGTTTAGTAGTTCACAATAAGTAAGTATTTCAGTATGAATTTTATTTTGTTCTAAAAAGACTGACAGACATGCATTATAATTTAACTTTTGTCTAATTATATTTATATTGAAATTTTAGATTCATTATTATATATTATAGTACAAACTTATAATTTTTGCTGGACATTGGAATATTAATAACATTTTTTAAATGTCTAAATGTTTATATACAAACAGTTCTTATATAATTTATAGGTGCTAGTTGATTGTGAAATCTCGTTTAATATAGTAGTATTAATTCTTAAAATTATCATTATAAAGTTAAATACTTTATAATTATTATAAACTTTTGATAAAATTTTCAGAATAAGCTGTCCTATGCTTTCTTAACTATTAGAAAATTTATGTTTTTGTATGAGAAATACATTTTAGTTTTACTAATAAGTAGCCAGTTTTTAGTTAATTATTATTATAACGGTTCGTTTGCGTATATTATATTAAGTAACTGATCTTATGTACGCTTCGAGAGTGCCAATATGAGCACAGAGTCATGTAAATATTTTAACTTTTTCAAATCATTCACGTTCATTCACATGAAAGAGCACGCTATTATATTTTAAGGTATTATATAGGTTATGAAAATTATATTTTTTAAATATATTTTGTATTAGTTTCAATGCAAATCTAGATAAGTATTTAGGTTATGTTTATATCTGTACGATTTTGTATCTTAGAATTTGAAAATAAAGAACGAATGAATCATTCGTTCTGATTGTTTGTATCGAATTTTATTATAATAATATCGATTTGATTAAAACCATTTTTTTTTAAATTAAAGTCGTACGTATTTAAACATGTTTTTTTACATATATATTAAATTACGATGCTATAGTATAGCTTACGGGCAGCTCAATATATTAATGAATTCCTAGCGGTTGTGGCGTAGTAGGTTACATAAGGCTCCTTGTGGCCATTTGTAAGGTACCTAATCATTCTTTTAGCATTTTTTATAATATGTATTACTATTTATATAGACCGGTGTTGCCATATGTTGCTATTATTTCTAGTTGAGTTTAGTGCTAACTGACCAGTCAGTTGTTATTTAGTTAAAAGTATAAGTAAGTAGTTAATTTGTTTGTTTTTTTTTTAGTTATAATATTTTTTTTCTGTTAACTCACATCTGGCAACACAAGGTGAGTGTTAATACTCACTCGCACACCGTCGGTTACGAGTGATTAAATTTTTTGATAGGTGTTGAAATTTTTTCTTGGATTTCGGACGTCCAAGCTCCTGTGTTCATTGAATAGCGTTTAGGATAAATTAATAGTTTTTTATTTTTATGATTATTATTATTAATAATAATTGTATTGATGTATAGATGAGTAGTTAATACATATTTGTCGCTTTTGCCATTTTACGTAAACGTCGGAGTCGTAAAATATAGCAATCGCAACAAATGTTACATTTTTATGGCAACTATTCTAATTATATAGTCTTTATAAAGTGCGTCCTATTCATTTTTTTAAACCACTTTCGAGTATTATCTTTTATTGTAGTTTATAAAATTTTTGTACAATAATATATAAGTTGTTGCAAGTCTTTGGGGTACATTTATTTGATTTTTATAAGACTGTTCTTAAATTGTATTTTTTATTATTAACTCGAATATGTAATGTCTAATCATTCCACCGACTTAGTATTGAAGCAAACGCTTTGTGTATTAGTAGTCTGTCGTCGTTAAACGTTAAGTGAAGTAAGCGCGTTTTAAGTTGAATGAATTGAAGCTACCAACGATAGATCCATTTATAGTAGGGATGTAAAAGATTTCATTATCGGTTCCTTTTTGGCTCTTATAAATTTCTACCCTCGGAATCGATTAATCCATGTCAAGAATGGATTCTTGTAAAAAAACCTAACGAGAACTATAAATAGTGTTTTATAATATCTATGATCTACCATAAAGAATCAATCCTAGATCGATTCTGATAACTGAGGATCGAATCTTAATAATAAGTAGAATAAGAGTAAGGGGACAAGCGCTAGTGATTTCTTTACGCTGGTGTCTTGTATCTCCTTCATTCGTCTCAACTCTTCATTTGCTTAACTTTACTTGCGCGAAATTTTCATAAAGTGTAGTCCGTTCAACATAAAATGCGCTTACTATAATAATCTTAGCGAAGATCTCGCTTCAACGGCGTCACGAACAAATTGTTAATTTAGAAGAAATTTTTGTTTTGTAAAATTTTCAAGTTGACATGTTATTTTATTTGTAACTCGATTTTATTGAAAATGGACGATAAACGAAAGGTAGCGAAATTGAAGTCCATGTTATTTTTTTTTCTTTATATTGTATTTGTAGTATTATTTGTAATTTATTTTAGAGTATTTGTACTATGGTATTCGCTTTTGTGAATTAAGTTGTATTAAATTGTCACATTATATTTGCACATTTTCTATACAAATTATAAAGAATTACACGAGAATAAAGATATACGGAATATATGCTGGCTTTTATTTTAAATTATTATATTTTTTTATATCTTCTTGCTGTATCCCGCCCACAACGTGGTAGAGAGAATTTAATGTTAAGATACTTGTCCCCACTTTCAGCCGAACTTTGGGAGGCATTGCGTGTTAAGTGCCGCAACTCAATGTCGCGTATTGCCTCGACACCAAAGCGAAATATTTAATATTTCCATTCCTTGAGTGGCAATTGAACCCACAACTAGTCCCATTTGCAGTCACTTAAAGATTGCTAATATTTTTGATATTGCTGCAGAATAACTGTATATGCTTGTATTTTAGATTCTCTATCTATGAAATATTAAATTATTTAAATGTCCGCTCCAGAGCGGGCATTCAAATAATTCTTTTTACCCGTAATAAGGATTTGAACAAAAACCGGAGAACGGAGTAACTTCACACTTTCTCTCTGATTATACGGAAAAAAGGTGAAGCTAAAAAAATATAATTTCTAAACGTATTTTATTATAAATTTAAAACGTATTTTATTTATTTATGGAAACAATAAAACTAAAATCGATGGTTAAAAAATATACATTACTTTAAATGAGATGATAAAATAACTAACATCCTTATTTTATTAGTTAGTATCTAAAATAAATTAAAATGAAAAACAAAATGTGTACTCTATATATGTTTATTATAAAGGTTGTAAAATAAAAAAATATAAAATATAAATTTGCTTATTACTATTCACTTTGACCAGAATATTATATAAAAAATATATACCGATATAAAAGTACATAATAAAATAATAATATTATTTGAAGAAAATAAGTAGTTATTGTATGTAAGTCGAGCTAAAAAAAAACTTAATAAAAAAATGATATGTAAATAAAAGCAGGTATTCAATATTAAATATTTGTATAATTTGGAATGTATCAAAACTTATATACCTTAAGCTAAGATTTATATGAGCTTTCAATATCCTTATATGTATGTTTCATATTTATTTACTATAAATAGTAGAAAAGTTATTTCGATAAAAAATAAAAATAACTTTAGAAGTTATTTATATAAATCTCATTTTATACCTTGATTATTTTCATATAATAAAAGAAAGTAATATTTACAAAAATATATATCGCCTTTACGATGACAACGTGATAAATCGTTAAAATATTTTTTTTATTTCTTGTTGGGTTGAGTTGAGTTGGGTCTTATTTTTTACAAAAACAGGGTATTTTCCAATTGTTTCCTTAAATTTTTTTTCGTAGAAAGTAAAATTCACTACCGCGTTTTTAAATATTAAGTAACTAGCGACCGCTCGCGGCTTCGCCTCGTAACTATTTATACAAACTTTCAATCTTTCAGGGATGGATTTTTGGAAAAAAGTAGCCTATGCTTAACCTCAACCTAGGACTTCCATTCAAATCGGGCTGGTAGAATAGCCATGAAAGCGCAAGTAGCAAACAGACAGACTTTAGCATTATAATATCAGTATGGAGGGGGTTAGATGTTGCATATCAAAGAGACGATATACAGGACCATTTACACAATCATACACTATTTCCATTAGCTATTTTCCCATTGCTTCCTTTAACTTCTTTGCCTTTAACATAAACCTCCTTAATATTTCTATCGTCGCCCAAGTAAACGAATCGTTGAACTTTTTCAAGTAAAACCTCTTCATTTTGTGCCACAGAATAATCATATTTGTCAATAGGTCCGTCCTTCGCATAAACGTCTATGAGAAGAGCATCGAATTCCTTACCAATCTTGAAATTACCGATTTTGTCACTCAAGTGTAAAGCTGTAAACAATATTATTAAACTTAGTTATTAAATAGTTAAAGGAAATATATATACACTATTGTGCTGCAGTTGATAAATTTCCGTTATAAACAGCGGATTATGAGTTCAAATCTATTTTATCATTCAGTTTTATAACAAAGTCATTTATCATGACAATAGGCAAAATATAGAGTAGGTGCCATTACACTTTTGGTAACACTTTTGGTTTTTGTACTATAGATTCGTGAAAATGGAGAAACGTTAATGCTTTCCAGAATTTCAAATGAGCAATGTGCATTTAAAAAAAAAAAGTCAAAATGGAGTTTTTGTTGTAATTTATTATTGTTATTAAAATTAATTAAAATTCAAAAGCATCTATTTCCCGCACAACAGAGTGGTCAGAGAGCCTAGTGCCTTGACACTCCGTATTGTACATTCCACCCGAAATCGAGACATTGTAAATGGCGGAACTCAACGCAGTGCCTTGCCAGAGCGGAGAAATAAAATTATTTGAAATATATTCCTAGGAGTGAACCCACTACCAATCGTCTGTACAGCCATGACGGCCTCAAATTAATACTTTTTTAAAGAAGAAATTTGAAAGGGTACATTTAATGAGTTTTTCTTAACAATAAATGAAACAAACCTTCAGCGCCACCTAGCGTCGCTAAATACAAAGCCTCCTTCCAGTTTAAGGCGGACTCTTTGCCGCCCAACAAATTTAAATGCTCAGATACATCCATTGTGCGTCGAATAGCGTCTAGTATACTAGCATTGTCACCACCTGATACATCTGTTGGATAGAAAAAAAGATATAAGGATATATGGGGTCTATATCTGGCTAAATTGCGATTGGTTGTGGGTTCGATGCTCATTTTGGGAAATTAATTTATCCTCATTTTGTTGTTCGTGGAACAATCATCACACAATGTTTTTATTTCGAGCGAAAAGTTTAGAACCCCGTTCTAGACTTGCCTCTGTAAGACTAGATTGCTATACACAAAAAAGCTTACAGCTTAGTAGCTTCAGGCTTTATCCCGTTAAGAGTCGGTTAGAATCCAAGACACTGTACGTTGAGTGGCAAAACTCAACGTCGCATTTTGTCCTTGTCAATAGAGCATTGAGAAAAATAATTAAAAATTCTTCCTAAAGCAGATCGAATCCAGCACCAATCGTGTTTATGACCAGTCGTTGTCATACTGTGTCTCCCATGATTATTGTTCATGATTATCTCTTAAAAAATCAATAGAAAAAATATTAATATCAAATATGTAAGTTTGCCGTTATTATTACAAGTGAAATATTAAATACTAGCGACCCGCTCGCGGCTTCGCCACGTGAACTACCATTTTCATCCTCTATTGCCTCTTTGGGATTGGTTTTTTTTTGTAAAAGGAGGGTAGTCTATATTTGACTTTCGTCGCTAATTATGTTCATGAGAAAATCATCGATACATTTAGTGCAATGTCTATATTATTTGATAACATGTAGCGATAACTGTTCTAGTAAGAAAACGTACGAAATCTGCTATCATATGATAGTAGATTTCGTACATATATATCATCTGGTATATAGTATTATAAACCGGTCATAATATCTTAAATAAACTTTACACTTTTTATTTTACAATTGTGTTACTTATTGATATTAAAACTAAAAAAATAGCTTTACTTGCAAATAATCAATGCAATTTGACTTTGCCAGTTTATTACTTTTCTGGGAACTGTTTTGAATACCAGGGTAATTTTAAAAAAAAGACAGATAGCCTATGTTTGACCTTGCCTCATTAACTATTTTCCTGAGAAAATTTATTCATTTCAGCCAAGGAGTTTAGATCTTTCATTCTCACTATATACTAAACATACATAAGTTTCATCCACTGTTTCAACCTCCAAGGGTTTGATTTTTTATAAAGTAGCCTATATGACCCTGCATCTTCAACAATCTTCTTTACGAATTCCCGTCAAAACATAACAAATAGAAGAGATACAGATTTTTGCATTTTTATAATAATAATTTTAATGAGTGCGGATATGTCTAATACAATGTCAACTATATAATAACAAATGGCGCTACCCGTTGCAGAAAACGTAGTGACATCTGTTGTCATATAGATTATATAAATATATAGATTATATAAAGTTTTATAGACCGGTCAAATGTATATTTAATAAATGTTATGCTTATTTTATTTTATAATTAATTAGTTATATTGAAACAAATTTATCGACATAATTTGAATGTTTTTTTTTTAATTTTATTTTTCCGCGGGAGTTGTATGGAACACCGGGATGAAAACTATCCCATATGTTGCTCTAACCTCTTAGCTAACTCCATACAAAAAATCATTAAATTCTACCTGGTAGATATCAGTATACAAATAATTTACTTATATCGGTTTTTTATTTTTTCCAAAAAAACTACATGGAAATCCGGGATAAAAACTATCCTATATGTACCTTTGGACTATAAGCTATCACTATACCAAAATTCATTCATTTCTATCCAGTAGTTTTTGCGTGATTGACGAACAAATTAACAGACAGACAGACAGACAGACAAAAATTCTACTGAGTGGATTTTTGGCCTCTGTTATCGATATATTAATACACCCAATTAAAATTTTTCAGAAATTTTTCATGTACAGAATTGACTTTTCTACTCTTTTATTATATATAGAGATAAATATTTCAATTCCTCGAGTGGGAGTCGAACCCACAACCAGTCGCGTCTACCGTCACACTTTGCGAATGGTTACATAAAAGTAACTAGACTTACCAGTACCAAGTCCAACTTTAACACTATTATTAAGCAGTTTCCTCACAGGACATAAACCCGACTTGAGTCTAGTGTTAGAAGCCGGACAGTGAGCCACACCTACACCTTTACGAGAAAATAACTTCATTTCCTCATTATTTAGGTAAACTGCATGCGCCATTATACACTGAAATGTTAATAAGAATATATCTAAAAAGTACTAGCGGGTCACTATATATGCTTCTTTATATAACAACCCTTTCGATTAGTATTTGAAGAATATATTAACCTATATTTAACCTACGGGTTCAACTAAGTTGGTTATCATCTATATTTATACTAAAATTCATTACAATCGGCCAAGCGGCTTGGACTTTCTATACAAACTTTCAACCCCTTAGGGGATGATTTTTTTCTAATAAATAACTAATTTTTGACTCTAGAGTTTTTAAGTATTTTTATTCCGAATTTCATACAAATCGGGCGGGTAGATTAGCTATGAAAGTGTAACTGACAGAAAGACAGGTAGACATTGAAGTGTAGTCTTTATTTTTTGTAAAAAATAATATTTATATTTTCATATTTTTTGTTGTTTAAGCAATAAAGTAACTAGCTTTGTGGGTTCGATTCCCACTCGAGGAGTGGAAATTTTGAATATTTCTATTTTCTTCGCTTTAGTGTCGTAGCAAAGCGCGACGTTAAGTTCACTTAACACGCAATGCCTCCGAATTCAGCAGTGCATGAAGAACGGAGTGTCACAACACTAGATCCCTCTGCTTACCCTGTTGTGTAACAACAATACAAATACACAGATACAAAGTGAAGCAATAGAAAAATTTAGGCTTATAGAGCTTATGGTGTCTTTATGTTCCCTGTTGTTATTAGTTTTTGTAAAGAGGAATATCACTAAGTGTAGTAATAGTAAATTTGTGTAGCCTTAATGTGTAGAAATATATAAAAATGTTTTTGTTTCATTAAAACTGAATAAGCTCTTTCGAAGTATTGGTCAAAATCTTAATTAATTAATTTAATAATAATAGAGAACCATTTCAGATTGTTTATATTTTAATAATTACTTACCTTTTGATCAAGCATGCCACACTTGTCATACACATCAGAGTAACATGAACAGCATGGGTTCATATCCAGTACATATTCAATTTCTTTTGGATTTTCTGATATGTGACTCTGTAAAATTTAGAAAAGCATTTTTTTTATCAATTGAATATTGTGGCCAGTCGTGGCGCACTGGCACGAACGTGTGACTGTAAACGATTGGTTGTGGGTTCGATTCGCACCTCGAGGAGTGGAAATATTTAATATTTCCATTTCCTTCGCTCTAGTATCAGAGGCAAAGCGCGGCGTTAAGTGCCGCCACTTAACACGCAATGCGTCCAAATTCGGCGGAAAGTGGGGAACGGAGTGTCTTAATACTAGGCTCCCTCTGCCTACCCGGCTGTGTGCGGGATACAGTGTGAAGCTAAAAAAAATTTTAGTATTGTATGCAACATACACGTTGCCATGTACATCACTTCATACTTAATATATTTTTAATGTATTATTATGCAAAACATTAGGTTTCTGAACTTCAATTCTTCAAATTTTAAGTGTACCAAATTTCTTGCTCGATTTTCCTTAACATACACAATATATATTTTACTAATCACTTTTATATTACAATCATAATATTTACTTTGTGCATATGCAATAAATATATAAAATTAAATTAAGAAGTTATATACACATAAAAAAATATATTCTTTAAAGAAAATCGAAATCATTGCAGCACAGTGGGACAACATGTGGGTCATATTTAAATTATTTCATTCCTCTGTTCTGGTATCTTAGACAAAGTGTAGCATTGAGTTCTCCCACTCAGCAGGCAACATATAGATTTCAGGAGGTAAGTGGGAGTGTCTTGATACTAAGTTTCACTCAGAATACTCTGCTATGTGGAAAAAGTGCAAAGCTGTGTATGTAAATTTGACATCATAGAAGTGATTTGTGCCAAGCTGGCACCATTCAAAAGGTAACAAATAAAGAACTAAAATTGCCTGAAAGTTTAGAACTTAAAAATTCAAAGCTAATAAAATAAAGTGTATTTTACCTGCATTCTACACTGGTATTTATTAGCAATTTGAGAGAGCTGTTTCATTAGCTCTTTATCACAACTGACTGCAAACCTCGGACTGACTACTGGCTGAACTAAATCATTCTGAAATGGACAACAGATATTTGTAAATATAGAAGTTAATTAAAAAGCGAAATATATACTTATATATACTTATATCTAATCATAATATAATGCTTGGAAAGTTTTATGTTGATATTAGTTTTAAATATTTTTAGTGACAAAGTACAGGCAAGCGAATTCATAGATTGATTTAGAATACACATTTAAAACATTTGATTTAGCTTGATGTTTATATTTTTGGTTAAGCCATAGAAAATTTAATTTATTTAATTCAGACTCAATAAATTCAAAGTTTAAAATAATTATTATATGCATGTATTAGTACATTTAATTACCTTATAATCATTAACTTTCTTTACAAATGTTTCAACTTGTTCTAATTCCTCATCTGTCGCATTAAAGTAGCCTGCACCATTCATAATGTTCATGCTTACTTTACCAACCAAAGCTCTTTGGCCGTGGCTTACAACACTATTAACCAGTTCAAGTGTACCTTCTAAGTGAAGACTACCAAAGTAACATGCTGTGGTTGTTCCATTGGCTAATAATCGTTTCTGAAATAGTAATTTGATATGATAGTTAAAAATTTAATTTGTTTGTTAAAAAATCTTACATTATTTATTATAATACTTTTACAACTTATAAACCATCTTCCTACTACTGCTTTATCTCTTTTTTAAGGATCAATCTCATCATGTATTCTCCAAACTATACGTTATTGCCACAACTTGCATGTTTGAAGCACCATAACTAAAGATTATAATACTTACAACAACTTGGTTGTACACATTAGATGCAAATTCTCTATCACTGTATTGGCTCTCTAAAGGGAATGTGTATTTGTCCAGCCATTCTAGTAATGGTCGATCAAGTCCAAGGCCAATATTTGGGAACTGAGGAGCATGAGTATGGCAATCTATTAATCCAGGCATAAGAAATTGATCTGTATCTAAAACTTTGATTTTGAAATCCTTAATTTTACCACTGCTGTTTAACTCATCAAATTCATCTCTTGTACCAATTGCTGTTATCTGAAATATTTTTTAGAGTATATGTATCACATGCGAGAGGTTTTTTAAACATAATTCATTAGAATGTTAAGCAAAAAAATTATAATTTGTATGACAATTCTTACTTTTCCATCTTCAACTTGGAGGAAACCTGTTGTACAATACAATTCATTTAATGAATTCGGAGACACAATATCTCCAACAAATATATCCTTTTGTTTCATAATTAAAACAAAATACTGTGCAATATATTAATTTATTTCCAATTTATGCAGGTTGATAGCACTCGCGAAATATGTAAGTTAAAGTCGGCGTTTAAATATGTACTGATTACTGAATTATAGTGTTAGAAGTTCTTCATTAAATTGATAAGATAATATATAATGTTTTGGGTCGAACTCATGTTCGATATTCATATATTAAATAGATAAAAACATGTCATCATTGATTATTATTACTTCATAATAATACAGGATGTTAACGTCATAGTTTCTCTGTGTACATAAAAATGTATATTTTGTCTGTACTCTTGGCTGTCTTGCATAGATGATAAATTATTGACATGAATATCTTTTTTATTATCTTATCTGATACTATTTCAGATATTTATGCTAAATTTATCTTTAGTGTATATATATTACTACGTGTGTTTTATATGCAAGCGGGCTCAAATGTGTTAATATATATGACCTTAATTATGATACATTTAATAATTTTATTATTCGGAACAATTCAATGCGCAATATTTTAATATTTTTTGTGTTATTCCTATACTTAGGGTATGAAAAGGCGTTTTAGAAAAACGCAGCTGGATTTGGTACAGCGTTTCTTGATCGTTTGCGCGCTCAATCGTCCAAGCGTTTTGAACCCACGTCTTAACGTTCACAGCGTTTCGATGGTTACCAAGAGTAACCATCGAAACGCTGGGTTTGAACCCTGTTGCGTTCAAATTTTTGTACGCTTTCTTAAAACGTTTTTCATCACGATATTACCTGCAAGGATATCGAGAGGCTAATGAGAGTAGAATCATAAGTACGCATCATTAAATTTTATTTGCTTGTACCGGCATTCCTCGTATAGAAAAGAGCAAATAGATACCTTGTGATCTTTTCAATGCCTAAAAGTAAATTATCATAACTTATATTATTAGAGCAAATACGCTTTAGTGCATAATTTACCTACGAGTTTTTCTATAGAAATTTCATTGATGTACCTACTAAATGTTTATTATTCTATTCTTTATTGATGTCGCATAAATTGGTCTTTAAATACAAAGTACATTTTGTTTACAGCTTCAAAATTATGCCCAGAAAATGGCAGAATTTGTAGAACCGAGTTATGTTTATTATGTATGAGTGGCGAAGTGTCTGACTGTCTGTAGGTATATGCGCTGGTTTTACGTTCCATTCCAGTCGGGAGAATGATTACATTTAAATTATATTTTTATCTATCCGTTCTGGTGACAAAACAAAATGCGGCGTTGAGTTAATCTACTTAACACACAATGTTTTGATTTTGTGCGGAAAGTGGGGAGCCAAGTCTACACTAGGTATTCCCTGTCTACTCTGCTACTTGAGAAAAGTGTCAAGCTAAAAGTAAAATTAAGTATTAACGGTACTAACGGTAGTATAACCCTATTAGGTATAACGACTACGTTTGTTTATAAGTAATGATTTTTTTAACGTTAAACAACTTGAAAATCGTAATTAAAAATTATATTTATTGACAACATACTAAATCTAAATTGATCTATTTCAATATAACTATAGCATATATTTTTTATTAAAGCAAGTAAAAATATATTATTTTAAAACCAATTAACATGGCTGTAATGGTCAATTGTAATCACTAACAGTAATATTTTTTTAACTAATACATATATCTAAAAGCTTTTAGTAGCTATTTTATATAAACTTTTATGCCATGACGTTCGAAATCTATTTTCGCTATCATTCCACATAAAAAAATGGCCATTTCGTGCGTTTTGAAGCCAAACTTGAGAGTTTGAAGTGGCAGCGAGTGCTAGAGCTAGTCGATTGTTTATTTTTCGAGCTTCTTCCAAAGCCTATATAACAAAAGGTAGATTAAATCTTGGCTTCTAATAATTTAAATGTACATTAGCATACCCTACTAGGAGCATATACATCAATATACTCTTAACAATATTAATAAATAAATAATTTTAAGGTCGGAATTTATATAATAATGGTATTGATAAAATATAGTTCTCATTAACGAGTCGAAATTTGTATAAACCATGTAAAGTAAAGAGGTATACCTAAATAATACGCAATATGTACTCTACTGTAATAAAGTGTATCTGTATAATTAATTAAATATATTAAATGTTTACAAAAAATAGGTCATGGAAAAAAAATAATCATTCTGAATAAATATAAACAATGAAGAAGTAAAAATCTGGAATTTTGTCTGAGTGTCTTAACATTAGGTTCTTTCTGCCTATCTTGCTGTGTGCGGGATATACGTGACGTTAAAAAACCTTTAAATATTTTTGTATTTTTTATGTACGTTTTTTCTGTCTCTCTATTTATACATATAACGCGCCATCGAAACTACTAGAATAACTTGAATGACATTTTCATATTATTGCTTTACTTTTTACTGCTTTTTAGTGCCTTGTAGCCCGGCGGCTATTTTATGCAATTTAATTTATTTTGAAAACTGGAAGCAGACCAGCGAAGCTTAAGACATAAGGGAGTGCTGCTTTAGTCAAAATTGTTTAGTATAATAAGTAAATTCAGTTGATATTTAATAGTTAAACGTTTAGAACACGTGATTTGGTACTCTATCAGTCACAGAGAAGAACGCGTTTTAGTCGAAGTTAAAGTAAGTGTCATAAAGACCGCCTAAACGCAGTTCTGACCCTTACCTAATTTAAGTTTTCAATATTTATATCAATACTATGTGTTCAAATATCGTAGTCGAGATCGAGATTTGTACGTGTATAAGTAACGTAAATGTAATTCCATTATCCAATAAAGAGGAAGAAGTATTTATACCTGTTTTACCAAAACAGTCGCAGCTGGTTGGCGACCGGATAAAGTCATAGAATTTGCTTTTAATAATAACCAATGTGGATAAATTGCTCTTATTGTACGTGCGTCCTTTTCTAAATTAGTAAGTTCTCGGTCAGCTAATGAGCGCAATTCCATAAGGTCAACAACCTAGTAAAAAATCACCTTATAATAATTATTGAACACAAAACGACATTTTCCAAGTTTTTAAATAATACTTACTTTTCGTAAATCGTCAACTTTCCTAGCTAAGCTCTCTAGCATTCCTTCCGCAAGTCTTAATCCGCTTATAATTGATTTCATTGAGCCATCATCAGAGTTGTGTACCAACCAATTTAACGCTTCTGTCTCATAGCGTTTTGCTTTACTTTCACAATTTGCTCGTAGCCAATAGGTCCACAAACCCACAATTAATCGTCGACGACCTTCACCGCCTGTTTTACCTTTTATAATAGAAAATTCAGCAAAACGGCTAATTTCATATGGAGATTCTAATTGAAATCCTCCATCTAAAATCATATCGATACAAAGAGCATAATACCACGTTTCACATTCCAGAGGAGAAAGATTATTGCCTAGTTTCAAAAGAAGTCGTACTACGTCAATAGCTTCTTCAACGCGGCATCGCGATAGAAGTAGGTAAAAAAGGTCAGGTATGATATCAATTGATATTTTGTCAGCTCCTAAGGAACGACTAATGACCAGAGCCCTGAAACCAGAGCGAATAGTAGGCGCAAGATAAGTTCGCATTGACCGAGAACGAAATATTGCTAAAGTCAATTTTCCAATGGCAAACAGTTCATCAGGTTGAATAGGTCTATGTATGTTTTCTAAACATTTATATGCCAGTTTTTCGAGGTCAAGATTATATTCTGTTATTCCTCTATCTAGTTGCATTTGAATAGCATTAGCAAACGAGTCGCATATGTCTATTATATCGCATTCTACTTTCTGTACGAGATGTATGGATCGAAGAGCTGCGATTCTAGATGCGTTTTCGTCATTTAAAGCATTATATATAGCAGTTGCAACATTTAAGAAGAAAACGAAATCTTTTTTGATCTGTATATTATACAAGTTATATTTTTTACGTCTTAGCTTGAGTGTTGTATATACTTTTCGTACGTGAAAAATATCTGCTATATTTTTAACATTAAATTGATAATTTTTTGCGGCTTTTTCTATATTCACTTTTGCTGCAATTAGTCGACCGCTTAACAAAAATGAAACTGCCATTAAAGAATATATTTTTCCTAAAAACCGGGTGATATACAAATCGCTTTTTTTCATACCAGATTTTTCTAAACATATACTTTCAGCTTCTTCTAGTTTTGATATGGCTATTTCAAAATTGTTTTCTAATATATTTAAATAACAAAAATGTATGAGAAATTCTATCATTTTTGTTTTCATTTCAGCTTCCTCAGCGTGTTGAATAAGTTGTTCATAAATAATAATATTTAGCTGTGCACATGTACAACTTTTAAAATTAATTGCAGAGATTCCTTTTTCTAGTTTTATACAAAGAGATTTTCGTGGCTTATCGTTTTTTTCAATTTTAAGATAATCTTCGCTATCTATGACTCCAATGTTATGCCAATCCTTTACATTTTTTGCCTCTATAATAGATCTCAGTTTGTCAAAAATAGTACTTGCACTTACTACTTCTGGGCTGAAATCTTTCATTATTGCATCAGTCATGGTCACTCTTTTAGTGGATCTTCTTCGCAAGGCAAGATCCTCATCCTCATTAGACCTTGTTTTTAAAATAGGTGTATGTTGAGACATTTTTTTGTCACTAAGACTTTTTATATTAGAAGATTCGCGATTTAATGATTCCGATTTCACTTTTCTTGTGTTGAGCGATTCTCGTGAAATATTGGGAGATTGTGATATTTTTCCAATTGATGCTTCATGTTCCGTGTTAGACCCTATTTCTGTACTATACTCTGTAGAGTAGTCACTACTATAAGATATTTGAGTCCGTAAATCAAAAGTAGACTGGACTACCATAAGAACACCACCACAGTCAGGACATTTTTGCTTATTGTTTTCTAAGTAGTTTACGATTCGAGAGTGAAATTCTTTCTTTTGATTTAAAGGCAATAATTCATAAAATATTTTTCTTGAATTTTTGTTTTTAAATTTCATAACTTTGCAATATGCGTATTTAGGTAAATTATTACTTGATTCCGGATCATACTCAAACAAACAACCGCATACAATGTTCGAAGAATCTATGTAATTAGAAAAGACGGTTGTTATAGAGCTTTTACTGTGTTTAAAATTCGCACAGCATAGTATACGCATTGCAAATAACCTTTTAATAGCTTTTGCTGTAGTTAATGGATTATTTTCGTACATGATGTTTTCTAAAAGGTCTCTGGAAAGTACATTTCCAATAACTGAAGCAATTTTTAAAAGAAGTTGTTGGTAAGGAGTGAGAGAATCTATTTGCATCATGATTAGTGCATCAATATTTTGTACGTTAATGTCTATATCGAGTTGCTCTTTTTTTGTAACAAGGCATATAGAAAAATCTTCTGTATCACTTTCTGGTAATAATTCATTCAGTGTTATCTGATCGTTACAGTCTAAGGCAATGGGTTGTAGCAATATGGGGTTTGGGAATTGTAAATCCTCTTCTTTATAATTTTGTAGGTCATTTTTATCAATTTTTATTATTTCCAAGGCTCCATTTGAAAACAAACGAACTATAAAGCTTTCTATGAGTCCCGGTATACCATTACATTTGTTGTAAAGAGCATTACACAAGTCGCTTGATACAGCATGGACGTCTAATATTTGACAAGCTAGTGGCGCAATCCAGATCGAACTTAAACAACCCAAGAAAACTTTATTTATATTGTTGTTAATAATTACTGAATAAAGCCAATAATGCATGCTACTAAATTTACCTTTAGTTAAGGTTAACACTGTATAGAAATTTAGAGTTTCTATTATAACTGATACAAATTCCCAAGATGAAGAATCTAGGTTTTGTAAGTCATCCAAAAAAATGACATGAGTATTAGAGAGCGAGTCTAAAATTTTCTTAAAAATACATTTCGCTTTCTCTTTTCGTACAATTTCATCTTGAAAATAAAATCCTTCATGGTACGCGAAACGAACTTTCAGTATATTATTTAAATAGCACAATTCGTCGCTATAATAATTTAAAACATTAACTATTTTTTCTTCTTTTTTAAATCCCTTAATTGGTTGATCCTTGAAACCTATTATTTGTTCAAAAAGCTGACATAACGCTAAATATGGTGTTGCAGAATGTATAGAAGTCAAAGATAAATAACACACGTTTAAATTTTTATTTCGGGCAAATCGCGCCATCCATTCCAAAAGTCTGGTTTTTCCTACTCGGCTTTCTCCAATAAGTAAAAATGCATCGTAATCTCTTGTAGGTAAGCCGCGGCAATTCAACCAAGTTTCAAATTGTTGCATTTCGTTATCCCGATTGAGTAAAGGCGGAATCAACGGTATATTGAAGAGTTCCTTTATCCTAATTTCTTCTGTGTATTCAAAAATTTTCCCTGGATCTTCTATTCCTTTAAGCTCTATGGGTTGTTGTAGAGTAAATCCATTACAAGACATTTTACTTTTTACATAAGTTGCTTCATCGCATGTAATCATGTTTCGGAAGCCACACATAAAACGGGCAGCTTTATTTACAACTGTACCAATAACAGTAAATTCTCGGCGGAGAGGATGTCCTACCACACCACAATAAACCTGACCAGTCGTTACGCCGATAGACACTTCAAGAACTCCATCAAGTGCGGACACTGATTTTTTAACTCCGTAAGCGCATTTGAGCGCTGCTTGCGCCTCTGATTCATGCTTAAATCCCCGCAATCCAAAAATAGCTAAAATCATTATGTCTTTGTCAAATAAAATTATTTTATTGACACAACCCATAGATTTATAAACAATTTCACATGTTATTTGATATGAATTATTAACTATAGTTATAAGTTGTTGAAAAGGACAATCTCTGGGTTTAAGAGTTATAAATAAAACTGAGACTTGTCTCATCTCTGTTAGATATTCTATTGGTTGGTGCGCGTCGATTTGCGTCAATACTGGTCTTATCATGAAATTTCTTATTTCAGCACCAATATTTTTCTCTTCGGCTTTTAAAATGGTTTTCCTTAATCTGAGCCATTCATTTTTCTTTAATGCGGTTGTGGCGTTTAAATTTTCAGAGTCATCTAGAAGGAAATCTGTGAGATTTTCTAAAGGAAAAACTGGCTTATTAACTTGTCGAATCATAGCTCCGAAACCGAGGAAAGGTTTACTTACATCTTTTTCATGTGGATCATATAGTATTGATTTAATTGTGACATGTCCGTTACTGCTAACGACATGATCATAATTTCTCGAGTAACAATGACCCCATGCCGTTGGTGTCAATTTTACTTCTCCAGAAGCGCACAGACTTTCTGCAACTTTAGCTTCAAGAACAGGTAATCCCACAATAATATAATTCATATCTATGCCCGAACCAATTGGTGCAAATATAAGGTTACCAGCAGATATCGCTAGTTTCACTTTTAAGTTAACTTTAACGTCTGTTTCGTATGATCCGTAAGAATGCTGTATAATTAGAGCGCACGCAATTGCTGTATGAATTGTATGACACAGAAATGTTCTTTTGTCAGTCTTCCAAAGAGCCAAGAAGGCATCTCCAGCGAACTTAATTATGTCACCTCCATGGCTATAAATAACTTCTATCAGAGATCCTAGATAAGTATTTAAAGTAACGGTTAATCTGTATGTACCACTTTTCCCCATATTATTATATTTTTCAGATAATGCAGTATATCCTGATACATCAGCCATCAGTAACACGCCAACGAATCTTTTTGAGTCCATGCTTTTGAAACTGCAACGGAAATAACAATTTTGTAAAAAAGTATTAAATTATATTTTTAATAAATTGAAAGATTGTTTGACTACTTCTCCATAAGTAATATTTCATCTGGCACTAAAGTTGACAGAATAAGGGTTTGTTTTTTTGTTAGGTTAACTTCAACATCCTGATCTGTCTGTTCACTGTTATCGTTCTGTTGCAAAAATAATTCATCAAGCCAGTCTTTAAAATCTGTTGGTTTTGGTATGTCATCCTCTGAGTCTTCATCTAAATCCTGATCCTGTCTCGATGTCGTTCTATTAGAGCCTCGCCATTTTTCTGTACTGACCATAATTTTTAAAGAATTTTTGCGTGACCGGGCTCTTGATCTTCGGAAATTCATTTTTTTAAAATTTACTAATAATTTTTCTTAAGATATCTAATAAATTACGTACCTATCATACTTAACCTAGAGCTATATTAAATCTATATGGCCGTGTAATGCATTCTTATTACCATTTAATAAAACCAAGTACTGACGTGAGATATTCTATTCATGCATCAATATATGCATCGCTTGCTACCCAGAAAACATTAGAGGCACGATGGAACGCGGGTATAGCTGGTATAGCACATATTTATAATATAAACATAAATAAATCAACTACTGTTTGTATAAGGCCGCGCTATCTAAAGGCAAGTGCATAATGGTTAGTAATAACAACAATAATAAATTACAATATAACAGTTTTTTTTATATTACTCAATTGCTTTTTATTGTGTAATGTGAGGTGGGCAGAGAAAATCTAGTGATATGCTACTCCTTTTTCCACAATTTTTAAAAAAATATGTGATAGGTAGCCCAAGTAATGCCCCACTTTGGAAATGAAATATTTGAACCTAAACAAGTGTTTAGGTGCCGAGTAAGTATTTGGTGAGAATCGAGCCAACAACTATTGTTTTGTATACTCATATGTCGAAATCATACATTATAATTATAAATATAATTATAATGTATGATTATTTCTTTCACAAGTAGGAATAGAAATGAAGTATATTATTTACTTAAAGTTAATATACAGATTTCTACTTTTTAGTCTACTCTGAATATTCATTGATAGTAAATAATAAAGAATTATTTTTATTAATTAAAATGAAAAAAAAAACCAATATATTAACTTTTATCATAAATTAACTTTTATTTGAACAGCTCCTAAACGATAGCATACGTATACGCAATAATATGAACCAAGCTTAATGAAGCTTTTACGTTGTCACTTACAGCGTTGCAGTAGCGCGTAGTCCTTCGTCGGAACAACAGGCTATGTTTTAGAAAATGTGATTTATTTAGTTCTTCATATAAAGTAAAAAAAAATATAAAAATGGAGAGTAACGGACAATCGTTTTTGAATAAGGTATTTGGAATTGTTCAAGAAGAAACAGATGGTCACGTACCACTTATACAATTTAAACATCCAAAGGAGTTAGAGGTAAATATATTCATATATTCATATATTCATATATCTATACCTAAGTTTTAAAATCCAGGTTTTAAGGGGCCAGTCGTGGCGCAGTGACATGAACGTGTGACTGTAAACGACTGGTTGTGGAGTCGATTCCCACTCGAGAAGTGGAAATAAATAATATTTCTATTTTCCTTCGCTCTGGTATCAGAGGTAAAGCGCGGCGTTAAGTTCCGCCACTTAAGACTCAATGCCTTCGAATTCGGTGGAAAGTGGGGAACGGAGTGTCTTAACACTAGGTTCCCTCTGTCTACCCTGCTGGGTGCGGAATACAGCGTGAAACTGAAAAAAAGTTTTAAAATGACTTTTTAATTTAATTTAATTAAAAAGTCATTTTATTTCAACTCTTATGATTGAATAGCAAACTATTAAGATTAAGGCTAATAAAAATAAAATACCTTACTAATAACAAAATGTTTACAGGAAATTTTAAACGAAGATTTGGATATTTCCAAAGCAGTTAACGACAACGAGCTAGAACAAAGTGTGCGTAAAATTTTACAATACAGTGTTAAAACTAACAAAGTAACATTCCGGAATCAACTGTACGGTGGACCTGATCCTTATGGCTTAGCAGGTACCTGGATTGCCGAGGCGTTCAACACGAGCCAGTAAGTAAATGTAAAAATTTGAATAGATTTTGTAAGTCGTTTTCTATAGAGGTAAACTAGGTAAAACGCCCCAGTTGACAAAACGCCCCACAGCCCTAGCAGGCACATTAAGAAAGCTAGATGATACACTTATTGCACGGAGAGTAGCCATAAGTTGATAAACAACATAGCTAATGTGCACGTGTGGTTTATTACGCTCCGTTAAAAAATATTAATAAATTTAGTGTTTCAGTGAAGTTACAATTTGTGGTAAGTTGCAAACATTTTTTTATATTTTAATACTCATTAAATTTAAGTTAAATTGATATTAACTGTTGAAAATAAACATAAATACACTTTATTATAAATGTTCGTTAAACGTGATAACTTTGAAATTGAGGCTTTTTCCTTGATAGGGCGTTTTAAAAAGCAAAATTTGCAATACGCCCCACCGCATGTTTTTTAAAATGCCCCAGTACTGAAATTACACAGATACCAATTTATATTGTATTTTTATTACAGAGTATGTCTCTTAAATATAAACGCAAGACTCTTCGAGCTTCTTGGAGGCAATGCGATCTGTATGAATTGGAGAGAATGAAGCTTCAAAGCACTTCAAAGTTCCATCTTTGAGAAGCACCTTAAAACTGTTCGGATATGGTCATAAATAAAAGCGTTGAATGTACAGAAAATTACTACATAACAAAGTCTCCTGAAGACTGGATTCAAGTTTGACACGTTCAGGGTACCACGTTTGTGTAACAACTATGGGCAGAAAGCTGAGAGAGAAGCTGTTAAAAGCAGCAAGATTTGATTTTATTCTATTCAACTATTTTATGATGATTTTAATTTGGTTTATGTCAAAGTTAATTGAAAAGACTATTATGTTGATCATTAATTTAGAAGACTGATGTTTTTTTATTGTTACAACTTTTCTTTTAATTAATTACTTACAAATGAAAATGTTTTTTTTTATTTAGAGCTTTTAAGGACTTTTAAGTCTTGCCTTACCTTTGTGTTATGTTTGTAAGTTATTAAACTATTGATATATTGTGTTTTTTTACGTTTTGGATAAAATTTAGGTATGGACATATACGAGGACATTTTAAATTGCATGGGGCATTTTATAATACAAGACGAGGCGTATTAGGTAACATGTACCTGATAAAACGCCCCACTCCATGTCTACAAAAAAATTGAAATAGATCTTTAACCATCGTTCCAATTACAATAAGCTTTTGTAAAATTATTGTTAACGAACCAATTAACGTCCAGGAATAAAAGAAATAATTTAATCTATGAGTATTTGGGTTTTATTGAACATTAAAAAAAAGTGGGGCGTATTACCAAGTTTTTCTATAGAGGTAAATGAACTTAGGTGATGATCAAGGTTTGATTCCCCGTGTGAACAAATATTTGTGAAGTGTAAACATCGTGTGAGTGTGACGCGGCTATAGATTAAAAATATTTTTCTAAAATAAGTATAAAATTTACTGTAGGTAGATATGGTTTCACATTTTTATATCCAAAAACCCATCGTTTACATTTTTAATTTAGATAAGTAATTGATGAATTATGTTTATATATAATTTATTAATTAATTTTGAAGAAGTCAAGGTCAAACTGAAAGCAGAGAAAGAGAAAAGAAAACTGATAAAATGTGAAAATATTCTTTTCGTTAAATAGTTAAAGTGGAAAGTTTCACAACAATGGTAATTGACCAAATTAACATTTTACTCCTTCATTAATTTGACAGTATGACATCATGTTAATTAGTGTTTGTTATTACACAAAAATGTACTGTTAGGTACTTATTTTATACATAAAATTTTATAGAGTAGTAGTAGCTAGCTATGTAGGAAAAAGCATTATTCTCAAACAATACCAATTACTTTCAGATATTTTTAAACATTTTTAAAGTGTTATTCCACGCTTAGGAAAATTGAAAAGGGCATTTAGAAAACGTATAAAAATTTGAACGCAACGGGATTGTCCGGGTTCGAATCCCGCTGCGTTCAAATTTTTATACGTTTTCTAAATGCCTTTTTCTACTTTCAGATATACTTACGAAGTAGCACCAGTGTTTACTCTGATAGAGTTAAAAGTGCTAAATCATATACTTCGTTTGTTCAACATTCCGAATGGAGACGGCATATTCAGTCCCGGCGGAAGCATATCGATGTTGTACGCGTTGGTCGTCGCAAGATTCAAAAGATTTCCGGAAGTCAAAAGGAAAGGCATGAGGGGTTTACCGGAAATTGTTATATTCACATCAGAAGATGTAAGAACAGTAAATCTTACTACTCTATAGCATTAAACTAGTTATATAAACTAGTTATATATTACATATTGTATATTTTAATTTTTTAATATTATTTTAATATTATTAAATAGATTTCAATCCCCATTATGGGAGAAAATTTCAAAAATTCGATTGACAACTCATATTACACAAATAGTTAATCTATTTGGAAGTTCTAATATTTTGATGATGATTATTTACATAATCAACCTATACTCTCTTACTTTGATTAGGTTTACATTTACGCTCATCGAGAGCAACCTTTTTTTTTGTTTAGAGTCATTATTCCATCATGAAGGCAGCTCATTGGCTTGGTTTTGGCACAGAAAATGTTAAAATCATAAAAACCAATGAACGTGGACAAGTCATTCTAGCAGAACTAGAAAAGGCTATCCAAAATGAATTATCTATGAAAAGATGCCCTCTCCTTGTGAATGCAACAGCAGGGACGACTGTACTTGGAGCTATTGACGACTTGGATGGAGTAGCCAATATTTGTGAAAAATATGGAATATGGATGCACGTTGATGTAAGTTATTTTTTTTTATCTTTTGATAAAGTACCAATAAATACATATATATATAAAAATACTGCTAGAAAGCTATAATATAATTTTTGTGCTGTTATTATTAAGGGGAGGGCCCTTGCAGGTTAGGTAGAGAGTATTCCATGTTAAGACATAAGCCTTCTCCTCATTCGCAGTTAAGAGTGTCGGAGCGGAGGAGAACTCAACGCTTTTTTCATAAGAGTAGACAATATATTTTTTGATTTACTACTTTTTTTTCATTTTTTGTAGTTACCAGACGTTGCCACAAAATGTTTTCTAAAAAACACTTGATTATTTGTCACTAATTTCAGGCATGTTGGGGTGGAAGCTTACTGTTATCATCTAAATATCGCAATAAATTGAAAGGAGTTGAACGGTAAGCATTTACTAGTAGTATAAAACTCCTCAGCACAAGACATATGTCTTTGATAACATAAAAAGGTGTTAAAAATATTACAATAAATTATTTTTAGGATTCGTGAAGAACTGTACTCATGTTATCTGAAGGGTTTGGATGTTACTTTGGCGTGGATTCCAAGTCATTCTGGAATCAGTGGGAATGAATCTGCAGACTCTTGTGCTAAACTAGCCATCCAGTGTGGCACTTTAGATCATTTCTTTAATTACTCCCAGGATCTGTTATCCCTTGCGTCTTCGTATTTAGATAAATCTTGGCGTGTATTTTGGGATTTATCTAAGTCTCAAAAAGGTAAGTACTATGCATCTATTCAACCTACTATACCAAAGCGTCCTTGGTTTTATTCTCAAAGATTTACTGAACGGAGAATTATATCAACTATTTGTCGTTTGCGCCTTGGACATGCATGTACTCCTGTGCATCTGGCCAAGATCAGGGTCAGGGACCATTCACTGTGTGAATGTGGTCTAGACGAAGGCTCCCCTTCCCATATTCTTTTTTCTTGTCCTAAATTAATACGTCCCATCTATGATATCCTTCCTCAAAAAGTTCCCCGCCCTCTTAATGTTCAATGTTTGTTAATGTTTGTGTTTAGTCCCTTATGTAATTTTTTTTGTAAATATATTAGTTTTAATAAAATCAAATTATAATCTAACCCTTAGTTATTATTATTTATTATTAATTTTTAATGTTGTATATATGTTGATTATAAATATTTGTTTTGTTATAGGTGAAGGTTGCTGTAATGTTACTGGATTCTTTTTGATTTTTTTTTTGTTTTTTTTTTTAAATTTATCATAGTGTAACTATTTCTCTTTTTTACCGTACAATCTCCTTCGTGTGTTCTCCATTCAACGTGACATTGGCGAAGTGATTTGTGCTCTACTGGCACGTTCGTAGCGCCATAATTTAAGAACTGAACTGAACTGAATATTACAATAAATTATTTCAGACTTTTTTAGTAAAATGCATTTAAACTTCGATTTAGTATAATGAGTATTTTCAAAATTTTGTTAAATAATTCGTCCGTTTTTAAATAATTTCTTCCACTATTTTATATTTTCGTTGTTGTTGTTGTAACAACTACATTTGCTACATTATGTATAATGTAGCACACATTTCAAAAAATATATTGGATCTTTTTCATAACTACTAAATTTTTAAATTCCAGAGCGAATTCCATATCTTGGAATCCTCACAAAATGATGGGAGCTCCGTTACAATGCTCCGTGTTTTTACTGCGAGAGAAGGGGTTGTTACATGAAGCGAATGCCGCCGCGGCTCAGTACTTGTTCCAGCAGGATAAGTTCTACGACGTCAGATACGATACTGGTGACAAGAGTATACAGTGCGGACGAAAGGTAATTCTTCATTTACATGCTTTTTTGAGTAGTTGTGGCTTCGTAGAGAGAAACTACTATAAAGACATGTTTTTTTTACTTTTCCCGTATATTCATTTACCCAGTTGTGATGAAATTGGGACATAGTTATAGGATTTTATGCATGTGACACAATAGTTAACATTGTCTTACAAGTATACGTTTAATAATATTTTGTTTTCTCGATCTGATTGCGAAAAACACAGCGTTGGGTTCCGCTTCTATTACTGTGCATAAGATCTCGCTTTCGCTGTCCACGGATTAAATGGCGGAGACATTCCGAATTGGAAACATTCCGGCTTAAATAGCGGAATTTACTGTAATTGTCTTACGAAGTGCAAATAATATTAATACAATACTGTTTACCCTGAGTGAAGGTTACACCCACATTTACCACATTCGCAGACGATGTCCTACTGCCCTATATTAATCTCAAAACTGTAATAAATAAAGTCTTTGTTATATAAAATCAACACATTTGTTTATGTTAAAGAAGAAATAAATAAATAGCAAAACTAATTACCCTTATTCTTATAAGATAATAACTTAATGAGCGGCAGAACTTGTAAATAGTAGGCAATTTATGATATTTATTTTATAATCTGGTACAAATAATGCATTAACGCTGAGAGTTTTATAATTATTTAAAATATAGTCTTATTTATTATTATATCAATTTCCTTTTATGTGTTATTATGGAATGATATATTTTTTATAGCTTAACACTGTCGTCCACTGGTACACCTACAGAGTGAACCTAGTGTTAAGATATTCCGTTCCCCATTTCCCGCACGAATTCGGAAGCATTGTGTGTTAAGTGGCGGAACTCAACGCCGCGCTTTACCTCGGCACCAGAGCGAAGAAAATGGAAATATTAAATATTTCCACTCCTCAAGTGGGAATGGAACCCACAACCAGTCGTTTACAGTCACATGTTTGTACCACTGCGCCACGACTGGCCCCTGATGGCATGATAAAACATTAAAGTATGCACTATATACACCAGGTTTAACTATCATTCTTGGCGGAATAAAGCGTGAACCGGAAAAATATTTTGTATGCCGTTATTAAAAAATATATTAGTAGGTATAGAATAGACTTTGTACGGAGAAGAAATATTTTTTTAATAATAATGCTATTCGTAATAATTCAAATTTACAACCTAAACGTGACAGACATTACCAGGTGCTTGATATACATTTTTGTATGATATGTTGACGTTCATTTGTAAACGTAAAAGAAAAACAATTTCAATGTGTTTTAAAATAATCCATTTTTAGCCTTTATATACTTTTGCACAGTTTCTGCATTTTACAAAGCAGACAATGACTAATGTTACATCAGTGCAAAAAAGTAAAATAAAGAAAAAATTGACTTTGGAAATATTAAAATTGCTATGAAATATTTTTTAATATTGACTTACAGTCGAGTTTACCATAGCACATTTTGTACTGCAGTATAGCTAAATATGACTATGTTTAGCTAAATATAGCTCTTAGTTGTTAAAAAATGCCATGACCACATTTGCGATCTTTTAAATTTGCTTCTTCCATAATTGACAATACCCATTATTACCTTAAAAGATTTTTAGAGTAAACATTCATAATTTTTCTTCCTTATGACCTCCCTCATCCCTAATATAACTTTCTAATCTTAATATTATTTATTTTTCTAGATCGATGCTTTCAAATTATGGATGATATGGAAAGCCCGAGGCGATATCGCTTTAAGTAACTTTATGGATCACGTCATGAAAATAGCTGCGTTTTGCTTAAATACTATCAGCCGGAAAGAAGGATTTAGACTTGTTACAACGTCTTTGCAATGTCCTAATGTATGCTTCTGGTACGTCTCGAAGTTTATGCGAAATCAAGAGGAAAACGAACAATGGTGGGCTACTATGCATAAAGTAAGTATCTAATAATAGTAGTAAGTATCTAATAAAGGTACAAAGTCTAATCGTAAACGCGAAAGGTATAACCTTTCGGTTCAATTCCTACTCGGAGATTATATTTAAATATTTTTCGTTTCCCCGCTCTGGTAAGACAACGTAAAATTCTGAGCGTGATATTTCGATTTCGGACGAAAATTGGAGAACGAAGTGTCTTAACACTATGTTACTCTGACTACGGTATACGAGGAGAAGCATCAAATACGCAGAATAAATAATATTTTTGATTTTGTCCGATTTTCGGTTACCTATATTGTAAGCATTTAACAAACTATATTGATTTACTTTTGAATTATGATAGATTATCCCGTGTGTTAATGTAATGTATATTTACCGAAACTTAAAATAAGAGCTCTGCCTATAAGACATGTTTTAACATACCTTTTATTAAGAGTTTCCCACTAGAATTTATAAAATCCGTTATTTTATTTTTAAAAGAATCCAAACCTAATAATAAAGCACTCTTAAACCAGCCCAATTCCAAATCTTATTGCGTAATACTTTTTTATTCTTACTGTGTGAAAATTGTTAAATTAAATTATAATAATAGCTTCACGCTGTATCCTGCACACAGCAGGGTAAGCAGAGGGAATCTAGTGTTAAGACACTCCATTCCCCACTTTCCGCCGAATTCGGAGGCTTGCGTGTTAAGTGGCGGAACTTAACGCCGCGCTTTACCTCGACACCAGAGCGAAGAAAATGGAAATATAATTTCCACTCCTCAAGTGGGAATCGAACCCACAACCAGTCGTTTACAGTCACACTCTTGTGCCACTGGGCCACGACGGGCCACTAAATTAAATTATGTATTACTATTTTCAGATAACACCAAAGATCAAGGAGCTACTAACGTTAAGTTCCCGTCTCATGGTGGCGTACACTCCCCTGCGACAATATAAGAACTTTTTCAGACTAGCCTTTACCTTCCATCCAGTTATAGAAGAAAATGATGTTATGGAAATACTAAGAGCTATACAAGAATGTGGTGAAACAATAACGCTTACCGATCTTTAAAAGGTTAACACAGTCATAACGAAGAAATGAGGTCGATAATTATATAAACTAAGTAAATGGAGATAATTAATCATATAAATAAAACAAATATATACGTAATTTAACATTATGTAGTATTAATTAAGATATGTTGTATGTCCATTACCTATGTATGTATATAGTATCCATACTTATATTATAAATGCGAAAGTCTGTGTGTTTGTCTGTCACGCTTTCATGGCTAATCTACCGGTCCGATTTGGATGAAATTTAGAATGAAAATAGTAAATAACTTTGGATCTAACATAGGCTACTTATGTTTTCAAAAATCAACCTCAATAGGGTGAAAATAGGGGATGACAGTTTATATGAAAAATCTAAACCGCTTGACCGATTGTAATGCATTTTGGAGTAGATATAGTTGATAATCCAAGGTTACACATAGGCTATTTTGTTTTTAAAAAAATCACCTCCGAGGGTCGCAATATAACGAAACAATTAGGCAGTCCACGCGGCTTCGCCGCGAGCGGGCCGCTAGTAGACTATACTTTAGCTTTCGCGGTTTTTACAAATTTTAAATGTTTTTCGATAGTTTTCTAAAACGAATATTCGAATACGAAAAATATACGCGAATAATCGGTTCTATATAAATAGTCTAATTTCAAAACATTTTTTGATCTGAAGTTTCTAAAAGACTACTTACCTTCATGGTTTTTTAATCGTTTGTTTAATAGAGTAACAATAAATACAATTCTACAAGTCTTGAAAATATATATTTACATAATTTTATTTAAATTTGTTGCTTTTTCAAATATAGCAAATATCCTGCGTCTACTCGCACTGGAAACAAACTTTGCCTTAGCAACGTATAATAAATACACCTTCATTTTATACAAAAGTGTAAGTCAACACATGGTAGAGTGTAATATATATTTTATTAATTTAACATATTTTTTTTAATATTCGCACTCTGCATCTTCTCTGTATTAACTCTGTAGTAAGAAAAAAGAGGTATTTGATTCATATATTGACATCAAATAAAAAATATTATGAATCTGTTTTCATCTCACATCATAACCAATTGAGACTTTTGTTTATATCATCCCCTATTTTACATAGCAACCAAAAAAAAAAAAACGAAAATACGAAGCGAATCTAAAACTTTATTATTCAAAAGACAGCATTTCGTAATATCCACTCCAAGTACTGATCGACGCGGGTGTACAGGCCGGGATGGTTGGGTTCCCCGCACCTCACGCCCCACGACACCACGCCGACCACCGACCAGCGGCCGCTCGACATCTGGTACATTAGCGGACCACCACTGTCTCCCTGAAATGCATTTTTAGTTGTATTAGAAAGAAAGAAAGAAAAGTTTTATTTGTAAACATCTTCGTGAGACAGCACTAACTTAAACAGTAATTAAAAAAAAAACAAAAACATAAAAAAACAATACAATTAAATAATATCTTATTAAGATTGCAGAACAAAGTATGTAAACAAGTACATAGTTTAAGTTTACATAAACTCAAAACAAAATGCTGCCTACACAGCAGTACGATGTTACAAAAAGGGGATTCACTCAGCATATTACTGTTAGATTCAAGTTTTTTTCCGTATAGAAGAATAGGTAGAGAGGAAATAAAGACCTTGCTTTCTCGATTTTCCATCCGAATTCGATATTTTGCGTGTTGAATAGCGGAACTCAACGCACCAGATCACATTAGGGAGAGATAATAATTTAAATATAATCGAGTGGGTATCGAAATAATAACTAATTGAGTTTACGGTCAGATGCTGCCCTACTGCTTTACGATATTCTCTGCTTATTTAGTTAATGTTTTTATAACCCATTAGTGTCAGGATGATCGTCATACGTCTGTTATAACTAAAATCTTTAGAAATCTTCGTCACACGTACAAACGTAGTGTTAATATCGTCCGTTCTCCACTGCAATTGAGACATTACGTATTGAGATGGAGGAACTCAATGCCGCGGTTTGTCTTAGATACCAGAGTAGAGAAATGAAAATAAATTTATTTGGGATTCGAACTCTAATCCAATCCAATAACACTTAAAGTCAGACTGTGCGCAGGCTCATCTACTACAATGTTATTAAAAAACCATTTTCAAAGGATTTAATTTGTATAGGCTATAAAAATAGTAACTAGTTTTACGTACTTGACAAGAGTCCTTTCCGCCTTCCTTTCCTCCCGCACATATAGTCTCATTAAAGACTGAATCACTGAACGCCTTGATACAGTCCTGATGGTTCCACACAGGTACAGATACTTCCATCAGAACATCGCTGTATGGTCCCGCGTATATCGTAGTACCCCAACCTTAAAGTTGACCTTAAAGTTAATAAGGCAGAATTAAAGCATTTTGTTTAAATGACACAAAATATAACGTTAAAAATTCTAATTTATAATATTCACGCCTTCGTCCACGTGGAATTGAACAAAAATTTGAAAGTTATAATTCTAAAATAAATGTGGCATAAGTTACGTCTTATTACATCAGCTATCTGTCAGTGATAGTCCCATTAAAATAAGCTCAAGCTATTCCAGAGATTAGTCAGAACAAACATACAGACAGACAATACATTTAAAAAGTCTATTTCGTTATATGTACATATAGTGTAGAAATACATATGCATTGATTAAGCGGTTATTTTAATATTACAAACAGACATTCCATTTCATTTTTTTTTGTATAGATATATGTATTTATACAATATCTATACAAAAACAATCTATGGATTGTAATTTGCCATACCTATAACAGTAACAATTTCGTTGTCCAGCTCCAATCCCCGAGGCGGCAGGCATATAGGCCACACGTAGGTGTTAAAAACGGCAGCTCTATGCAACTTTAGTATGGCAATGTCATTATGGTAAGTTGAATGGTCATATAGCTCGTGCTGGCGGATTTCTATCACGCGGAAATTGTATGAGCGGGAGTCGTTAGTGCGCTTTAGGTCGTATTCGCCGAGTCTGACGTACAATTCTTCAGCTTTCCACCTAGAATTAGTTTTGGTTTGAATGTTATTGGATATATAATTAATTTATATTATGGAGATATAGATGAGGCCAGTCGTGGGGCAGTGGCACATACACGTAACTGTAAACGACTGGTTGTGGGTTCGATTTCCACTCGAGGAGTGGAAATATTTAATATTCCCATTTTCTTCGCTCTGGTACCGAGGAAAAGCGCGGCGTTAAGTTACGCCACTTAAAACGCAATGCCTCAAAAATTCGGCGGAAAGTGGAAAACGGAGTGTCTTAACACAAGGTGCCCTCTGCCTACCCTGCAGTGTGCGGGATACAGCGTGAAGCTAAGGATATGCATATTTTATATTATACAGTAATTATAAAATATTAATGTATAATTAAAATTTTGAAAAAGTAGGTATATCTCGACGAACTCTATATACTCAAGTAAAATGCAAAAACACAAACATAATGGCACACAACTAAATGTTGCATTTATTGAAATTTTAACAATTTCTTTTGGATAATGGCAAAATTACAGCCTTAGAAACCTTCCATTCGTTACAAAGCTGCATTTTTGCGTTTATACCAGTGTACTTTAACTGTACTCAAGACACATCGATCGGGAGACATAATGAAGTAAATAAAGAGCTTTGATAGAAAATTAACTAATTGAAGCACGAAATTTCTATGTTTTTTTATAATAAAAATATATTGGTTAAACAAACAAATTTAATATAGAATAGCAAAAAAAATTCTTCATACTTTTCACTATTTTTTTATGAAGCAATGAAAATAACAAAAAAATACGATAAGATTTCTCAATATCCTTATACTAATTAGTTGAAATAAAATAACATTGAAATTAAATTATAAAAATAATTATATAACATCTATATATCTATACTGGGGCCAGTCGTGGTTTAGTGGCACAAACGTGTGACTGTAAACGACTGGTTGTAAGTTCGATTCCCACTCGAGGAATCGAAATATTTATTGTTTCCATTTTCTTCGCTCTGGTATCGAGGCAAAGTGCGGCGTTAAGCTCCGCCACTTAACACGGAATGTCTCCAAATTCAGGGGAAATTGGGGAAAGGAGCGCCTTAACACTCTGCCTACCCTGTTTTGTGCGGGATACAGCGTTCCCGTTCACGCTGTATAAAGAGCTAAAAATAAATATATGTCTATATTACCTGCGAGTACAATGCGCAGCGGTTAGAACATGTCGATCGGTGATGAGTGCGCCGCCGCAGTACTGATCAAAGCCCTCAGGGGTGACGGAGGCCATCCACGGCCACTCACGAGGGCTGGCTGGACGAGAGCCTAGCACTCTACCCTGGGCTCGAGTACTGAGACCACAGCCTGTAGGCAAATTTAGGATTATTAATTACTTAATTATCCTAAAAGCAGAATCAGGCAGAACCTAGTGTCAAGACATTGTTCTCCGGTTTCCATTCGATATCGAGACATTGTGCGTTGTTTGGCGGAACTCAACGTCGCGCTTTATATTAGGCATTTAATCTACAAATCTGTTCATCTCTATAGTAGAGAGACAGACCTTCTCTATATAGACAACGCAACGAAGATTTTAAATTTGAAATATTTTTATAAGTAAAAATATGGCATACCATGGTTTTGAAACGTTGCCATATAGATTTAAAAATAAATGCCGTTAAGAATTTTAATTTTGTTTTTATTTATTGTGTCATCACTTTCAAATTTAAAAATTTAATGATAAAATTATAAATAAAGTTCTTGCGTCATGATTTATATGTTTATTATCATTGATTTAAAAAGACTTTTAATTATCTAGTAGCATTATTAGTTGTTGATGTTTAAATCATATAGACAGACATATTTTTACATTTACATTTTGAATTACAACAAAAAATGCTAACTTATTGAGGCGCAGTGGGGCACAATTGATTGTAAGTACTATTTATATGTTATGGGTTTGCCACTTGAGCAAATTATCAATTTTAATTATATTCTTTTCTCCGCTTTGGTAAACAAGATAAGGCTCGGCGTTCAGATCTGCCACTCAACACACAATATTTCAAATTTGAGCCGAAAGCGGAATACGAACTGTCTTGACACTAGGGTCTGTCTGACTATCTTGCTACGCGGTCATATTAAATAAAACACTTGTATTTCAAAATGTATTTAATATACATATGCTTAGAAGTACATTACACACCTCGATTTTCTGCCCGTTCAATTTTGAAAACGATTTCATTTTCCTCCTTAGGCGCTGTTGCAGGTAAGTCACCAGCCAAAGCATCTATGGCTCCTTCGCCCAGGCTGTCTGGACAGCACACACCGATAGCTCTAGAGAAATAATAAATAATTAGCTAAAATTTATAACAATTGTTTTATTGTATTATAAAATGTTTAATCTTGTATGCTTTATAGAATATCTACATATAAGACTTTGATATTAGATACAAATTGTTACTGTTATTTTTCGGTTTTATTTTTAATTTTTAGAAATCTTAAAAAATAAAAAAATGGTGCACGAGGAATGAGTAATGATACCGTTTTGAATTCGAGAGGTACAAGTAAGTTAGATTTTTTTATTTTCGTAGATGCAACATGCAATTAAGGTATAGGCATTAAGGCACACTCGTATTAACACGATTTTCATTCACGGTACTTATATAAAATGACATCTCTTTGAATTACGATGAGATGGATGCTTAAAAGTTGTCACGTTTATTTCTAGGCATAGGTAGTGTTTAACGTCTTTAATATATTATATAAATTAATTATTTTAAAGACGCATATCTTAACAGTATTAAATAATAAATTTAACTGATTAATTGTGATTTACGTAAGTATTTAACATCCTAACCTATAAAACATAACATTTAGATAAGTATTATGTTCAGTTAAACAGTCCGCACGACTCACGAGTTGTTATAAATGATTTTATTTTATAATAGCAGTTACGATACTTACTGTTAATAATTTAGATTTCAAATAAATGAATTTTATACTTTTATGATAATGTATAGAATATTACTCTCTCATATATGATGTATGATATATGAAATATATTTTCTTTATATTCTTAAAAAAATAATTGCAATTATTATTACTTGAGGCCATCGTGGTGTAGACAGTGACTAACTGTAAACGATGGTTGTAGGTTCGATATTCACTTGAAGGAATGGATGTTTTTATTTCAATTATAAAGTATTTTATTTTTTCAGTCTAGTGAAATGATGTCGTGTAGTATAAGAAAAAAACATATTGTCTCGGATTTGTATGAAAAATAGAAAATGAAGTTTTTTAAAATACATACGAATGCTTAATAATGCAAAGATAATCCATGAACTTCATGAAGTCTTTTTGAAAATCTTCCTGAATGCAATAATGCAAGTGGCGGCAGTGACCAGGCTTGCCATCTGGCAGCAGGCAGGCTTGGTGCGGCACGTTAGGCTAAAAAGTAGGTTACCGTTATTTACAGAATTTTAAATATTAAATATTAATTATTGAAGTTTTAAATCATGTATTCATGGTCAGGAATGCAATTTTAATTGTTTAAAAAGAAAAAAGAAAAAATTACGTCCCTAAAATGTGTCTTTTTCTTTGCTTTTTATATTACGTTGTCGTGATTCTAATTATCTCATTACTTTTTACTTAGAAGAATAACGTATTATCCTAAAAACTTGAAATATTTTTTGTTAAAATAACGTAAAAACGGTGGATTCCGCCATCCCACGCATAAAAAAATGGAGTAAAAAGTTAAAAAAATGAGCAAGTTACCAAAAACATAAAGAAAAGTAAGAATTTCACAATAATTAATAATAGTTGTAACAAGTGTTGATTCACCTGATTGTCATTGAGCTCCACGAAACGCTTAGTGCGTCCGTGTCCGATGTGCATTCCTCCAGCGGCAACCAGATCCTGCCATTCTGGATCGAGGAGTTCCGCTGCGAAAAAACCTTGTCATTTGAAAAAACGTTTAAAAGCCTTAGCTGTGCTAGCAAAAACTATATTCATTTTGTAAGTCGACACTGTTAATACATTCCAGTACTTTTTGTAACATACTGTATATATTTTTAATTTAAAGGCTGTCTTAGCGCAGTGTGACAGCGTCTGACTGTAACACGGTGGTTGTAAGTTTGATCCCCCCTTAGGGAAATTATTATATTCAAATTTTCATTTCTTCGCTCTAGTACCTAAGACAAGCGTGGCGGCTCAATATGAAATATCTCGATTTCGTGCAGAAAGTGGAGGACAGAGTCTTGACACTAGGCCCCTATGAGGGAAAAATCCAAAAGCTGAAAAAAAAGGAATTACTTTTCCTTTTTTTTTGTATTATAGTAGGAAGGAAGGAGATAAGCTCTTAACTAAAGGCTAAAGGCTACTTACACTTATAATTTTTCGCCTCACAATTTATAGCGAGTATAACTAAAATAAGAAGACCCCACATTGTCAAAGTTCCTCCCATGACTAAATATATTTTCAACGCATCATTTAGGCCACAACGGATGTAGATAGCGTGATAATAATAAAATAATATATAATCCACAGGATGCGAGCTAGATAGCAATACTCTTGCAAATTTTATTAAAATTAAACTTCATTAATATAATATTTCAAATTTAAACTCGTTTAATGACTGTGTTTTACCTAAACACTTAGGAGTCTAATGTTTGATTAAAGTTAGCATATATGTAAATAATACTAGTTTTTAGACAAGATGCAAAAACGTATATATTTACTAAACGATATTTAATAACAGTTTGGTTTACAAATTAAGTAAATTTCATTAGCATGTACATATGTGTGTATATTTGGGACGAGATTTGTATAATATATAGGTGTATAAATTGATGATCAATATTTAACTTTAACTCTCTTTAAATCTTGAGGAGTGGAAATATTTAATATTTCTATTTCCTTTGCTCTGGTATCCGAGGTAAAGCGCGGCGTTAAGTTTCGCCACTTAACACGCAATGCCTCCGAATTTGGCGGAAAGTGGAGAACGGAGTGTCTTGACACTAGGTTCCCTTTGCCTACCCTGCTTTGTGCAGGATACAACGTGAAGCTTATTCTAATTCTTTTACTCTCTAATCTAATAGTGTGGCCGTCCTCGACATTCTGCTCGATGTCGAGACATACGTGTCGAGTTGCGTCTTGACACTAAGTCTTTTTGACTACCCTGATATGCGGAAAAAAGTCTGAAGCTGCTTTATTAAATTTATTTACTATGAAGGTGAGAGTGAGATCGCACCTCATAGTAGGGCAGCAATAGATGTGATTATGGGTTCGCTTCCCACTCGGAAAAATCATGATACAAATGGTTACTTTTGTAATTTCTTTGATTTTGATTAAAACAAACGCAACGCTGATTTCCGCTATCACATTTGCCGCTTCTGCTATGCGGGAAGTTGGTATTTTTATTTTATTTGACAAGCAAAACTTATCGTATAGTCACATACACATGAACCTAAACGTTTATCTTACTTATTATTATATTAGGTAGCTTTGTTTACGACGAAAATATAATAATTTAGTTTTTCTACTGTTCTGATTGAGTTCTAAGTCGCTGATACGCGATCCGTAGTCGACTTCAATTTGTTTGCCTTTTCGCTATTATAGTATTATTTTTTCTTGTAGATTTAAAACTATCACTACAATAGCCCCAATAAATATATACTATCACGAGATAAACCGTAGGCGTTTATTAAAATCCTTGGAATCCAATTACAAATGTCGTTTGAAATGAACAGTGTGTCGAAACTCAGCATTACGTTACATTCCTATAGGCAATTGTTTAGGCTACGGTGTACAGCATTATTAGAATACTTCGACGCCCATTCGAAATGGACCGACGATATGTCAACACTAGCAGTTCTGTTTAAATTTAAGCTTTAATTTACATCAATCAGGGTCTAGAACGGAGCATAATTTTGCCACTCTCCTAGTTGATCCGCATTTGCCTAATAACAGACCAGTTATAAACTTGGCTAAGCTAAGGACGAACTAGATTCTATAAATAGAACACAAGGTGCCATAGTTTCCTAATCACAACGGGTTGTTATTACATCAGCGTCAAGTGACTGAAATTTTCTACACCGGATTATTAGGGATTAGGCACTTGACTGCTGAATGCAAAATGTTCTTTATATAATCGAAATAAGTTAAGGGAAAGGTTTCTTTCCATTTCCAGTTTAGTGTTTAGAAAATTTATAGGTAGCTAGTTTATGCTAATAGTTTAAGTTAACGTAATTGAATAAAAGTACTACTATATTTAACTTCTTCTATAATAAAAATGCGACCGGTCGCTGTCTGTACGTTAAAGATATATATATATATACCTATGTATATTGTTGGGGGCATTTTTTTGAAAACAGAACCCGAACTCCTAGCCCCAAAAACGATTTAACCGGCTTGAACGTAGTTTTGAATATTGTATTTTGTAACTCTTGGCCTCTCGTCTCTTAACATTTAGTGTTTATTTTATATCATTCGATTCACAAATTAAAATGTTACAACAATTTAAAATCTGTTCACAAAATTGCTATAAAATAACTGTTTTATTATAATGTTTGAAACTTCAATTTATACAAGCGAAGCCGCAAGCGGGTCCCTAGTATAAAATATAACATAATGTAGAATTTATCTCGTAAAGTTAAGCTACGTAATATTATGATATATAAATCCTTCTGTGTTGTGGCAAATTTTCTATACATATTCACTTATCATATACGCGGTACGCCTAAAATGTACATACATCAACCGCTTTCAGCGCCTTGATAAAAAATATTGCAAATAATAGAATTAGAAGATTGTTACATTATATAAATAAGCTTCGCAAATACGCCAGATTGCGGTAATCGAATGCAAGGTTTAGATTAGTAGCAATTAAAATACGAGTAACATTATTCTAGACCGGGCGCCGGCGCGGGCGGAGTCTGCGTTTTGCGTCTTGCTTAATGATTGAGGCATGCTGCCTTTGAACTGCTAGTAGAACTGTCTTTTATAAGTTATTTTTTTAAGTAAAATTAATTGAATATCAGCATCTATTTGATAATGATTATGGATATACTATAATGATGATGCATTTTTAGAATCCAAACTGTTCTTAAGCTTCATGTTATCCATAACAGATTGCAATTTACATCAGTAGTCCTATCTATTTACAATTAAAATGTCTAATCTTTAATGTATCCTATTTTTTCCCGCTTTTTTCGGCATAACAGCGTAGTTGAGAGAACTCAGTATCAAGGTTTCATTCGTTTTCTCGCTTCGTTCTTTTCTTCAATACCAATATAATAATTTGAAAGAATTAAGTTAAAATCTGTGTACAATTTAGGTATATACAACACAATAATGAAACAAATAACATTAGAACGTTCCTTAATGAAACAAAGCAATTTAAAAATACGTATTGCCATATAAATGTTTTATTTTTTTTCCTTTTTTTTTCAAGTTCCCGCTGTATCCCGCAACAGCAGGGTAGGCAGAGGGAACCCAGTGTTAAGACACTCCGATACCCACTTTCCGCCGAATTCGGAGGCATTGCGTGTTAAGTGGCGGAACTTAACGCCGCGCTTTGCCTCTGATACCAGAGCGAAGGAAATGGAAATTTTAAATATTTCCACTCCTCGAGTGGGAATCGAACACGTTCGTGCCACTGCGCCACTACTGGTAAATGTATTGACCTATATTTTCATAAAATAAATAAAAATAAAGGAAGATTTTTTCTAGCTAACTTGCCAGATTGAAATCCGTACCGAGGTTAAAATATGGTAATTGCCTTCACATATTTGTTGACGTGCGCCTACTAATTAACTAGTGGAATTAAATTATCGTTTACTATGCTATATATTTCATATATTCAATAGTTTTCTATTAAAATGATCAATAATACGTCAAGTATAATATGCGACGCATTTAAATCTGAAATAATCATTTCATTTTAAGTAGGTATATGTGATACCTACTTAAATAAAAATCCTCCCTCCTCCACTTTCTGTGAAAGATTGCACGATTAGAGGTGAAACTCTAAGTCGTGCTTTTGTAAATAAAGTATAAATGACGTAGAATAATGAAAAAAGTTTACGAATTTTAAATGCTATAAGCGTATCTCTTGCTTGAATAACTTACATAAAAGGAAACACGTGTATCTATCTCCACAAATACCTAAGCATTTTTTTGCAAAAAAATCGAATTAATAAGCTAATATATTAATAGTAAAACATTTTACTCAGTTTTCATCTCGACAAGTGCGCCTGTCCTTCGTCAGAACAGTAGGTTACAGGTAATGACGAGTGAAGGGAACGCGTAGGCAGTTACCATTACATTTAGTAGCTCGTATTGAAATAACTGATGCCTACAAAGATACCTTATTATAATAGGAGAATCATTCGTCAAATTTGATTGAATGTGGTCATTTTATGGGTTCCTAGGCCGTTAATCGATTTTAGTTGTTATTTATGAGCTAATAAATGTCAGAATTGTGTGTCTAATGATTACGTGCTATAAAAATGATGGTGATGACAATTTCTCATGATAGAATCTTGCAATTTATTTGATTGTTTAGAAAATTGGCACCTTTGTTGTTGTATAAATTATTATGAACAAGCTGTAGTTAGTTGGGGTCAGTCGTGCCGCAGTGGTAGGAACGTGTGACTGTAATTGACTGGTTGTGGGTTCGATTCCCACTCGAGGAGTGGAAATATTTAGTATTTCCATTTCCTTCGCTCTGGTAAATCAGAGGTTAAGCGCGGCGTTAAGTTCCGCCACTTAACACGCAATGCCTCTGAATTCGGTCGAAAGTGTGGGACGGAGTGTAGGTACACTAGGTTCCCTCTGCCTACCCTGTTGTGTGCGGGATACAGCGTGAAGCTAAAAAAAAAGAAAAAATAAATAAATAGCTGTAGTTATATATTAATATACTAGCGACCCGCTCGCGGCTTCGCCACGTGAACTACCACTTTCATCCTCTATTGCCTCTTTGGGATTGCTTTTTTTTTTATAAAAGGAGGGTAGTCTATATTTGACTTTCGTCACTAATTATGTTCATGAGAAAATCATCGATACATTTAGTGCAATGTCTATATTATTTGATAACATATAGCGATAACTATTCTAGTAAGAAAACGTACGAAATCTGCTATCATATGATAGTAGATTTCGTACATATATACCATCTGGTATATAGTATTATAAACCGGTTATAATATCTTAAATAAACTTTACGCTTTTTATTTTACAATTGTGTTACTTATTGATATTAAAAAATAGCTTTACTTGCAAATAATCAATGCAATTTGACTTTGCCAGTTTTTTACTTTTCTGCGGGAACTGTTTTGAATACCAGGGTAATTTTTAAAAAAAAGAGAGATGACCTCATTAACTATTTTCCTGAGAAAATTCATTCATTTCAGTCAAGGAGTTTAGATCTTTCATTCTCACTATATACTAAACATACATAAGTTTCATCCACTGTTTCAACCTCCTAGGGTTTGATTTTTTATAAAGTAGCCTATATGACCGCGTCTTCTATAATCTTCTTTACGAATTCCCGTCAAAACATAACAAATAGAAGAGATACAGATTTTTGCATTTTTATAATAATAATTTTAATGAGTGCGGATATGTCTAATACAATGTCAACTATATAATAACAAATGGCGCTACCCGTTACAGAAAACATAGTGACATCTGTTGTCATATAGATTATATAAATATATAGATTATATAAAGTTTTATTTATAGACCGGTCAAATGTATATTTAATAAATGTTATGCTTATTTTATTTTATAATTATTTTAATTAGTGATATTGAAACAAATTTAGCTTCACTCGTGAACTATCGACATAATTTGAATATTTTTTTTTAATTTTATTTTTCTGCGGGAGTTGTGTTAAATACCAGGATGAAAACTATCCCATATGTTGCTCTAACTTCTAAACTAACTCCATACAAAAAATCATTAATTTCTACCCGGTAGATATCAGTATATAAATGATTTACTTATATCGGTTTTTTATTTTTTCCAAAAAAACTACATGGAAAACCGGGATAAAAACTATCCTATATGTACCTTTGGACTATAAGCTATCACTATACCAAAATTCATTCATTTCTGTCCAGTAGTTTTTGCGTGATTGGCGAACAAATTAACAGACAGACAGACAGACAGACAGACAGACAGACAGACAAAAATTCTACTGAGTGGTTTTTTCGCCTCTGTTATCGATATTTTAACATACCCAATTAAAATTTTTCTGAAATTTTTCATGTACAGGATTCACATTTCTACTCTTTTATTATATATATAGATATATAGATAAGGCTTGTACTTATATAGCTACAAGTATAGTATACAACTAAGTTATTTATTCTAGCTTTAATAAAAATCTTTTACACTGTTATTGAATTTTTCCACACGAAATGGCATTTATTTGTATGAGGCCATTGTGGCGTTGAGGTTCAGCGTCTGATTGTTAAAATGATTAGTTCTAGCTTCGATATCCACCAGGGGGTATTTATGTTATATTTAATATAACATTGTATTCAGGGTACAGGTTAGTAATTTATAAATTTAAAAAATAAAAAACTAATAATATTTTTATAAAATGCAACTTTGGCTGTATGAGCTACTGGCCGATTATAGTTTATAAAATTAAAAAAAAGAAAGCTTGACGGGAGCATCGTTTGGACAAAGTGATGCGTAGGAATTTATTGATATTAATTATTTAATACATACAAGGGTTATATTTCAATAGAAATTCAACATTTAAAATTAATTAGTAAATTTAACAAATGCAAGGCAAAAACCATCTACCATGAATATCACAAAATAATCAGATTGTCATATTGAGGTGCATATTTGTAAATTATGAAGACTCTTTTGGTGAGTTCTTGTAACATTATTAAAATTAAAATAAAATTTTCATGAAATTAGTATAAAATTATGAATAATAAAATAAAAATGCATCAAATATTTAAAGCAATAAATGTTTAGAATATGAGAAACGTAAAATTTACTATACAAATAATAAAGTGTCTACCGCGTCGCGTCGTTTGTTATAGGTACGTGAAAGCCTTATAAAAGATTTCCCACAGGAAGTTTCGAAAAAAATTAAGATATTTTTTTAAGTTTCCAACCGAAAGGACATTTATGTGAGTGTACAGCTTCCTTTTTACTACAATCAATAATACGATAATACGAAATTTTAAAGTTACCTTTTTAAGAAACTGCCACTTGGAGAAATAATTACAATTTTTTTTTCTGTTCTGCTCTTCAAACAGGACACAACACGGCGTTGAGTTGCGCCATTCACTACTCTGCTAGGTCGAAAACATGATATACTCTCTCGAAAATGCTTAAATAGAAGCGCAGACGTCATATAATACGGAAAGGAATATAATCATGATGGTAGCAGTTTATTATAATTATACACTGTATGTATTTATTCAAGTTACAACAAAGGAGAATAAGATTTAGAAAATGTATAAAAATTTGAACGTATTGTACGGGTTCGAAGCCCGGTGAGTTATAATTTTCATATGCATTCTAAAAATGTTTCTATACAGTAGTTGTAAATAGCACTTTAAAACTGCAAAAACATAGGCAACTAGTAATCTCTTTCGCGCTTTGTTTAGAATCAGAGCCGAGAAATGAAAAAAAAAAAATTAATCAACACAATCAACGCGTCACAGTCAAACGCTAGATAGTCTCAAATTGAAAACGTGATGGCTTGAAAAAAATATGTAGAAAAATGATTTCCCATAGACAAACGTATATTACTTTCTATAAATGCACGGTTCGGTCATGACGTGACCACACCTGTGACCTAGCCTGATCCCAACTTAATCTAGATCTGTCTTTATAGTATTACTTGGTTCACACGCTAGCATAATTAAACAGAACGATAGAAATAACATACTTGTGATATTTCAGAAATATATTTATAGTTATAAACGTGGTGGTTGTGGATTCGACTGCCATAAAAAAGATTGATCATATTGAAGTTATTTTCGTTTCTCAGCTTTGATAGGGCAAGCATTTACGCGGCTGCAAAATTTCGCTTCAGTTTCGAATTCAGCCAGATAGCTGAGAATGGAGTGTCGTAAAACTAAGTCCTCTCTATCTATCCTGCTATGTGAGAAAAAGTGTGAAGCTAAAACAATATTTTTTCAATAAGTATGTAGCTATTGCCGTCATGTATACCAATTTGCCCACCTATGCCAATTTTCTCTACCTTTTTCCTTCACTCCATGTAATAGGTATCATTAATATAATCATATATATACATAAATTACAAATAATGATGAACAAGATGTATAATTAAATGAATGAACGATAAAGCTGGACGGTCAAGTGGATAATGATTAGTTTTGTAAGTACTCCCATAATTATGAACATGCTACGCAAATGAAAGTTTTTATAACTACAAAAATCTATAAACTCCATTAAAATAGAAATTGTATAAGAAAATGGCACCGGCAAAGATTAACTGTGGTAGCTGAGAAAAGCATTCAATGCCTTGTAAGTATCAAGTGTAGACGCAGTTAAAAGCGGTAAATACAGTGTTTTGCTTCACTGTTAGTCTAGTTAGCGTCGCATCATTATAACTCATGGGTCCATATATAGATTCCTTTATTTCTATTTTATCCTTGACAACTTTTAAATATTTAAAAAGAATACATGCATTTTTTTTGTAATAAAAGTGTTAACTTGACCCGCTTTCACACATTTTGGCGGAAAGTATTCGTTTTATAATGCCATTCGTTTATCTTGAAACCGATAAAACGAGACGACACGATAAGAAATTGTAATTAAGATTTTTTTTAACTCTAAATGCATATATTACACATACTTTTTTAAAACATTAACATGTATATTTTTCCACAGCTTTACGATTTTTTCCGTTGTCAGGATCAGGTTAGGTCAGGGTAGTCAGAGAGAATCTAGTGTCAGCACCTAATCTTAAGACACTCCGTTCTTCACTTTTCGTCCGAAAACGAAACATTGCGTCTTGAGTGACGGAAACCAACGCTGCGCTTTGTCTTAGTTTAGTATAATGAAGATATTTTTTTATAAATTATTTTGGTTATCTATTCCCCCAAGTGGAAACCGAATTCACAACCATTGCGTTTACAGTCAGAGGCTGTCCTACTGCGCCACATTGGTCTTATATACACATATGTACATACTGAATAATAATACAAGGTAGCAAGAAGCACGTTTCATTCAAAGATTTGTTCTTCCTCGAGCGTCTCGCTTCTTGTCCGTTTAAATTCCCGAATTTCAAGTGGCTCGCTGTCTCATTGATTCGTTATATTGCTTCTGGTTTTTTCCTCTAATGGGACATTATTGTGCGAATCACGACCGCGTAAAAAAATGTCGGCTAATAACAACGATTCTGACGGCGCTATTGCTGCCGTATTATTCTGGCTGCGTAAATACAACATTGTATTGAATGTTATATTTATATTCTATATTAAAATAGTATATAAATTTATTTATTATTACTAATTTACTAATAGCTATTGTGGCCATCATGTCGTAGTTGGGCCGATTTTACAGTAAACGCGATTGCGGCGAGAGCGGTTGCGGCTTCACTTCCTACTCGGAGGAATGATTATATTTAAGGTATTTTTATTTGATTTTTAGAAGCAGTAGTAAAATAAATGCGGCGTTGAAATCCGTCACTCAACAAACAATGTATCGAATTTGAACGGAAAGCTAAGATCTAAGAGTGACAATTTCTTTCTGACTACTTTGCTACGCCTCCTCTTTTATATATTGAAATTCGTTTCAGCACAGATTGTATGTTATTAAATCAGCAACATCGTTCGTGTTCCAAATTGAATACATTAAAAACTGACACAAATAAGACTTAGCAATAAGAAATATAAATACGCAAAGTTTCCAAATGGGCTGCACACGATCCATCAGACGCGAGAGCTGTCTTTATTATTTATTCTAATGCATGTTAACGAACGTCGGCGAAACTAGTTGTCTTTTGATTCGAATCAGACGATCAAAAGGTAGCTAATTTTTTGTCGGTCTCGAGTTCGCTTACCTCATAAGTAGCCGGAATACGTGTGTAGCTGTAGGGTGCAGGATTGTTGGCAATTAGACGTCTTTTTACAAAGCTGGTTTACAGTTAGTGCGTCCAGGGCGTCTTCCTTCTAAGGAGACCTGTCCTGGTCACAGGAATGCATCAATATTGTGCCGTTGAGGCGACGTTCCGCCTCGCGGTCAACGCCTGCTTTCTAGTTTGTTCCCATTGATCACGCTAAACTCGCCATTGAATTCCCCATTGATAAGGTCAAAGTTAATCTGCAATCTTTATTCATGTGTACATGCGTTAGTTCAGAAAATTGAAATGCCTATGCTGTTGATAATATCGAAGCTTGTTAATAATATTTTAATGAATTGATTTTATGTAAAGGCGGAAATACAAATGTTTGTCTAGTAGGTATGTGTTGTGCAAGAATTTAAATTGCATCCTGTAATTTTTTATCGTTTCTTTTTTGTAAAATTATGTAACCATGTAAGTGCAACGTGTTACGTGTAGAGGAAAAATATATAAATTAAAGACACTTAAATAGGGCAAACCCTATTAATAGGGTTTGTCCTACAATCTTAGCATCACAAATCCCTTAGAGTGGCATAACGATGTGCAACTGAATTCATTGAGAGCTTGATCACGTATGAGAAGTGGCTCGCGGTCCGACCGCTGGCTAGCGGGCCGACGGCGGACGTCGCCGATTACAGCGTAAGAAATCCTCATTACATCAATTGTGACATATGAGTTGGACAGAATACGTTTGAAATACAAAATATGATCGTGCATTCCACTTTATAGCGGACGAAAACCATCAATTAACGTGGTGTTAATAGTCCGCGCTCGCAGCAATTTAGTTTCGTCAAACACTCATTGAAATTGCTCAGAGTTATTTGGAATTATAAAAAGATGCTTTTCAAATGACGTTTCAGCTCGTTAATGTGGCTAGAAATCATTAATGAACGGGTTATGTCTATACTAGTTGTTGGTTTTTATAAGCATTCACTGAGAGACATGTGGGTACGTCCAATTTAAGATTGGAAAGTACATAGTTGATATGAGAAATGAGAGCAAAGTAAGCAATGATCGCTGGTTCCGGTAGTGCAAATATGTACACTTCCTTCGTCGATTAAATGAGCTTAATTATTATTTGTTGGTTGTTTCGCTGCTTGTAACTTTTACTATCTGCATTTGATAAATAAAAGTGTAAACAAGTTTTGATTAAAATCAATCTTTATAACATAACAAGCGGATGTTTTTATAGATTAAGAAAAAACGTTAAATTATTGTTTTGACGTGTGGTAAGGTTATTAGTAGTATAGTTGTACTTAGATCGTTATGTTCTCTTGATGCGAATAATATAAAAAATACGATCATTACGTTCTACAATTTATATAAGTTAGTTTGTATGTATTTGTTACGTTTTTTGCGCATACCGGGCAGTCAGAGAGAACTTGGCGTCAAGACACTCCGTTATCCGCTTAGTGTCTAACTCAACGTCGTGTTTTACTTTGAAATGAAATTATTTTTAACAGGATTGAGTGCCTACGTTTTTGGTATTTCAAAATACATTTCGTACATACACGTTTCGAATATTTTACAGTAGTCCGTGGTCTTAGATGCTGGTGAATTTATTATTCTATCGAATGGGAAACGAACCTACAACCAATCGTGATTACAGTCAGATATTATTTCATTGCACCATTACGGTCTCAATATTTTTTTTTAGCTTCACGCTGTATCTCGCATATAGTAGGGTAGGCAGAGGGAACCTAGTATTAGGATACTCCGTTTCCCACTTTCCGCCGAATTCGGAGACATTGCGTGTTAAGTGGCAGAACTTAACGCTGCGCTTTACCTCGACACCAGAGCGCAGAAAATAGAAATATTAAATATTTCCACTACTCGAGTGGGAATCGAACCCACAACCAGTCGTTTAGAGTCACACTTTGTGCCTCTGTGCCACGACTGGCCCCAATATCAATTTTTTTATGTAAATTAATTATTGACTTGTATTATATTACGTTATATAAATTTCAGTATGAAGTTCCATTATTTCGCTCTAAATTATAGCAAACACTCAAGGACTAGCTGTCAACAGTATTGTATTGTATTAGATTTTGCGTAGGTTGTGGTTGATTGATTTATTACTATAAAGCTCAAACTAATTAATTCTTTTGTCACTTCAATTATTCTTCGCAGTTCATATTTATATTCTCTTTATTATATAGTTCTTTTTAATACTATGACATCGTCTTGTTGTTGAGAAGTGTCTAACTATATAATGATTGTAGTTCAATCCCACTCGGTAGAATATTTTATGTTAAAAAAAAACTTTTTGCACTGTGGTTATTCGAGGCTTTAGGTATTATCTCTTAATGTTAATTATACACATAAATACCTATAGTGTCTTAACAATACCTTATTTTTGTTTTCTTAAATGGATTATATATAATGTCTTTAAATATGCAAAAACCTAGTGTAAAAACATTCCGTTCGGGTAGGTATTACAGTTTAAGAGGCAGAACTCAACGCTTTGCTTTATCTTAATTTAAACTTATCCATACTTATATTATAAATGGGAATGTCTGTGTGTTTGTCTGTCATGCGGCTGTTCTCTCTGTTACACGGCTAATCTACCGGTCCGATTTGGATGAAATTTAAAATGAAAGTTTATTAAAAATAACTGTGTCTAACATAGGCTACTTATTTTTTCAACAATCAACCTCTAAAGGGTTGAAATAGGGGATGAAAATTTGTATGAAAAATCTACACCACTTGACCGATTGTAATGAAATTTGGCATAAATATAGTTGATAATCCAAGGTTAAATATAGGCTACTTTATTTTTCAAAAATCCATCCCCTAGGGTTGCAATACACCGCAACAGCTATGTATGTAGTTACGCGGCAAAGCCGCGAGCGGGCCGCTAGTATGTAGTACACAATAAATTTTGAAGATCAGTAGATCTTTAGATTCGGAATGCTGAATAGAAATAAAAAATGAATCTTATACTTAAATATCATTATACTAACCATTAAATAAATATACGTTATGGTAAACAGATTTGATTCATTGATAAAAATTCTGCCACCAAAAAAAAATAAACCACCTATGTACTCGTATTGTTTTACAATATCACGATTTTACCTATAGGTCTTGAATTTAAAGCACGTCTTCCTTAATTATACGACTTTGTACGCAATAAATGTTTTGCACTGCTGAGTTGAATGTACAATTGCAAATATACTATAAATAACTTTGATTTTTTTTGTAAGGTATCAAAATTTAACGTATGTACATTTTTTTTGTTTTTTTTTTAATATTTTTGCAATGAGAATAATACGTGTATGAGAAACTTTGGATTTCTTTTAGCGAAAAATTATGTAGGAAGCCATACTTCAAGTTTATAAAGAAGTTGAAAAAGTAATATTGTTTGTTGTTGTTTGATGTTTTTAATATTACACACCACCATGTGTAGACATATACTTGTGTGACTTACACAAGACTAACTAATCTACTTCTAAGGAACATGTTACTCATAGAGACACTAAGATCTAAGTTCTATAAGCCTAGTAAATTATTAATGGCAAAACATAATATAATAGTAATTAGAATTCAAAGAAACCTATTTTAAACGTATTGGTTTAGTATATTTTGTCAAAAATAAATTTTAGAAAACCGTCGGATGCTACCCGAAAGAAAAAACGTCGAGTTTTCTATAATATATTTTCACCAAAATATATGGTACCAGTCTATTTTAAAATAATTTCATTTAAAAATGACTAAAAATCACGAAAACATAAGAATTTAGTATTAATATTGTTTAAAAAATTAGCCTGAATCGAAAGTCCGTTATAAACAAAAAAACTAAATGTAAAGAGATCATTCAACTTTTCACCAGTATACAAAAATGTTTATTGACTTTATATATTACGTGACAGGAAATACTTTGCAAGATATAAAATTCGTGCATAACAAAAAAATATATAATTAATATTTTTAAATAAATTATAAGGTATTAGTGGGGAACGGAGTGTCTTTACCCTAGGTTCCCTGTGGCTACCCTGCTCTGTGCAGGACACAGTGTGAAGTTAAAAAAATATATAAGATACACAGTATTCTGAAATAGGATATAGAAATTATAAAACAGTCATTCCATTTTATTTCTAGCAAAATATCATAAAATATGCGATCACTAGTATATTTTTAGTATCAGGTAAAACAATTTTAGAACAGTTTTTTAGAAAACCGGAAACTATTAGCATTTCTATCGTCTTACTTTTTAGCGTTGATAAAATATTGATTTCGCGAACTGAATTCCCTAATCCACTTAAAAGCTTTGATTTTTTTAAAAAGTCTTCAATATATTGGTACTAAGAGAGTACGCGGTTAAGATTTTGAGAGCTGTGACAAATTAATAGTTTTATGGACATGAATAATGCCCGTCGTTCGATACATATTATTTTCCAGTTAAACGTAACTAAGAGCTATAGGCGCCAAGTTAATCTTAAGATTTATCGCCTGTCAAACTAGATTCTTACGAGAAATGTGTTCGGTTATTTTTATATATTCCACAAATTAGCATAATCACATTAGTCGTTCAATAGGCCACCAGGATTGTATTTGGAAGATTTGAAGAATTTTTTCTTCTTAATTGTCTCAATTTACTGTTCTGGTAGAATTAATATTGAAGAATGTAGTAATATAGGAATAGAGGCCACCATGGAGCAGTGTGTGATCATAGACTCGATGGTTATAGGTTCGATCCCCATTCGATTCATTCGAGAGAATGATTGTATTTATATTATTTTCATTCCTCCGCTCTGGTACCCAAGACAAGGCGTTAAGTTAACCACTTAACACGCAATGTAATAGAGTTACCGGCGGAACGTGAAGACCGACATATCTCGACGTATCTCGACACTAGGTTCTCTTTTACCACCTTGTTATGCCAAAAATGGCGTAAAACTAATAAAAATAAAATAATAAATACCTTGCTCATTATATTGTAATCTTTTAAGAATTCTGGGAAAGTGGAGGTGTATAAAAGTGTGAAAAAAAAATTAAATAAAGTATAACGGAAAACAAGCATTCAACAATACGGTAGCCACTTCGTTAATTTAACATATCCGATTTGACATAATTGTCATATACATTTTTTAAAAAGACCTGTTACTTAAAATTTTAACGAAACTGATACATGGACGTATAATAATACCATATTTAATTATAACAGCTTCACGCCTTTTTCCTTATAGTAGGATATGCAGAGAGTACAAAGTGTCAAAACGTAGAACGGAGAACCGTTCATTTCTATCGAGTAGTGGGACTTACTATATGTTTGTTGTTGTTTTAGATTTACCACTGGAGAAACTTAAAATAATTCTAAAAAATACTTTAATAAGTAAGGCTTATTATTCTGTAGAAGTGTATTTAATCTTCATTCCACGCATTTTTATCCTTTAAAGATTAGAGTCCAATGCCGGTTTAGCTAACCATTGTATCAAACAATAAAATTGTAATTTTTATATTTAAAAAGAGCAACTGCTGAGTTTCTGGCCGGCTCTTCTCAGCAGAACTGCCTTCCGAGACGGTGGTAGCTAATGTACATTCGACGATTGAAAAGTGCTATTTAAATAAAGATATTTTGAATTTGAATATGATGAAATACGAAAAGAATTTAATTATAATTATTTTCCCGCGTGGAAATCGAATCCGTAACCATCGCGTCTACTTTCGCCTACACGATGTTACGCTGCTCCACGATGATTTCAACGGTACTGATGTGTTTTAAAAAAATAATAAATCTTAAGGTCTGTCTATTTTATACCATAAATATAATTTATGCGGAACAAGTTTCAAAACATGATTTTTATATAGACTACTAATACTAATAAAACAATATTTAGGTTAATTTCTTTATATTTTTATAACTCAATTATAATTTTTATTTTGGACGGAATGTTAGTAAGTTTAATTATGAGCTTATAAATATATACATAGTTAGTTTATGTAAAATTGTTAAAATTATAAGGAATAAGCAAGACTTTTTGGATATTATTGTAAATTTTAAACTTTAGTTATTTTCGCCTACCTTAACTACACAGTTAGGTAGGCGACGCTGCGGACGAGTCGCTAGTAAAATATAAACATACAAACACACATTATTACGTCTTTTATTAATTATCTTTTTAATATTTTTACGTATTAGATATTAAAAAGTTAATTAATTAGAGAATTAAAACGGACACGCTTAAATTGATGTTGACCAGAACATCAACACCTTGTATCCCGTGTTAGACACGGGCATCATATTTTTTTTAGCTTCACGCTGTATCCCGCACACAACTAGGTAGGCATAGGGAACCTAGTATTAAGACACTTCGTTCCCCACTTTCCGCTGAATTCTGGAGGCAATGTGTGTCAAGTGGCGGAAGTTAATGCCGTACCTTACCTTATTACCAGAGCAATAAAAATGGAAATATTAAATATTTCCACTCGTCGAGTAGGATGCGAACCCACAACCAGTCGCTTTACAGTCACACTATGTGCCACGACTGCGTCTGCATCACGACTGACCACATATTTATTTTACTAAATTATTTATAATATTTATAATTGAAGAACAGAGTGTCTTGATATTACGATCTCTCAGATTATTCCGCTATGCTGGAAGAAGCGTAAACCTGCTATAATGTTTTCAATTGCCATCACTATCAATGTTCAAGGAAATCGGACGACAAATAGTAGGTAGTAATTAGCGAGAACATCATAGTAAGAATGAAGAAGGGCGTGCTCAGGTGGTTTGGGCACGTAGGGAGGATGAGTGATGGAAGAATGTTAAGAAAGATATATGAAGCAAAGGTGAGCGGTAAGAGAGGCAGGGGAGACTTCGGTTGACCTTCGAAAGCACAGTATCGACGATGCTGGAGGAAGGTCACGTAAAAAACCTCATTTTTTTGTACACCCCGGAGGGCGCGTATGAATAGGTTGATGATAGTGGACAAGGCGAAAGAAGTATGCAGAGACCGTAGCATTTGGCGCTCCGTTCTCCCTGACTAACCCGCAAGGGATACGGCGTGAAGTTAAAAAAAAATAGTAGTTCAAAACAACATTGCAATATTTTGGTTTACAGATAAGTTACTTGAAAGATATATGTAGGTAAAGTTGATAAAAATGAGTTGAAAGGAGTAGAAATATTTAGTTACTTTTTAATTTCCCAATTTTCAATATTAATTTATCTTAGGTTTTCTATATCCCACACTAACTTTAATACTGTAAGATATAAGCGTAGTCGCACATAGAATAACATATCTAGATACCAAATACAAACACGAATACCATATTTAAATAGGTATACAATTATACAAGAATACAAAAACTCAAAGATCATCAGTATGCATACGTAAGGCAAGAGGAATCCTAAGTTTAACGCAATTAACACATCGGCTCGTGGACGACCTGATCACGGCCGGCGTATTACCCCTCACTTCCTTATTCAAGCAAAGCAAATAAAGATAAAACGTGCTTATAATCGCTCGGTCATGATCGTTAAATAATTAAAAATAAATGGAAAATCGGAAAGGTAGCAACACCCGAATGAAACTAACAACTTATGGTCTGTTCGTTTTAAAGTAAATAACATTTCTTTGTAGTTTCACGCTGTATCCCGCACAAGCAGGGTAGGCAGAGGGAATCTAGTATTAAGACACTCTGTTCCCCACTTTCCGCTGAATTCGGGGCATTGTGTGTTAAGTGGCGGAACCTAGCGCCGCGATTTGTCTTGACACCGACCAGAGTGACCAGAAGGGAAATATAAAATATTTCCAGTCCTCAAGTGGGAATCGAACCCACAACCAGTCGTTTACAGTCACACGCTTGTGCAGCAAGACACAGCACCACGAATAACTTTTGTCGATTTTATAATTGCTTGAATGTTTTTTTTTTACATTTATGTAGAGATTAAACCACTGAATTTTTTGCCTTCCAGTTAATTAGAGTCGTAGAGTGAAGAGTTTAAAACCAAGTTATTACATAATTTTAGTATATATCTGCATATATATTCAACTGAATGGGACCCCAAATGGGAATGCCAAAATCATAACGGTCCACAATGATGTTAATTGTTGAAATGTTATTATTTTATTGATACATAAAAACACATCAGAGTTTATTAAATTATTTTATTTATTTTTATGCATTCGTTATGCAGTTTTGTACATTTTTAATTTTTATTCATTTTTATATCGTTATCCGTATTGTAACTTTAATTGTACTAATAATTAATGAAAACGAATCTAAATTGGCAGTACAAATAATCTATTATATAATTTTAATTACTTAAAGAAACAAATACTTGTGCAAATGATAAAAGCTTACAAACAAAGTATCTTTAAAAGATATTGCTTTAAAAATAATCGAAATAATACACAGGTAAGACATCAGAGAATGTACCATTTAAATTAAATTTATTTGTATACATGCAATAATAATATGTCAAGTTGAGTAGTTACAAGCTTGCTTAATTATAATTAGAGAAAATGATTAACTTTCACCTAAGTATCGTTATTACGTGTGTCTCCAGTGTATAAAAGTTTAGGTCAAACTGACAATTTCTTTTTATGGACGGGCTACATCCGTTATATACTTCCCATAAAAATGATGTGGTGTAAAATCTAGAATAGGGTACACAAATTACCTGAGCATAGACAGCGCTAGAACAAACGATCGGGAAGTTCATTAATTCTTAAATAAAAGCTTTCTAATGTATATGCAATAACGATTTATGAAAGCAGATATTCTATAAAAGTTTATAGCAGCGAGTAAACCCAAATCCCACTTTGCGGCCATTGGCAAATTAAATTCTACTAATATATATTGTGTGCCAATGATTTATGCACCAATAAAGACGTTAGCGCCTAGACCGGCACAAAGAGAGCGATTCGGTTAAGCACCTACGAGTAATAAAAGCTACGCCTGCGGCTAACAGAAGTGAGGAGAAAACAACACGTCGCCAGTATAACTTGACACTCGTAACGGCGCTAGTATACCACAAACGGGATGTAAACCCACTGTTGTTTGTAATTCAAGTATTAACCGCAGGTCTTGTTACGCCGGCCAGTTGTGTAGAAAGTCGTGGACTTACCATATCGAGTGGGCAGGCAGACTGCGGTCTTTCTGAATATCATATTTAATAAGTCATCTAATAGGTAACCTGTTACAAGTATTTAAATTTCAGATAAAAGCTAATGCATACTGGCGTTTTAGATTCATGTTAATTGGAAATGAGAACTGAATGTTTCAAGTTTGTTTATTACATCCACTGTACTTATAAACGTATTATTAAATTTTTATATGATCTACTCTGCAAGGCGATAATTGCTTTTTAAATATTACTTACTTGCATAATTAACTAATAAAATTGTAATTACATTGAAGTTGATAATCAGAAATCTCTAGAGACAACACAATAAAATTAAATACCTCTTTTTATTATCCTTTTAGCTTAAATTAAGAAATTGTAACAAATAATCAAGATATGGGATTTGATTTGCGTTTATTTCGTAAACCTGTATCACAATTGCATTAAGAATAAATTAACTGTGCACGCAAGATTAAGTCTTTGAGTACAAAAGAACTTAATATATTTCGTTATTCGGGTTTGAATACATAGTATTAAATTGGAGTTATGGTAATAGAAGCTTGCGTGACTGCGCTTTGTTACGTTGAACTTAGGGTTACCACACGTCAGGATACTGTCGGCAATTGCGTTTAAGTTGGGCCACTTGTAATGACAGTAGGTGGAAATCGTGATATCAAAATAGTGTATTTAATATATAAAACAACGCGCGAAACTGGACTGTTTTGAAATGTATACATATAAAGTTACAGTTAAAGATTTGTCATATATTTTATATAATATCGTAAAAATATATTTTATGTAGTACAATAATAAGTATCTTGACTAATGTATCATAATTAAACACATTGCTATCTTTGGCGCCCCTGTGTATTGGACATGGGTCCCCTCGGGAGCCTAGCAAAAAACCGGGTTCTTCTAAACCCGAAAATTTTTCATGAGATACATTTTAATAATTGTAATAAACAATATGTGCTTAAGTATATAAATAATATAATAACTTAAAAAATTGTAGCTAAATAGGTAATAGTCTCTAGTTATCAAATTCCCACGTTACCCTAGTCAAAGTATACATTAGCATGTGCAGTGGTAATCTAATTTTACAGCCTTGCATTAGAGCATCCGCACTCAAAACTAATAAAAGAATTTTTAAGATCATCTGAAATGCGGCCAAAGCTATAAAATTATCGTTAGTTACTTGAGCATTCACACAATCGATTACTCTTGATCTTGAACTTAATTACGCTTTTTTGAGCGCTTAATGTGTATTGAGCTTTAAAAATAATAAGAAAATGGAAGTAATGAGGTGAAAAGTGTGTGCATTTGTAACTATTGAATGTTTTTAGATTTGTGTTAATAAATATTGCAAAGTAGACCTTTAAACTGGCAAAAATATGAATTGTAAATTCGTATATACATACTAACATAGCATGTTGACAGAGAGACCCTACTTACAAGTCTCCATCCTCCACCTTTCCACGTAGTTATACTAGAAGAAAAAACAATACAAAATATTTGACACTAAGCTATTAAAGTATGTCTCAACTATGCCACAATATAAATTCACTTCGTAAATATTATTATTATTAAAAATAAATGACCCTTAACTAGTCAATTGGACATGCTCTCACCGCATTTAACACGAGTATGAGCACGATTACACGTCCAATGCGTAAAAGGTTCTATTAGCCCACATTATTGTGCAGTTTACATGAATGTAATGGGAATAAAATGGAAAATAATAAAGTTTTCTCCTTATGTAAAATACTTGGAATTCTGTGACGTAAGTATTTGACTCACCTTTTTGAATTGAAACTAGATATAGCACAAAGCTTCTTCCTCCTTTCATAGCTTTCCTTTTTATTTATTTATTTTTTGGTTTATCACAATAGTATATGTAGTTACAGTATTACAGATAGGATTGAAAAATAAAAGATACATTTGTATTAAAATATAGCAACCATTCTAAAGTATATTATGTTAAACACCACATGCATAAAATTTATGTGAGAGAAATTCGCAAAAAGAATAAATTAAGTCACAATTATTCCTAAAAAAATATACAATGCTTCCACGTAAAATATATTAAGCTAAGCAAAAAATATTGTTATTTAAAGTATTTATAGTATGTGACGATTATAAGTTCTATTCCCACTCGGGGAAATGTTTATTTATTATTTTCATTTCCTCGCTCTGGTTCCTAAGGCAGTGAGTTTCACAACATTACACACGATAGATTTCCGGCGAAAAGTATTTCAGTTCTTTGCTCTGGTAACAAGACAAAGCACAGGTATGAGCTAACGAGTAATGTCTCGGTTTAGGGTGATAAGTGCACACGGACTTGATACCAGGTTCTCTTTAAGCTACTTTTTATTGAATGTAAACCCTATAAATTGTAGTTTTCAATATTTTTGCTTTGATATTCATACAAACATTGAACAAAAAAGGATTTATGTGCTTTTTAATAAAATTAATCAATAGGATATTACTTTTTATGATGATCTCTTTTTTGTTACTGTTACTGTTATGAGACTAGTATTTACGTAGATCATTTTTAAAATACTAAACCACAACTCATACATGTATTCATAATGATAATTTTTACGCAGCTTCACGCTTCTTCCCGTAATAGTGGGGTAGTCAGAACTAGTGTCAAGACAAGGCACCCTCCATTTTACACCAGCTAGATAAGCAGAATACGCCTTGCCTTGCAAATAATTATGTCATTCCATACAATAAATATGTCAAACATATGTCAAATACAAATTAGCTTGTGTAGTATTTATTTTTCAATTTATGATATTTCTATTGCCTTATGGGGCCAGTCGTGGCGAGGCATAAAGTGTGACTGTAAAGCGACTGGTTATGGGTTCGATTACTACTCGAGGAGAGGAAATATTTAATACTTTCATTTTCTTCGCTCTGGTCTCGAGGCACGTGCGTGGCGTGGCGATAAGTTCCGCCACTTAACACGCAATGCCTCCGAATTCGGCGGAAAGTGGGGAACGGAGTATCTTAACACTAGGTTCCCGCTGTCTACCCTGCTATGTGCGGGATACGGCGTGAAGCTAATAATAATGCCTTATTTGGTGGAAATAAAATATTTTAATGTTTGTAATTAAAATTTTTAACTCTCTTTCCTACGTAAACTTTAACAGCCCCAAAATTCATGCAATTCTCGATGCATAATATCTGTAAAAATGGACCAACAGTTTTCCTTTATTTATTAATACGAATATAAACATAGATTTTTCTTGTTACTTTAACGGCATTGTCACATAAAGTTATTGACTTTTAGCCTACAACCAAGCTATAACTAATATACTACTTCTTGGTAACAGATTGTTCAGCGTGTTTGCTCTATGTGAACTTATCTAAAGTCTGTAAACTTATTAAAGACATGCTAATTTTCTAAATTCACCAGAGCGACCATGCTACATTATCAGAGCAGATGCTACATTATCAAAATGAAAATAATAAAAATATATAACTGAATAGAAAATGATGAACAAATTGGCTTTATGTCTTTTATTTGTCCTAAGTAATAAAGATGTGTACAAATATAAAAAAGCTTATAAAAAAATGATATGTTCTTAGTGCATTCATAATAATAACAAAAGCAGCTTGACGCTTTTTCCCGCAGAGGGAACCGAATATCAAGATACTCCTTTCTCTTCTACTGTTCACCGCTCATACATATTGAAGAAAAAATATCCATACATATATTATAAATGCGAAAGTCTGAAAATGTGTGTTTGTCTGTCACGCTTTCACGGCTAATCTACCGTCCCGATTTGGATGAAATTTAGAATGAAAGTAGTAAATAACCATGGGTCTAACATAGGCTACTTATTTTTTCAAAAACTAACCGCTAAAGGGTTGAAATAGGGGAGGAAAGTTTAAATGAAAAACTAAACCGCTTGACCGATTGTAATAAATTTTGGAAAAAAATATAGTTGATAATCGAAGGTCAAACATAGGCTACTTTATTTTTCAAAAATCCACCCTCGAGGGTTGCAACATAACGAAACAATTAGGCAGTATACGCGGCGAAGCCGCGAGCAGGCCGCTAGTATGTAAATAAAAAGAACTTGTGTTTTACAAGGGCACCAGTCCTAAATGCACAAACTGACTATTCAAACGCTTACACGTACGTACATATATATGATTGCAAAAAACCGATATCCATTAAGAATACAAAAAATGGCCCCTCTTGTAGATATAGGACAGTAATGACTCTAAATGGAATATTTAAATGTATACGAGATTATAAAATCTGATGTGTTATCATAGTATCGAGGCTGACCTTTACCGAACAGTTACAGATACAGTGCTCTGTTATACACCTTATTGCGATATGTTTATAGAATTGATATCGTTTATATTGTATTTTAAATAGTTTGCGTCTTGTCCTTAACACTTTATGTTACTTGATAAGTGAATGAAAATTTCAAAATGATAAAAATATCCTGTTTTTTGCTTTATACCTACCTACATAACCGAGCCGGCCGCCGGTCGAAACACCGGTTCGATGGCATGTTAGCCAGCTCTCCTTATTCCCTATTCCCCCCATCATTCTCTTTTCTCCTCCCACGAGGCCGGTTTCCACTAGAACGCTTCTAATATCATTTGGCTTGGCTATGGACAAAGGTGGTTCCTCTGTTCGTTTGACTATTTTAATAAATAAAAAATAATAATAATTTCAATGGTCATTTTTTTACCTTCATTGTCTCTCAAACTGTATATGCAGTGATGCCTTGACATTATCAATTAACAGTACAATTTTTCTTATCAATTGATAATAAACTAGAAAACGCACGCTTATATAAAAACGTTAGATCAACACATAGTGTATGCAATATTTACTTTATTAATTTAATATATTCCAATGTACTATTATAAAAATATATTCTGACTGTACACTTAAACTCTGCTAAATTACATACGTGACAGCTCGTATAATTCAAACACGAAAAGTAGTTGAAAAAAAATTTCTTTTATGTGTTTATAACTATACTGGGTGTATATGTACCTAATTATATGCCAATATACTCCATATATGTACCTATATGATCTTTATCGTAAAGAGATGTAAGAGATATGTCTATCTTTCATCATATATAATCTTAAATATGATTTCTTGTATTCAAAGCATGATTATAGGTTTTAAAGAACGCTACACTCACGCAGTCGACTATTTCTCAAATTCAACGATGGGAGGATACGATAGGTACGTGTTAGTTATGTTTAATTTCGAACTGATGAGTAATATTCGATGTTAACTTCGTGTAGTAGGTATAGAATTGTTATTAGATTTATACATTTTATAAAATAATATTATTGTTAACCTTTGCAATTACAACTTCAAGTGATGTCAGTATTGTGTTTCTGCTGCTATGTTATATGCATATCCAATTGCAAGTTGTGTTGTATTGACCTTGCAAAGATAATTTTATATCCTAATATAATAATGAGGCCATCGTGGTGCAGTGGGACCGCCTGACTGGAAACGGGATTGGTACTTTGTACAATGGTTATATTTAATTAAATTTCATTTCACCGCTCTGGTGATAGGAAATAAGGTGGTTTCAACGGTAGAAGGTGTTTTGCAACAGTGTCTGTATTTCGATTTATTAGAATTTATTAGAACTTACATTATGACCAAATAATCGCTAATTTTGTGAAAAAAACTCACATAGTGTTAATTAACATCTATCATTTATCATCATTCACATCATCTATTGTCAGTAATCTAATGTATCTCAGAGACTTCATACATTTTTGAAAACATTAGATTTTTTACAACTAATGCCCATAGTAAATGCACAGCCAAAATAAATGAACTAGAAAACTAAAATTTGGTACATAATAAAGTTTGCAAATATAGGTTCCTTGGGGAGTATAGAGGAGCACTAAAAGAGAATTTCTTAAAATTTCTAACGGAACTAGAAAACGGTAATTTGCGCAAAAAGTTAAAAACAAAACTGGAAATGGTATGAAAAGGGTCATAACTTCGCCATGAATGAAGTTGCAAGCTTTAACGCGTTCTGAATAATAAAAATAATTGTAGATGTAAAAATTTTATAGGCATACAATTCTATTATTTTTTTCTAATAGTAAATAAATGTAAATAGCACTTTTAAAGAAAGTAAACACACGAAAATTAATTATTTTTAAGCTTTTTGAAATTGACATTTTGAACAATTTAGGTATACTCGTATTTCTTACTTTTTCGTTTAAACTAAATGTAGCTAAAATTTAGCTTAAAGATTAAGTAAGCGCCCGCTTACATTTTCTTATCACGTTACCAATTTATTTTTATATCCATACGTTTTATTACAGTATTAGGTATCACTTAAAAGTCGCACCTATTTAGCGTTCATGGAATGTATCTCATGTATTGGCGATTTTTATTATGAAAAATAAAAAAATCGTTAAAAGAAACAGCTCGATTCTGAACTAAACTTATCTTGTCAAGGACAACGAATGCGTGAAAGTAAAGCACCTATAAAAACCAAAGATCAATATTTTAATAAGAGACATTAGTTTACAATGTAATGTCACAATGAAATTGTTTTTACCGCCTTGTAATTTAAATATTTACTTGTATGTAAATTTAAATTTGTATTAATCTCACTCCTTATGATATGTTTTCATAATAAACATTTTTAGAAAGTATAATATATAAAAATTTAAACGCAGCAGGCTTCGAACCCGTGCCTCTTGAAAACTGCCCAAGTCTTCCGTCTGCGGAACTGGTCGCAAAAAGTCGCAACGCGGCTTTGAATCCTGTTGCGTTCATATATTTATATGTACGTACCTATTGTAAAAAAAATGTCAATTACCTAAGAGTGCTAAAAGCACTTTAAAAATGTTTAAAATATTTCCATGACATTTTCGCCACTTATATTATGATACTAGCGACCCGCTCGCGGCTTCGCCACGTGAACTACCACTTTCGTCCTCTATTGCCTATTTGGGATTGCTTTTTTTTTATAAAAGGAGGGTAGTCTATATTTGACTATCGTCACTTATTATGTTCATGAGAAAATCATCGATACATTTAGTGCAATGTCTATATTATTTGATAACATATAGCGATAACTGTTCTAGTAAGAAAACGTACGAAATCTGCTATCATATGATAGTAGATTTCGTACATATATACCATCTGGTATATAGTATTATAAACCGGTCATAATATCTTAAATAAACTTTACGCTTTTTATTTTACAATTGTGTTACTTATTGATATTAAAAAATAGCTTTACTTGCAAATAATCAATGCAATTTGACTTTGCCAGTTTTTTATTTTCTGCGGGAACTGTTTTGAATACCAGGGTAATTTTAAAAAAAAGAGAGATGGTCTATGTTTGTGATAACCTTGCCTTATTAACTATTTTCCTGAGAAAATTCATTCATTTCAGTCAAGGAGTTTAGATCTTTCATTCTCACTATATACTAAACATACATAAGTTTCATCCACTGTTTCAACCTCCTAGGGTTTGATTTTTAATAAAGTAGCCTATATGACCCTGCGTCTTCAACAATCTTCTTTACGAATTCCCGTCAAAACATAACAAATAGAAGAGATACAGATTTTTGCATTTTTATAATAATAATTTTAATGAGTGCGGATATGTCTAATACAATGTCAACTATATAATAACAAATGGCGCTACCCGTTGCAGAAAACGTAGTGACATCTGTTGTCATATAGATTATAAAAATGTATAGATTATATAAAGTTTTATAGACCGGTCAAATGTATACTTAATAAATGTTATGCTTATTTTATTTTATAATTATTTTAATTATAATTATTTTAATTAGTGATATTGAAACAAATTTAGCTTCACTCGTGAACTATCGACATAATTTGAATGTTTTTTTAAATTTTATTTTTCTGCGGGAGTTATGTTGAATACCGGAATAAAAACTATCCCATATGTTGCTCTAACCTCTAAGCTAACTCCATACAAAAATTCATTAATTTCTACCCGGTAGATACCGATATACAAATGATTTACTTATATCGGTTTTTTATTTTTTCCAAAAAAACTACATGGAAAACCGGGATAAAAACTATCCTATATGTACCTTGGGACTATAAGCTATCACCATACTAAAATTCATCTATTTCTGTCCAGTAGTTTTTGCGTGATTGACGAACAAATTAACAGACAGACAGACAGACAGACAGACAGACAGACAGACAAAAATTCTACTGAGTGGATTTTTGGCCTCTGTTATCGATATATTAACGCACCCAATTAAAATTTTTCTGAAATTTTTCATGTACAGAATTGACTTTTCTACTCTTTTATTATATATATAGATATAGATTTAATAATATTATTTCATAATTTAAAAGGTATACCAAATCAGTTTGTCAAAAGAAGACAATTTATCGAGTATGTTAAAGGAAACCGTGACACTAACCATAAGATCAATGTCTCGAGCCCATTATTGTGTACTCGCATAAAAACATAGAAATGCCATTTATAGCTTGAACGCTTATTCGAAAGCTTTCGTAGCCCTCTTTATAAAAGAGACAATAAAGTGTCATAAGTATATCAGTCCAACAATTAGTATTTATATATTACTAATATTAAATTTCAATATGCTTATTGATTATATTACTTTAACCACGCTAAAAGAGACTGGAGGTAATTATATACGCACAAGTTACCATAATGGCGAAATAAATACGGAAAGGAAATAGTTTCACGTCCTTTTGTTCTGTATACATATTTTAAATTGTTTACAATTTTTTTGTTCGTACTTAAGGGTTACAATTTCTTCCTGAATTAATAAAAAATATACTTTTTGAAAAGCCATCATCGTTTACCTAATCATTTCTCGTCTTGTGTTCAAATTCAAAATCGTTTTATCTTAATATACACTAATAATATATGACCAAGTCCCTCCCCGCATCTGTCTGTCTGTTCACATACGTGAACACTTGAATATAAATAAATAAATTTTTGTACAGTTTTCCTAAGGACGATTTTGGTATGCAATTGGTAAGATTATGTGTAAATTGCTAAAATTATAACGATATTTGTTTAACACATAAAAATGCTTCGAGAAACTGAACTATCTTTTTCTTATGAAATATATTAGTTACGTCAAGTATTTTATGCTCTTTACACTAAAGAAATTGTCTTTAATATTTTGACACCTAAACGTAATACTTAATACCGAGGACCTCTTGCGAGGATGTCTAAAAAATAATATGGTAAGTATGATCAATTCTATAACCCGAACGAAGCTAGTTTTTTTTGAACTGACATAGAAGTTGCTATAGCAACGTATATTTTACGTATCAACGGAAACACTGGTAGCATGAATAGCTGAGTTAGCCTTTTGCCGTAAGCTAGATTTTTTTGTTTTTTTTTCTATGTTTCATTTGTATTGTTATTTTTGTTTTCCTTTCTCTTATGGCAATAAATCTGTTTTAATATTATTAGTTATGCATGCTCAAAAACACTCAAACGTATTATGAATTTATTATGAACATTCATTCTACAAATAGATTTTACTTCATGAAAAGATAAGATAGGCTTATTTGTATTGATAAAAGAAAGCGTTTGATAAGTTAAGCTGACGTCATTGCAGGTACATTTTGTTTTAATCCTGCCTACTACATTACGTCAATGGTACAAATTATGCACCTATATGTATGTATAGCTTATTAGACTAGTACAAATTGTGATTCGGGAAGCACAAAGTGTGACTGTAAAAACATTTAATATTTCTATTTTCTTGTAAGGCAAAGCGCGGCGTTAAGTTCCGTCATTTAACACGCAATACTTGCAGCATTCAGCGGAAAGTGGGGGAACTGAGTGTCTTAACAATAGGTTCACTCTGCCTACCCTGCCGTGTGCGGGATACAGCGTGAAGCTAAAACAAAAATTGGAAATGTATAAGATTTATGACCATCGTAGCGCAGTGGGACGGCATCTGATTGTGAACGTGATGGCTGTGGGTTTGATAGCCACAGGTGGGAATTTTTATACGTGAATTGTTTTCCATTTCGTCGTGAGACAACGTGTTGAAGGTGTTCAATACCATGAAATGCAGAGTACAGTGTTTTGAAACAAGGTTCACTCTGCCTACCCTACAATTCCGGGTAAAGCGTAAAGCTGAAAAAAAAGATAAAACGATAGCAATAACTTTTTATTGTTATTTTTATTTATTTACTTATATATAATGTAACTTTAATTTTAATTATAGACAGAATTAAAATTGTTATAACTTAAATTTAATATATATAATTCATATTAGATATATCCTAATAACAACAGTGTAACCGATATTTTGCAAGAAAACCGTTAGACGTTAATCTTAAAAATTAGTTCACACCCGTTAATACGCTTAGTGTTCATTAGCAAATGTATAATCTAAGCGCAAATAGGTTAAGATTTACACATTCTGAGATTTGATTCATAGCACATAAGAGGTGTTTAGAGTTATAAAGTCCTATAGAATGTTTAACAGGTTTCTATTTTTTTTTTACATTTTTAAAGTATTATATACACACTTAGGAAATTAGAAAAAAAATATAATAACATGTATAACTTTGAACGCAGCAGGATTCAAACCCGAACCGTTTTAAAGAGGCTTTCGAATTTTAACAATTTATACGCCTAGTAGCATCACTATATTTATCAATCTATGTAAGAAACCTTGCAACACTTTTTTGATCCACTTCTTGTATAATAATACCATATTGTGACGTATAAATTTGATAGTCTTCCCAGAGTGAAAGAAATAACCAGAAATTTACTTTAAAAAAGCTTCTTTTAGTTTTTTTTAAACAATTTATAATAATATTTAAGTCTGGACTATAAGTGTTATACATTTTCATAGAGATCATAGCAATATGCTTTTGTGTTAATTTTCCTCTTTTACATTTTCTTTACATTTTTAAATAACATTTTTTATTATCTAAAAACTGAAAAAGTATCTGGTATACGGTTAATAATACTAATTACTACACGGTAAGATTTTTATGCCGACATTAATTTGTAATTGACATTCCGTAACGAATATTATCAACTTTAAAACATGTTACATAAAAAATATGTTGCACTAACTTACAAAAAGTATATCGATACTATTTCACTACTACAGGTTTATAATATAAAGATTTTCTATATTCCAAGTTTTTTAGATTCACGCTCTCTTTTACGGAACTTTTTCCATACAGCTGGGAAGTCAGAAAGAATTTAATTTGCGTCAAGACAATCCGCATCTCTTTTATTCGGAAATTGAATATTTTAGACATATCCCATAGCGTTTCAATAATATTTAATAGCTTCAAGCTTTTTTGCTTGCCAGAAAAAGCTTGAAGCTATTAATATTTGAAAAAGAATCAGAATTATTTCGTTTTACACTTTCAACCGAAATTGAGACATTGAGTGTTCAGTGGTGTAACCTAACGCTGCGCGTCGTCTTAGGCATTATAGCGCAGAAACGAAAATAATATATTAATATTAATTCCCACTTGTGGGAATCGAACCCACAACAATTACATTTACAGTCGGACTCTATCTTACTGCGCGACGCGCGCTCCTATTTTCTATATTATGCAAGATTCATCTTATCGCGTTTAGTTGACTAGAGTCGGTGTGGTCCGATTACAAAATGCTTAAGAATCATTTCCATCTTCTCAGTTAACATTCATGCGCAGTAATTTGCAGGTTGCCTAGATTTCAAATTAGTTGTGATTTAAGTGGCAAATTTGTTTTTATAATGCTCCAGCATCCTCTGTATTTTACACAATCTTATTATCTGTTTGAACGGTAAATACATTATAAAAGCAATTATATAATTATAATTTATTTGTTTTATTTTTGTATTTGTTACCATTTCGACGAGTCCTTTGTAGACTTTTACAAGTGTAAAAACCAAATTTACGCGAAAAAATTGTATATTTGGAAGACCCCAAGTTTGTGTTGTTGATATTGTTCAGAGGAAAAGTTAAAAGTTCTAAATTAGGGTAACAAACCGAAATTATGATCATTTCCTTCTATTCATTAGTTATCGTTTTGCTATCTGTACTTAAAGTTTAAAGTTTTATTCACAAGGTCCTAAGAATAAATAAATAAACACATAATACATTTGTAGGGACTACGCAACTACAACAAGAATCAAGATAGCATCAACGATCAGAAGTGTCGTAATTATATAGGAAAATAAATTCACAGTTTTTTATAGTATTATGCTTATGAAATCAGATCCTTTTTACTTTACACGCCTCGTTACTTAAGTACATTTTTATTATAGACATTGATTGCCGCGAGCTTAATTGAGTTGAAATGCAGCATATATACATGCCATATTTGGTGTTTGATATCAGAATTAAAGTAGATGCTTGCAGGCAGTTAAACGCTATGTAAATAAGTGTGAGAGAAAGTCAGTCATAATTAAGATTACAAAAAATAATGGCACAGTTTAATAATTCTTTGTTTTATCATGGAATTTTAATTCGGAGAAAAATTGGTTTACGTAAATTTTGGGTTTTCTGACTTTGAAGAAATCCTAAAGCATTATGTGTTGATATACTGAACACATTCATTATATTAATCGTCATTATATTAATATGACGAAGAAAAAATAAATCCCTTTTTAAAAATAATATAAGTACTGAGAATAAAGTTTATAATTAATGAAATAATCATTGTACATACGTGTTTGTACACTGTAGTATAAAGTAAGATATATGGATAGTGGAAAGGCAATACTTGCATACTTACTTAACTAGTTATTAAAATTCTTTTTTTTGTATGGTGCATGAATTGCTTGAACAAGGGAATAAAAAAATGTACAAAGAAGGCTACTTTGAAATCTAGATTAGTGGCCAGTCGTGGCCCAGTGGCACAAGAGTGTGACTGTAAACGACTGGTTGTGGGTTCGATTCCCACTCGAGGAGTGGAAATTATATTTCCATTTTCTTCGCTCTGGTGTCGAGGTAAAGCGCGGCGTTAAGTTCCGCCACTTAACACGCAAGCCTCCAAATTCGGCGGAAAGTGGGGAACGGAGTGTCTTAACACTAGGTTCCCTCTGCCTACCCTGCTGTGTGCGGGATATAGAGTGAAGCTATTAAAAAAAAAATCTAGAAAGTACTAAAAAAACTAATAAATTAGTACCTACATCTCAGAAACTTAATTTAAAAACCACTGAAATAAAAAAAATATATTTCAAGGTTAGTAGATGCGTAACCAAAGTCAGTAGGCTCCGCATACTCAAATATTAGATCACTGATTTACGTGATAGTAGATAAGCGACCTGCTGTGATATACTGATAAGTCTGATGAGAGATAACGCTCTCATGTAGTCCATGTTTAGGAATATACCTCACATAAGATATTATTATGAAATATTGTATTTTTAACTTAAAATAGTTTGTTTAAGTGGTTATTAAAATAATAATTTCAGGTTTTTGTAACCAAAATACAAAATTTTGCTTTTCATTTTTGTTAGGGATAATTAGTTTGATGGTGTAAAATTATTTAATTTATTATATAATATTAGACCGTCTTGATGCTGTATGCCAGTGTGTGACTGTAAACGCGACGGTTGTGGGTTTGAATTTCACTTGAAAGAATGTGTATTATTTTCCTTTCTCCGTTCAGACAAAACATTGCCTTACATCTCACCACTTAGCACGCAATTTCTTGATTTGGGGCAAAAAGTAGAGAGTGGAGGTTCTTGGCACTAAGTTCCCTCTGACTATACGGGGTAAAGCGACTGTAATATTAGAGTCAGGGTCTAGTTAATTGCCCTGTTGTACAGTAACTACTACATACATTAATTTATTTATCAATTAATTTATTATCCAATATGCTAAAAACGAAAAAACAGCATATTGCTGTATAAAATCGTTACATTTTATATTTAGCTTAATGAAATTTTCTTCTTTTTTAAATTTAAGAGTTTTTTCACTCTTCATAAAGATTAGTTCAGTCTATATATTTGTTCTTATATATAAGTACCTACATATAAGAGTATAAGTGTAACTTAGTAAGTGCTTACGCGTAACAATTGCGATAATGCTGCTCACGTTAATGCGAGCTTTCATAAAATATACTTAATAACTTCACTTCTTGGAAGTGGGCTACTTCAAGAATTCTTGAAACGTAATATGTATTTGTAAACATTAAATGCAGTTCCACATTACTACTACACGATTATAAAAACCTTATGGTAGCTTTGCGTAAGAATATTTATTTATATATAAAAAAAAATGTTAAGAATTTATATCTATTTAACACTATGTGTTTCTCAAGCCTTCACGCTTTTTTCCGCAGGCAGGCTGTGTTCTCCACTTTCGAAATAGAGGCATTTCAGGTTAAGTGGCGGAACTCAACGCCGCTTTTCGTCTTAAATACCACCAGAGGAGCAATAAAAATAATATATAATGATCCTTCCACGAGGGAATCAAACCCACAACCATCACGCTTACAGTCGCTGTACTACTATGCCAAGACGATCTCGCATTAATAAATAATACTATGAAATCAAGTTCCTAATAAGTTTTATGTTTGAAACTAACGAATTTATGGTAGTCAGAAGCTTGTATAAATCTGACAACTAGTCTAACAATAAAGCTGTCGATAGTCTCACAGTAGAGGTCGCTCAGGTCAAATGCTTGTTGCTTGTCGTAACTCGGGGTGCAGTGAAAGGCTCACCTTATTACAATTTGGGGAAAGTGTCTAACACGAGGAAGTTGCTATGCAAATAATGATCCTTGATAAAAGTACAATGTAGTCTCAAACTGTATAGTTTTAGTTTAAAATATATTCTCGTATATTATTCTACAATTATAGCTGTTTAGAGTTTACTGCTACTGTTCATGTATGTATATAAGGGGTTATCTTTGAAAAACACCTATATATGTATAATGAATATGTGTAACTCTAATGGTTTTGGCAGCGCACGCCAGAATGGCTCGTTATATTTTGGACAATTCACACAATATATTTATAAATTGTAGCCTATGTTTTTATCTGATGTATAAGCTACATTATTGTAAAGTGTCATTAAAATCCATTGTATAGTTTTTACGTGAAAAACTAAAAACATCCATAAAAACTTTTGCGTTAATAATATTAATAAGATATTATTATATTTATTTTTGTTTACATAATGCATATACAGCTTTAAGAACAGTTACTCATAATATTTCATGATGTTAATAAAATTAAGTTGTATCAAAGAATAAAATATTTTAAAGTTGAATTTATACAATTTAAAAGCTATGTTAAATGAATTTAGTAAATAACAAAATTGCGGCTAGCAATTTAGGTTTCTTATCTAATTAACAAGAATTGCCAGTAGTTAAAACGCTCACCGCTGTGATAGTGTATAAATTGTAACATCTGTTACTCGTGTTCCAATTAAAAAGGAAATTAATAAGATTTGTCCGTAATAAGGACGGAATTGTACGTGATTACTGTTTTAATCTTGGATTTGTAAAAATAATAAGGTGTTTGTGGGTTCAATATTCACGTGTGTTAGCATTTTGGCTACACATATAATTTGGTAATTAAAAAACTCGGAACTTGGGGCCAGTCGTGGCGCAGAGAAACAAAGTGTGACTGTAAAGCGACTAGTTGTGGGTTCGATTCCCACTTGAAGAGTGGAAATATTTCATATGTCCATTTTCTTCGCTCGTCGAGGCAATGCGCGGCATTAAATTCCACCACTTAACACGCATTGCTCCTAATTAGGGAGAAAGTCCGGAACTGTGTGTCTTAACACTAAGTTCCCTCTGCCTACGCTGCTCTGTGCGGGTTACAGGGTGAAGCTAAAAAAAACAAAGAAAAATGGGAAAAGGAATTAATTTTTCTATCTTTTTTTAGAATGTCTGATGGAAATGCGGGAGTGTAGTAAAATGTAGTTGCACTTTTTTTCCCGTACACCAGGATAGTCAAAGAGAATCTAGTGTCAAGACACTTCACTCCGATCTCCACTTTCCGTCTGAAACTGATTGCGTGTTGAGTAGTGAAACTTAATGCCACGCTTTGTCTTAGGCGCAAGAGGGTACAAATTAAAATAATGTATAAATTACAATCGATTATTCGCGAGTGGGAATCGAACCCAGATAAAATGGAATAACAAATTTAGGTATAACGTAATTTTAAAAAAGTGAACAAATATAAAAAAAAAAAGATTTTATGCTTCCTGATTAATAAGGTCATCATCTGTCGCTTATGAGCATTTGAAAATATTGAAACTATTACATACAATGTAACGTATTCTGGTCGCTATTCAAATGTTTAATTAAGACAGACGTTCTTGTTCATATTGACTTTGCCATACGTACCGCTTTAAATACTACAATAATATACACGTTGATCACAATTCACATGTCTTTTTGTTTACTTAAAATTGGAGTAATTATAATGTAAGCGGGCTAAGCCAATACAGCGGTGGGCGTCAGCGCCGTCAGGTAATGTGTGTCAGGTTGGTTTCGCTGGAATTCATTTTATGTTAATATATCGCATTTCCTACTAATATAGTATGCTAATATATTTATATTAATTATTATGATATTTTATTACAAATTTATTCGTATTCAAAAATACTAGCTGCTGTTCGCGGCTTCACCCGCGTGAACTATACAATTATAGTATTTTGATATTTTTGACGGTCGGCGTTATCGCTTAAGCGGTTTATATTTTTTACATATAAATGTTCACCTTCTTTTTCGGCATTCCTCTAGCTCAGTTAGGTTTAGCCCGATAAGTTGGTTTTGGAAAATAATACGTCTTACCCTGTGTCATAAACTACCTCCCTAAGAAAAAGTTTTCGTAATTGGTCAAGCTGTTAAGATTTTTCATACAAGTTTTCATCCCCTATTTAAGCCTTTTAGGGGTGAGTTTTGAAAACAAACTGGCCTATTTTTGACCATGGGTCGTCAACTATTTCCATCCAGAAATCCGTTTGAATTGGATCATGAAAGCGTAACAGACAGACAGACAGACTTTCGCATTTTTAATATTAATACGGATATATTTTTGAGATTAGTACCTACGTGTTTGCATTTTCTTTTTTGGCTTAAATGGATGAGAAAACATATTGAGGTAGTATGCTAAAGATTTTACACTATTGATAGGGAATCAAAGTTTTAGCTTTTACGTACACGTGTCATGTCACGTGTTACGGATCCAACATATTCTCTACTTGTTATGATTTTGAGCATTTATTTTATAGGATTCCATAAATTGAAATACTTGTTAATGAATAAGTGTTATTTATGAATAAATAAATTATGAGATGTAAATTTAAATATCTTTGAAATTTGCAACGTTTTTCAAATTTGGTAGGGCAGTCAGATTATAGAGATAATTCATTCTCCACTTTCCACCAAAAATCAGGACATTGCGCAGTGAGAGCCGGAACGCCGCGCTTTGTCTTGGGTACCAAAGCGGAGAAACCAAAATAACTAAAGTTAAATTTCTCAGAGTGGGAATCGAACTCACAATCATGTTCACAATAAGACGCTGTCTTACTGCCCCATGATACCCATTATACATATATGCATGTAATTAGTTAGAGATAATTTCAATTTACATATTTAGAAAGTAACTAACATAATTATTGCAAAAAAATATTGAAAAGCTAATGGTTATATCACTCATTTAAGATGTCAATTTCCGTTACAAAATAGTTCTCACGGACAAGTTCTAGCTTTCATTCAATAAAGTTACATTAACTTAACACATGTATAACACAGCTTCATAAAATATCTGAACAACATTAAACATTCATAACTAGACTACGACAATTGTTATTTGTGGTATTTATGTATTTCTTGGAATTGCAAATAAAATATAGTTAGATCGGATAATTATAGGTTTGTTAGTGCGCATATAGATCGATTCCTGATTAATATTTATAATCCAGAGGTGAGACACGGCTGGACGGCGCCCGCGCAGATTTATGTGCGGCCCGCTACCTCGTTGTGAATGATACAAATGCTAAATTTGTCGAAACGTTTATTAATGTTAGGTACCTAGCTAATACTTTCAATTGACCAGTGACCTAGTTATTATAAACTCTGATTTCGAAGCAGCGTAGTAGGTAATTGGTAGTCAGTGGTGGTGTTTTTTAATATTAAGAATTCTAGACAATCTACAGTTTTTTTTCATGCATAGATACAGGCAGGCATAGGATGAAATACTGTCCTAAATAGTATTAGTTACACACATATAGTAAATTAAGTTAAAAAAGGAAGAATAACTTTAAAAAAAGGTACAGACCGTATGCCCATTCAGTAATAGAACGGAATTAAAAAAAATAGTCTTAAAATTTAGTTTACTATTTAGATTCTAGTTAGCTCTATGTACTCCTGTAGATACTAAATATATTCTTGCCGAGATGAAACAATATAACCCAAATATGCTAATAATAAAATTCAGTGTTATTTGTAGATACTTAGAGATTTCATGACATCATGTATCGCCATAAGCGAGTTACTTTACCAAGAAATGGCATAAACTTTGATAAGATTTTGACATAAAAAGTTGCAATACGTTTTTTTAAGAAACTTAAGTACATGTATATTTACATTATTTGATACATATCATGCCTATGTATGCATGTAAACATTTACTAACACATGAAAAATATGAATTTTATTATAGAACTTTAAATATTTATAATCAGAAGCTTAATAATGTTATTCTGATAACCTTTTCTAGAGGCTATTGCTCATATTATCGCCGTGTCACGCCTGACCCAATTATACAAATGGCTTTGTGTTTATCTAATTATCAAGTTCATTAGTAGAAATATACATAAAAAAATATATGTTTTGCTAAATTTCCTGATACTAAGTACGGGCCATTTTGTTTTAAATAATAATATCTGCGCGAATAATTAATATCTTCTTCGTAATATTGAGAATAAAACACTAATGTACACTATAATATATTTTATTTCTATTATTCTTAAAAAACATCAGCAGTATTAAAAAAGATACTTTTTAAAATATTTCTTGCAAACGTTGAAAATTTTGCAATCTTGAAAGCTTCCCTCGCAATAATAAGCTCACTTTTTCTTTTATATTGTTATCTCACAACAGATTCACAAATGAAATATGAACTTGCAATCACTAAGTACAGTATATGAAGCCATAAAGGCAATTAAAATGATATCCATATATGCATTATATGTACTTATTATGTAATTTATCAACATACTCGGATCTCGGTAATATAATATTTCTGAGAGAACACCTGGTTGCTGAGCTGTTGGTAGTGTCTTATTTTGCAATATTAACAATATATTTGTTTCTTGTTTTAAATATCACATTTATTATACCGGTATTATGATATTAAATGTAATTTACATCTTTTACATAATGCATTAATGTAAAACAACTAAAAATCAATTCCCCACTCCATTTAATTATAGCTTTAAGGTCGTAAAAGTTTGATATGCGTAAAGTACTTATATTTAAGAATTTATAGGAAGTGTGATACAATTTTTTACGTAGGCACTTGTATATTTTACGATTTAGGTAATCGTTGCAGTTGCAATGTTTTTTTTCACATTATATGTCACCCTTTCGTTCAGTCTTTTTCCATAAGGGCACACGGATTTCATACCCAGGGCCCCAAAATGACGTGACCATGGAACCATGCGGAGAGGGTGAAGCTGAAAGAAACGTAATTTCATTTTAAAAACTTGCAAATACTTAAAGATATATAAACAAAAGATGGGTTCATATCCCCACGTGTACTCGTATGTATTGTTTGCACAGATGTTTGCCTGCTAACGAATTTACTAATTCTAGGATTCCTTTAAGCAAAATAACAAAAATGTAATAATAAATTTAGATGTGTTCTCTATGTACGCATGTTTCAAACTCGTCTGTCAAGGCACATTTTTCACTTTATGCTTTTTCTGGTAAAGCAGAGTAGTTAAAGAGAACCTAGTGTCATGACACTCATCCACTGATTCTTAATATGAGAAATATCGATATCACGTGATTTTAATAGAATAAGTAATGCCAAAAATTTTAAGCTTTAAGCTTTATAGCCGACACTGACGTATTAGCTATAATTTCTTATAATGGTATGTATTTTTAATTCTTCTTTTCAAGTTCACGGTCCTTCCCACATAACAGGGTAACCATATAGCACCTATTGTCAAGACATTCCGTTTTTCCCTCTCCGCCCGAAATCGCAAGTTGGATGGAGGAATTCAATGTCGCGTTTTGCAGGCAGAGCCTCGCTTCATTATAAATGTTTTAGATCAAAAAATATATAAAATACATTTATAAATTTACAATTACATTCTATATGCATTCCTATAGTAATGAAGGATCGTGCGCAATTCACAAGGTCATTGTATTTTAAGCTCAGATGCAACACCTTCTGCAGGTAAACAACTATTTAAGTAGATAAATTCGTTTGTATGTAAGTATTGTAGCTAGGCCTACTTACCTACTTAAAGATACTTGCTATTAAATCTCAATTTTATTTATTATTGTTTAAGCCGTCGTTAAAAAAAAGAGGTCGTCACAGCGCGGTTGGACAGCGTACGACTGTATAGGCGATGGTCGAAGGTTCGGTTTCCACTTCGCGGAATTATTATACATTTTTTTCATTTCTCCGCTCTGGAACCTAAAATAAGGCATGGCGTTAAGTTCTACCACTTAAAATGCAATATTTCGATTTTCGGCGGAAAGTGGAGAACGGAGTGTCTTGACACTAGGCTCTCACTGAGTATCTTTTTAAGCGGAAAAAGCTGGAGCTACTTTTTTTTTTTTTTAAGGCCGTTAGGTAACCTTTAAATCACTACTTATTTATCATTTTAATATTCTTCCTATAATATAATAACAAAATAACCATAGTGAAAATAATACGGCTTAACCTTATTAAGAGCTTTTTTATTTTATTTTTCACAAAGAGAACGTGTTTGTTTTTTTCTTTAAATATGATATCCATAATACGGGCCTGTTTTTAACTTACGTTACTGGGAAACAACTTTTTTAATCGATCTTCTTACCAGATTTTGATTTTAGCTTAATTATTGTCAAAAATGGCACAATCTTTTAAATGACAAATACATATGTTTTAAGGTCAGATTTTGTGTAATTTATGTATCAGGTAAATTAACTTAAAACTGCACTATAAGAGTTATAAATTATAACTCATTATTTTTGCCATTTCTCAGTAATTTTAAATTAGTTTGTTAGTTTATAGTAAAACATAATAAGCACATTACATATATGTCAACATCAAAGCTCAAAGCTCTTAATAAACCAATTCAGAATATTTTAGTACAAAATGCTGTTTGTAGCTGACCTTTAATCTAAACATTTTAACAAGTTTTATGGCCATGTGTCCACGTTATGCTTTATTATGTAATGTCTATCCATTTTTGTGATATCTTTACTTGATTATTATTAAAAAAAAACACTATCAAGAGTAACTTTACAAATAATAATACATAATCCATTGGAGAAATTATAATGAGCTTCCTCAAGTTTTTCAGAGAATTCATTCAATGTATAAGTAACGAAAGCTTGTTTTCTTTTCTAAGTATTGTATAGACGGAGGTAAGCGGTCGGTGGCCGCAAGGACGTTGGTGCGCGGGCGGCGGGCGCGCCTGTGTGCGTGCATCTCCGGTGTCACTGTCGTACGCCGTAGCTTTGGTAACTGACGTTGTGATTTAATGTTGCTAGTTTTGTGGTGATTCCAGTTTTTTCAGGTGATTTTGTTATGTTTTTTATTTTTTTGCTGGTGATTGGTGATTTGGATTAATTTTAAGGGATAGTTACTTTTAATTTGTATTGTAAATATTGAAATGTTAATCGTTTTGTGATTTTTTAAAGCACGAGTTGAATTTATAAAACAAAAAAATCAATAAAACATTAAATTGAATTTTCACAAATACTTTACATACATATACTTTAACACTATATGCTAACACCATTTCATACAAAAATAATAAAAAACTAAAATTATCAAAAAAAAAAAATATTTTATCATATATTTTATCAGGTGTCGGTTGACGAAATCTGGTAACATTATCTAACCAGGCAAGAACGCGCCGCGGGGTAGGCCCCGCGCCCGCATACTCATTCACGCACACTGTTGCGTTCGCCGAGCGTGTTGTGTTGTGGCGCGCTCCGCAACTTTTATTGTTTTTTTTCTCAACTTCTTACTTAGCAAGCCAACCACTTGCTCGGTCGTCTTTTACCTGCGGGTGCTTACAATTTGTTAACTTTAACATAAATTGCATTAAAAACAAACTTAGTTCTAGTGCTTATATAAGTTTTTTAGTTATAAAACAAGAAGTGAAATCTTAAGGCTGTGGCCGTGTCAACAAACAAACAGTGATCAGGACGAGTTACGTTTGAAACAAAAAAGTATTGTGATGAATTATACAATGGTCTAAACTGGATATCCAGGACGAGAATGGGCTTCGTTCATCGCCATTGGATCGTGAATTTCGTTGCGAGAGTTGCCGCTTCACCCACATAACGTTTATGGTAAGTAAAAAGTTTCATGTTTTGTTTCGTAACAATCAGCTTTTTCGCAAGTTGTCGACTCTTTTTTTTATATTATTTTTTTTATTACACGACGTATCCGCATTTTTTATTATGTATTTTATGAAGGGTTTGGTATATAACTTGTGGCAGGTTGTAGTTTGCAATACAGTAGGCTGTGAGGCTTATAGGCTATAGCCCACGCAAATACATAAATAGTTTCTTTGAAACTTGTTATATTTTTGTGTTTGCATAATATCTTGTCTAACATTTCGCTTAAGTAGTTAGTAATACATGAAGTTTAATGTATTTATTACATATTATATTTTTTTAATTGTCGTTGTAAAGTAGGAATGACCATATGAGTGACTTTTGTATGACCTTACTTATATATAGGAAATATTAAAAAAACCTTCAGAATATTTTTATAAAATAATTATTTCAAACTTTGTATTAATAATCATTTCAATATGGTAAGATTTTATAAAATATTTTTTTTCATGGGCTTTATTACTAAAAACATATAATTATATCTAAATACATATCTAAATACATATATAAATACATAACAATAAATTAATTAGTACCTATAACATCATTAATATAACCAGATAAAAATATTTCAATACAATGAAGACAAAACCTTGTTTAAAAGAACTTTGAATAAATTTGAAACTTGTTCAACTAACTAAGCAAACATCATAAAAGCTCAAACAAAACAAAATTAAGAAAAGCTCATAGTATTGTAACATCTTCATTGAACAATACAATGGTATGGTAAGATTACATACATTTCTCAAGTAGACAGTTCAAATACATGCAAATTGCTTGCAATGAATACAATAAGAGTCATTACGGGCCAAGCTGCAATTTAGATGAGGCCAAAGTAATGATTGGTACGATAGTACATTACTTGAAAGTCTTATTTCATTTCTATTCCCTACTATATGTTGTTAGTGTTTAATAACTAAGAATGCCTTATTTGATTATTAAGATTTCTAATTTTCATTATAGTTTTTTTCTAATTCTGAATTTGTTATTAAAGAAAATTAATATGTTAGCTAAAATTTTGTAAAAGTTTTAATGTTTTTTTCTCTGTCTCTTCAGACTTACGTATTTTGCTTTTACAGACTAACAACCTCGTATCAATATAGCCTTCTCGATGTTCCGCCAAATTGGAGACATTGCGTATCGAGTGGCGTAATTTAACGCCGCGTTTTACCTTCTCACCAAAGCCCGCTCTGGTAATGGCCAAAATAAGATTAATTTAAAAATAATAATTCACACGAGTGGGAATCGAACCGACTATCATATTATATACAATAAAACGCACTCACAATGTGCAACGATACAATGACCTAAATATAAATTTCCAAGTATATTTATTTATAGGCAACGACGTTAGACTATACCACAATTATCATGTCAAAGTTATAAATAATTGTTATCACTTCCTGTTGACAATCATATCTTAACAATCATATCAAATTTTGCAACAATGTGGGTTTAAGAGTGCAATTCAAAGCCGCATGACATTTCAATGTCATGTGGTTTTTTTATACACAAAAATAGTAGTTACTTAAGTTATATGTGACAAATTATTATATTTAAAAAAATATTGTGTTAATGAAAAGTGTATTCATCCTTCGAAAAAACGGCCATTATGGTGCAGCGTAACAACGTTTCCTACATATACGCGATTGTCGTAGGTTTGATTCCCAGTTGGGGTAATGATTATGTTTAGTTTAATTTAATTTCCCCGCTCTGGTAAAGCTAAGCGTTGAATTTCGCTATTTAGCATGCTATTTCTCGATTTCTCGTCGTCTTGTATTTTCATTTATATAAAAATAAAAGAAATATTTTACATAAAGAAATATTTATATATTAATTTAAAATATAGTTCATAGAAACCCATAAGGTAAGTTTATTTTCGCGCAGTTGTTTCGATCCAAGAATAATAACAATAAGCTGAAACCGCCACGCTTTTAATATAAAAAGCTATTGTTCGTTGTGTATCAAGTGAATATATTAAAGAATACATCACGATTTTCCATTTTTTATGGTGACATGCAGAAAGAAAATAACTAGTAGATATTTTAGTCGTCTACTAGCTTAAAGCGAACTGGTGATCGAAAGTCTTAAAATTCGTAGTAAATAAAAATAACATTAAATATAATATTAGCAAGCCATGTATTTCTTGTAAGCTATATAATATTACATTAAGTGAAGTTATATATTTTTTTTTAGTGTTAGAAATTTGATTTTGTATTAGTATTTCTAGTTATTGTTATTGTTAATTATTAGTATTTAGTAGCATATGGTCACTTAATAACTTCACGTTCTTTCCGCATTACAGAGTAGGTCAAGAAAAAATACTGTCATGACATTTCTCACTTACTTCAAAATCAAGACGTTGTGTTGAATGGCGGAACTCAATGCTACTTGTTCACCAGAGCGCAGAGATTTTCATCAGATATTGTAAATACAGTTCCACGAGTGGGAATTGAACCCACAACCATTGCGTTTACAATCAGAAACTCTCGCACTGCGCCACGATGCAATGGCCACTTAAACTGCAATATTTCTTGGAATTGATTAAGTTGCTTTTACCAATTAAAACCTACATGGTACATGCTTTTTTAAACTTTAATTATCTTTAAATATTCGTAGTAATTTTCGGAATGTTAAATCTGATTAATATGTACATACATTTAATCATTGCAAGCACAAACGTATGTTATTACATTATGGTATGTACTAAATTTGGTTTCTTTTACGTAAAGGTAACATTTTTGTCATATTTGAGCTAAGTGCTTGTCTATGTGCCCACAGAAAAAAAGTTTTGATGATTCTTCATTGATCGTACATAGAAAATAAAAAAAAGGTGATGTAATTGGAGATATTACATTTTAAGGTCAATTAAACAAGTAAATAATATTGGAGTCTGTTTGTAATATTGAAATAACAACAATAAATATTTTTTTAACAATTTTTGTTTGTCTGTCTATTTGCCTGCTTGTCTGTGTGTTTCTTCTAATTGGCTCGTTTCGTCTTTGACAGGACTTTCACCAGCGAATAGATGTTGTAATAAGGAATAATTTATATTAAACTCCAAACGAACGAAGCCGCAGGCACAGCTAGTTTAATAATATGATATATTGTTTAAACGTAAGTACTAAGTACTAAAGACTTGGCAGAGCTTAAAGTGCAAATTTATCATAGTCATGCTCGTTCCTGGCCATCCCACCCATGTTGCACGTATCAACAAATAGGCTGCCCTGAGTGTTAGGTTTCATGCAATAAATAATGCCTAAGTCCAGTTCCATTGAACCCCACCTTGAACTAAGATACCGGTTTTACTAAGCGCCTGACCTCTGCAACCCTATCATTTATGGTCTACACTCCATATGGAGACAGCCACTATAAAAACATAACTAGTTTATTTTCGTCGTACAAAATATATATACATAACATAATATTTTTATTCAAATTTATTATCATTATAGAAGTATAAATTATTCACTTGATGTGTTTTTTTTAAATATATTATTAAATTAAGGTAGACTGTACACGCAATGGGTCGAGGATAAAAAATACAACACGCAATGTCACTAAAAATACGTAAACTATTGGTTAGGTTAGGGAAAGACCCTCATGGTGCGGTGGGCAGCGTCTGTCTGTAAATGCGATTAGTCGTAGGTTTGATTTCCTCTCAGCGGTATGATAATATGATTCTATATCAATTTACCTATTTCACAATCCGCTGTCTCGATTTTATTCTCGAAAAGAGAAGAACGGCTTGACTTCACATTAGTTTTCTGTGATTATCTTGCCTTTTCAAAGGTCTCCCCTACCTTAAATAATACATATGCAGTATGCATACACTTGAAGTACGTACCTCGTAAGATGTCTGAAGTAAAGAATATGGTACGTGTTCAGTACAGCTTCACGCTGTATCCCGCACACAGCAGGGTAGGCAGAGGGAACCCCACTTTCCGCCGAATTCGGAGGCATTGCGTTTTAAGTGGCGGAACTTAACGCCGCACTTCGGCACCAGAGCGAAGAAAATGGAAATGTTAAATATTTCCACTCCTCGAGTGGAAATCGAACCCACAACCAGTCGTTTACAGTCAAACGCTTGTTTGTGCCACTGGGCAACAACTGGCCCCATCGTCTATCGATTTAATTTCAACAAAACCTTAGAGCCTCACCAGTAGCCATAAATATCTTTATGACAAACACGATATCTACCGATTAAGTACTACTGGCGTTTAGCCTTTAGATATTTACGAAATACGGCTTTCGCCTTATCTGCATACAATAACTTTGTTTACAAATATCGTGTAGTCTCATTATAAATGCGACAGTTCGTTTGAGGTTATAATTTAATTTTGTGTATATAATATTTATGTGAACTGTTTTAATATTTCATTTCAAGTTTAATTTTGGTTTTCTTTTACAATGGGTTTTTATATAATTTTCTTGTTCTTTTTTATAGAATTAGTATAGACCTCGCCGGCTTCGCCTGCGTGACATCACAAATTTTCAAACAAACATTTATCCTCTATTTGAATTAAGGGTTAGATTTTGGAAAAGTTACCTGGTACTATACTATTTTCATTCCGAACTTCATCCAAATAGGACAGACTATGCGACGTAGTTTATTTTTATAGCTTAAAAGATTAAGGTTATTAGGACAATATTAATTCGTAAGTGTTGTTTTCAATGTAATACGTTTAAAATATTCAATAAAATGCAACGTTAAAACCTTAAAAAAAACTTAAAAAATTACCCCTTGTTTCACTTTTATAGTAGTTTTAGATGGAAAAAATAGATTTTATTAGGCATCAGGCGTTGACTGTACTATAAAGGTACATTTTATTACCCGCCTTATAAACTTTGATTGCGTCCGTGATCTTAACCAGACCAGCTTTGATCGTAGAGTTCATCGCTTCTCGCCTGTGTCTGAAACAGTAGCTCTTTGTAACCGATGGGTTTCTTGTGAGAGTTCATTGTTCGTGTACTGCGGCTATTCAATGCCAATAGTTGTTTCAGCGATATGTTTTGTTGACCGACATGCTGGCAGGCACGTAGCTAGCTATTGTACAGTCGGAGCAAAAACATTTAGGTACACATTCTATTATTCGCAAAGTATTTTTATACACTTTACCGGGTAAGTGGTGGCGTGAAATGCATTGTGCTATCACGTTTGCAATTTCTACTCAACACCTAAGTGGGTAGATTTATTTAGAGCTATACCGTAAATTGTTATTTAAATTTTCGTATATTCGACAATTTATTTGTGTGCTTAGTTTAAAAATATTAACTTATTATTTTTCTGTGCATTTTACTTAATATAAATTACCAATGTTTTCAAAAAATCGCATTTCTTGTGTCGTTTTTGAATTTTGCCACACAACATGTACTGTGTGAATTCGGGTAGATAGCGGAGAATGGAGTGTCATGACAGACTCTCTCTGACTACCCTGTTAAGCGGTAAAAAGCGTGAAGCTAATATTTATACATAAAAAATACATACTTCTTAATAAGCGTGAAGCTTATTTATAATACATCTATATTAAAAGAGTAGTTTTGTAATATCATAAATTAAGGCCAACAGGACGCACATATCTCTAAAATTAGCAAAAAACTAAAGAACAAATAAAAAAAATCTCAGATAACCTTGGTGATAATTTTAAAGATAAAGATATAAATTAATGTGCAAAAAATATTACAGAGATGTCATTACTTGCGCGGTTAATACTGCGCTCACAGCTATTGTGGGTAGATTGAAATATTATTTTTAAAATCATTAAGTGTTACGACTATCCTTAGCGCAGCAACTGAATAGACAATTTCTATTTATAATTAATTGATATGGTTTTCGTGTAAAAACAAAGAATTTTAAGTACATTAATGTATACAAACTAACAAGTGAAGTGCGTTTTATAAGAAGAAATAAATAGTATTTATTTTGTTTTGTTTAATTGGGTACGTATTCAATGAATATTCTCGTTAGTTTTAAGTTTTTACTCGAACAACCAGATAGGCAGATAGAAAGTAGTGCTGTGACACTCCGTTCTCCGTTCTACTCTGTGAATAAGGGGATAATTTTGCTCCATTATAAAATTACGAAAGGAATATTATGAGAGAGTAATTTTAGTACATTCCCAAATCTCTCTTGCAAAATGTAATATAAGTATTCGGTTAACAAAGTGGGGCCATTCGTGGCGCATTGGTACGAACGTGACTGTAAACGACTGGTTGTGGGTTCGATTCCTACTCGAGGAGTCGAAACATTTAATATTTCCATTTCATTCGCTCTGGTATAAGAGGTAAGAAGCGCGAGGTTAAGTTCCGCCATTTAACACACAATTCCTCCAGAATTCGGCGGAAATTGGGGAACGGAGTGTCTTAACACTAGGTTTCTTCTGCCTACCTGTGTGCGGGATACAGCGTGAACCTAAAAAAAAAATCAAAAATAAAGAATTTTAATACATTTCAAAAAAAACATTTATGTTTTTTATAATAATATGATCTTTTGTTTTCGCGATTATTACACATTTTGAAATGAAACTATTTTTTTTTAACCGGATTAATCGCGTATATTCGTCTACCGCGTCTACCTGTGACCACGGACTACTGTAAAGTGTTCGAAACGTCGGGTTTCTAAAAATGTATTTTCGAATACCAATAATATACGCGATTAATCCGGTTAAAAATAGTTTCATTTCAACATATATGTTTTTTACTCGCCAGTATTGCACAATAACGTACGAGTGCCATATCAGTTTATCAGTTAAGAAGTTTTACTACTATTTATGAGTAAACATCGTTTGTTATCAATGCGGGTCAATCAGCTTGATTGGGCTTATCATTTTTAAGTGCCTTGGAATTACCTACCTATATATATACACCTAATTTGTATACAAAAATGTTACAATTTAGATACTACTTATGTATTCCATTTTTTATTTTGTAAATAATAGTAATAGATATTTTATATAAAAACAAGGTAATTTCTATTTAGATTAAATTTATTTTATATATATTACGAGTTCAAGATAACACTTTTATATTTAGTTTCATTGGACTCGTTTCTAACTTTGGACGGTCAGATTACTTCATAACTTTGAACAATTGTCAAGGACCGATGATTTTTACCGATTTTTGACTTGATTTAAAAGTATATATTTAAAAAAGTAAACAATATGCTTTAAAAGACTCAAGTTTGAAATCATATTTTAACATTTTTAAAAAAATTCTTAAAAAATTACTTACAAAAATTTGACCATCCAAGCTCGCAGGCTACTAACCCTTGTTTCCAAGTGGCGTGGGTTCGAATCGCGTTACGTTCATGTTTTTATACTTCATTTTAAAATGTATATCGATAAATTATAGTTCAATAATGAATTATTATTCATAATTATTTCAAGTGTACAGTATATTAAATTAAATTGTGTAAATAAAAAGGTATATTCGTACATTCATTGCAAAGTACATTTATTTTATTTGAAAGAAACGTCTAAAGTACAGACTTAATTAATGGCCCAACTATACTCGTATCCCATCGAAATACCGCAAGTCCAGTAAAGAGCTAAGTAGCCAGATATTTCTAAATGATTAGGTAACATTTTGCTAGGCGACAATGACATCGCGCTTGGCTTAACCTAGGGTTACCACTTAAAAATATTTGATGTCTGAAAAGTAATTTTTTTACATTCACACAATTATATGAGATCAACTACCTATTAGTTGATGATATTTTACTGTTAGTGCAGAAAAAAATACTTCTCTATATATACATACAAAAATTAAATATTCTTTCTTATTTTCTATTAAAAAAATATACTTGTATGGTATACCATCATGTACAACACAGGAAACACGATTGGTTGTGGGTTTGATTCCTATTTGCGAAAATGATTATATTTAAATCATTTTCATTTTCCCCTCTCTAGGACCTAAAACAAAGTGAAGCGTTGTGTTCTAACACTTAACACGCAATGTAAAGTGGAACTAGCAGAACAGAGTACCTTGCCACTAGGTTTCCTCTGAGTACCCTGTTATTCGGCGAAAAAGCGTGATGCAGTAAATATACTCATATAAGGCCCAATAAGTGGCAACCCTTATCTAATAGAAGCCTGTTTACAAATACCGCTCGTTCCTAAGGTTTTTAAACGCCAATTAGGTTAAAAACTACTATCTAAGTAAACACTCGACCATCGTAACATGGGTAAATAATCTTAGGCAATCAGCCCACGAGTGGTATCGAAATAGATCACGTTATCTCTAATCGCTTATATCAATAAATTTGCTTCTGAACCTGCCACACCTGTAGCTACTTGACTGGAAATGAACTGTAGGATCGTGTTGACCTAGCGATTCGATTATTATCAATTATTTTTGCAAGTATGATAACAGGTAGTTGATAATTTGTAGTGTGACGTGAATAAAATATTGTATAAGTTAGTTTTTTTTTACTATAGCAGAAATATATCTTGTTTCTTTCTATATATTAAGGCTACTAACGACCGCTCGCGGCTTTGCTTGCGTAATTACACAATTTTTCATACTATCTTTCATCTCCTATTACAGCGTTTAGGGGTAGATTATTGCGAGTTTGATCCTGAGTCTTTAATTTAAATAGGGCTTGTGGATTAGTCGTGAAAGCGTTACAGACAGACAGAGTTTCATATTATTAGTATGGATATGTCCTTAGGCGCAAACGAACGTCTGATAGTAGACGCCATTGTTATGGATTCGAACCATAAAAAAGATTTTATTTTAACTCGTTCCATTTTTCCACTTTGGTAAAACAAAACGCGGTTGAGTACCGCCACACAACTATCAGTGAAAGACATTTGGAGTGGAAAACTGAGAAAAGAGTATCTTGAAATTAGGTACTTTCTGTCTACCAAGTTATGCCTAGGCCTTCCTATTGATAAATTGTGATGTTAACGTTACAATGTAAGTAAATTTACAATGATATTAGGGTCACCACAGCTACTGCTTAAGTCACAACTCTCTACAAACCATTAAATGCAAGCTCAAAATGAAATTAATATTTGCGTTGAAATATATTATTCGTCCTATATTTTATAGATTTATGTCCTTCTCAAACACAAAACGTATTTTGGAGACAGACTGTGTCTCAAACACATGTGGTGTTAACTTTGCACATGAGTGTTTTGCCAAAATAGACTGTGCCAGTGTTAAGAGGCGTGTTTTATCTAATCAACAAGATAGTATTCCATTCTTTTTTTGTTTTGAATGTTTTTGGTTTTTTGAGTTCATTTTGGATTTTTATGTTGGATTTTTGAAATAAAACTATTTTAACCGAAGTAATGTTATAAAATTTTTGGTACTCGAAATACATGCTAAAAAGCTCGATGTTTTGAATATTTTACAGTAGTACATGGTGACAGGTAGTCTGACCGATGAAAAGAGTTTCATTTCAAAATGTGTAAAAATCGCGATAACTTAATATATTTTACCTCTATTTTTCATGCTTAAAAACTATGTTGGCTAACATACTACCTTGCTTACTGACTGTTTATTTAATTTTTTATGTTAAACACGTTCCAATTCCGCCAATCAATGCTAATAATACGTCTTGACAAACGTATTTAGTGTATTGCTACTGTAGATATTTAACTCAATAAGTGCTCTATAACTAGGGCAAGACTATTAAGGGTACTTGAATCGTAATATTGCGCAGATGAGTTTATAAATATGGCTAGTATTGTTTTCGATCATATCTTCTTCTTGAGATTTGATTTTGATTATGTAAGGGTACATAAATGTATGAATTACGATAACATAATTTTTTCGTCAATAGTAAGTAGGGTGAGAACTCAGAGAGAATCAATGTTCAGACACTCCGTTCTCCTATTTCCACCCGAAATCAGGACATTACGTGGTGAGCGGCGGAACTCAAACCCAGATTTTGTCTTAAATTTAGAGTGATGCATTCAGACTAAAGAAAAGAAAACAATTTAAATATATTTGAATGGGACTCGAACCCATAACCAATTGCTGCCCAGGACCGGAAAGGTTGGCGCTCTATGAGGGAGGCCTATGTTCAGCAGTCGACGGCAACAGGCTGAGATATAACCAATTGCGTTTACAATCACACGTTGTCCAATTTAAACACGATGCTGGTAGAATGAAATGGGAAAACTAGTTTGAACTAAAAAAAATATTTAACGCGCGTCTTACCATAAAGTCGTAAAGTAAAACGCTTGATAAACCTGGGCTTTCTCTTTCCATGTAATAAAATAGAAATGTGACGTTTGAATAAAATTAAAGATATATATAATTATTGATTTATTATACATATAAAGTCATTTTGTTCCTTAATGTTTCAACACCTAATAAATATTCATTTAATTAATAACTTTTACAGTTCCAATAAAACCAATAAGCAATTAAAACGGTATCCTAAAATTGGAGTGTCGTCAGACTAATTTTGATTGAAGCTTAGAGAAAAAAATTAACGATTCATATTTTGAACGCGTAACTGTCTAACGATTTTGTATAACACACTTTAATGTAAAATTACATGCTTCGTATCGTTTCCTAGTAGAGGGCTTCGGCCTTTGCAACGATAATAATGGAATGGTTACAAGTTTTTTTGTTGAGTTTCTACCAGCTAGCTATTCCGTAATGGTTTTCGGTTCACGGACTTGTTACTTAAACCCGAAATTAAGTGTATTATTTCTTATTTTTGATAGATGTATAATATTAAAAATGTCGATTATTTTTCTTCATTGTTTACAAGTAAAGTTTCTATGAATTTGTTATCTAAATACTTTAAACTAACAAGTACATAAATAGAGAGTAATAGTTCAAATGTATGTATGTATATTTCTTAAATAAACTTACAGTTTTAAAATATGGCATCGTATCGTATGTAGAACAAAAAATAATTCATAAGACATTAATATTTTTATAGTCCAATAGTAAAAGACAAAATATTAACTTGAAGAAAATGCTCTTAAAGAAACATTCATAAATAAACCAGTCGTGAGAAACATCGTTTTATAGAGAAGTACTACTTTGCTATAAATCAATACTTGTTATAACGAATACCCATTGCTTTTTTAACAAAAAGCTTGGAAGCAATTTTAACGCCTACCTGACTTTTAGATTAAAACTTTGATTTTAAAGTGTTACTTTAAGAAATATATAAACTCCCGCTCGCGGCTTCGCCCGTATAAACTAAAGTTGCTTCATATTTTAGACGACCCGCGGTCTCGCTCATGTTAAGCAGCTTATAATTTTTTAATATAAACTCATTCTATATTTCAGTCCCATAGGGTTCTTTTGTGAAAACAAAAAGATAGCCCGTCGACGTTGCGTCATCGACTGTCTTTAGAGAAAATTCATCGGTATCAATTTGAGCCGTTTAGAATTTTATATAGATTTTTAATATTCGATTTCAACACGTCAGGTGTCGATTTTTGAAAAAGGTAACCTATTTGACTTTGGGTCTTTAACTATTTTTATTTTGAATGTCATCTAAATCGCGCATTGTCGTGAAAACGTAATAAACCGACAGACGGTCTATCACATTCACAATATTAGTATGGAGATGATACGAACATATTAATTCACATAGTTTCTAGGGCAAAGTCATAGCATTTGTTTATTCACGGAAATACAAGTTTGAGCATTAATAACAAGAGACGAGATAACACCAATTAATAGCACTCAACGTTAAGATACAAGCGATAAATGCCATAAATTATAAAGAAAACGTTCCCCAGCTTCGATTAAGCCGTATTAATTTGTCGTAGTAATAGTGTTCAATCATTTTGTTGGAACTGAACGTCCGACGCGCGGTTAACAGGTGGGATAGTTTTTTGCCCGATTCCGGTCGTAATAGCAAGCAAATTTGATATTAGACCACGCGGAACAAAAAACAACATCCTCCTTGTACTGGTTTCGTCGGTAATACATTTTTTGATAAATATTTGTTTCGTGTTTTTTGTGTGCTGTAATGTTTTTTGAAGCAATTAGTTTTTTTGATCTGAAATAATTGTGGCTGCAGGCCATTTTGTAATGTTATCGACATGTGCCAAGAAGCTCGTAATATGGTATTATATAAAATATATTTAAATTAGTTTACCTTTTTGTTTATCAGTGATTTAAGATAAGGTAGGGTAAGGTTAGGTTGTCTTCTTGTTTTAAGTAGCATTTTCGGGTTCAGATCCTGTACAGAATTGTTATATTTTTTATTACTACTACAGAATTGTTATACATGAGATTCAGTTGAAAGAGTTAAAAATAAATCTAATTTTACAAATAAAAAAACGACTTCACCTTCATTCCTTTGTGGCAGGGGAGTAAGATAAAGCATAGTGACATGTACTCCGTTCTCCACTTTCTACTCGAAATTGAGATTTGCGTATTAAGCGGCAGAACTCAACGCCTCACTCGGTGTTAGGTCGTTAGGGAAAAGAAATGAAAATTTAATTAATCATTCCCTCAAGTGGGAATCGCACTCGCAACCATCTCGTTAACAGCTACACTGTACCATCACGGCCTTAAGTATTTATAGTCGGTTACATTAGTTAATATTATTGTTAATATTTTATTTTCAAAAAATGTTAAGGCTTAAACATTTACCCATAATCGTAGATTCGGTTCTAATAACATAATTGTGTAACAAATTGTGAGACACGTAAAAAAATTAAAAGTGAATTAAATATTTGAGTGATACTGTACTTTGTATGTATTTATTGTAAAAACGTAACGTAACGTTGAAATCACGATAATAAATCCGTACCAGGCGTGAATAAGTTAATAAATTGATAAGGCTAACTTCTCAGTGAAGCTATTTCTAATTCAGTTTAAGTTTTGTTTGTAAATTTTGTTGTTATTTCTTTTTGCTTTACCTGAATATGTTTTATTTGCTTGACATTTTTAATTCACTTATTTTATACTTTTAAACATTTTTTTTTAAGTTTTGTTTAATAATGATTTTAAAAGTAAAGCTTTGCTCTTTCATGCATTGTAAGGTAAGCGGAGAGAACACTCCGTTTTCCACTTTTCGCCCGAGTCTGTGACGCTGCGTATTTGGTTTCTGAACTCAACGCCGCAAATAAGTTATGAATAATGTAAATTGTGAATCATCAAATTATATATAGGAATCATCTTTTCAACCTATTTGCGATACAAATATCGAAAAGTACGGATGATTTCATTCATTCACATCCACAATTAACGTTTTTCCATATAAGAAAAAAGTTTACTTCCAAAAAAACTTACTAACACGATATCTCACGTATCCAACGAGTGGGCAGGTGGTATTTTAATATCAATATCATCGAGTAATGATCGACAGAAGTATAATATAATAAATACTATTAAGATTGTTTACTTTTGTAACTTGTCAGTAATGTTATCGGCGTTAATATAAAGCGTTTTTAGCTCTGTTAGATAAAACAGTGACATAGGAGATAGGCAAATGGACGCGGAGACTGACAGTGCAGTGATAAAATAAACAACTTAACAATAACAAAGTTACCTCGCTTTCACTTATGTTTTCTAGGTGAATAAATTGGCGAAAAAATGGCGTAATCGCTTATTTACATATTTTATTATGAATTAGAATACCTGTATTAGAATACTGTATTAGTTATATAATTTCACGTTGATTTCTCCGTTCACCAAGGCCAAAACGCGGCGTTGAGGTCCGCTATTTAATTCTCAGTGTCTCGATTTCAGGCAAAGTGTCTTGACTCTAGATTCTCTCTCGTTACCCTGCTATGCAGGAAACGTTTTAATGAATAAAATAACTAAGATAATTTTTAGGACATTGTTGTTAAATACTTTACAATATATTGTAATTAAATTTTATTGCAGTTTAAAAAAGAACTGTTATACAATATTATTTATGAAATTGAATTCTTTGAATTTACATAGACCACTATTTATTAAAACGTTACGTTATTTTATGTAGTTACGGAAATGCTTACATAATATTATTATTTTAAAATACAATGTAATATACAGAATTAAAACTTGTAACATACAATGTTGGACGTCCATGGTCAAGTTTGGTAAAGATAGTAGGCATAAAGGCCATTACTATTATAATACAGGCGTGAGCAACCTTTTTATCCAACGGATCTTTTCAGACGATTTCAAATTTAAATCTTTTGGCTAGCCAAAGTCACATTTCTTAGTTTGTAGTAATAGAAATTGTATTTATATAAGCATTAAGTTACAACAACACGAAATGTCTCGATTTCAGGCGGATAGCGGAGAACGGAGTGTCTTGACACTAGGTTCTCTCTGACTGCCTGCTATGCTAGAAAAAGTTTTAAGCAGTACAAATTTACTTTTTAAATGTATGAGATAAATTGTGAACACAAACGTATACTTAAGAATATAATATAGGTACACTTACAATTTCTTTAAAAGTTATATTTTAAACCTTATTTATTGCTTGTTTCAGAGTAAGCACAATTAAGCAACGATGTTGTCATTATATAAAATCGCTGCGATAATTGTTCTCGGCGCCCTCAGTAAAGGTGAACTTCCGGAGGATGACTTCAGGATAATTAACAGACAAGGTAATTGTATCAATTATTTATATAAAAATAAAAAACGTTTACTTAATACGGATTACATAAATTTCTAAATTTGTAATTTATTAACAAAGAAGCAGAGGTGGCGCAGTTGGACAGTGTGCGTTAAATGTGATAGTTGTAGGTTCGATTCCCACTCGGTTTAATGATTATACATTATTTCACTTCTTTGCTCTCGTACTGCATTTACTGCACCTAAGACAAAGCGCGGCGTTAAGTTCCGCCGCTTAACACGCAATGTCTAGATTTCGGACAAAAAGTGAAGAACGGAGTATCTTGAACACTACGTTTTATCTGAATACCCTGCTATATGAAAAATATGAAAAAAATCGTGAAGTTGGAAAAAAATACATACTTTTAAACCCACTTCATTAAAATATTCATAATATTCACTACTACATTAACAAAGTATTTTTTGGCTGCTTAGTAATCAAATAGCTGACCCTTGTATGTATGAATGAATAATTGAAATAGTTACGTTTGTAAATATTTGTCATTTTTGTTAGAAAAAATAATGCATTTCAACATATTTAGTGTTATTCACGCGGTTAGGAAATAGAAAAATATTTTAGAAAAACGTATAAGAACTTAAACGTAGCGAGATTCGAACCCACCCACGCCTCTTGGAAACCGTCTAAGCGCTCTGATCTCTAAACCATGTGTTCTATATCCGGCTGCGTCACATTTCTTATATGCTTAAAAGTTACTTATATTGTTAAACCTAGCACAAATTATTTTGTTTAACCCTAAATGGGCGTTGAGCTCATTTTTTGTAATCAAGTCATGTTCGAGTGCGTTTCCATGAATAGTTTTTTGTTTAAGATAGTAATCATTTTGTAGGCGGAACTGAGAGCGTCCAGCAAAAAGTATATAAAAAAAATGTAAAGGAAGCACGTCTAGAACCAATTTAATTCTAAGTGAATGTAACCATTTCCTCAAGCGTAACTTGATAAGTCGTGCCGTGTCATGCATCAATCAGAAAATACAATGAAAAGAGAGAGAGAGAACATAGTGTCAGAACACTCCGCGGTCATGCCTTTTTCCTTTTTTTTTTTTTTTTTTTTTTTATGGAATAAAGGAGGCAAACGAGCAGAAGGCCCACCTGGTGTTAAGTCGTACCTTCGCCCATAGACATCCACAACATTAGAGTTGTAGATGCGTTGCCAGCCTTAGGGATGTAGGACAGAAGGAGAGAGGAAGGAAGGGAATGTTGGGGATAGGGAAAGCTGGCTTACATGCCATCGAACCGGAACACATCTTCAGATATTTGGCGGTTCGTCTTTGACATGATAGTGGTCGCGAGCCAGTCGGAGAACGAATCTCCTACCACCAAGCTACTGGGTTACCCGCCTTTTACGGGACGCTACCTAGCGGCGGAGGGGAATTGTATTCTTAACCCGTCCCCCCACGGGTAAAAGCGTGGTTCCTGCCACCGAGTCCCTCACGCCTGAAGTAATTTAGTAAAAACTAATAAAAATACGCAGAAATAATAATATATAGATTTATATACAATATTGTGTTTGATAAGTACTAATTTTATTGTAGAAATACATTGTATATAAAGTAGGATAGTGGCCAGTCGTGGCCCAGTGGCACAAGCGTGTGATTGTAAACGACTGGTTGTGGGTTCGATTCCCACTCTAGGAGTGGAAATATTTTATATTTCCATTTCCTTCGCTCTGGTGTCGAGGTAAAGCGCGGCGTTAAGTTCCGCCACTTAACACGCAATGCCTCCGAATTCGGCGGAAAGTGGGGAACGGAGTGTCTTAACACTAGGTTCCCTCTGCCTACCCTGCTGTGTGCGGGATATAGCGTGAAGCTATTTTTTATTTTTAAAAAAGGATAACTCGCTTAGCTTAACATAAAGTGTCACTAAATTTAAGTTTTGAGTAGCAATACAATGTAAGTTAAGAGTTAAAATCTATGATATTAAGGAAACAAAGGATACGAGGTTTTGCAAAGTTTAAGCATTTTAAAATAAACACTCTGTTTCTTTAAGTAGTAATGCATAAGCTAGCTAATTTGTGTGTTTGACTTAAACACAAGAAAATGAAGTAATTATTTATAATTTATTTACGAACCAAGTAACAAGTTATAGCTCCTTTTAAATCTCGACTGACCAAATACAAATTCATATATCAAAACGATCTGTAAGTGTATGAAATTAAAAAATATGCAATTAAATTATTTATTGGGTCCAGTCGTGGCGGCAGAGGCACAAAATGTGAATGTGAACCTACTGGTTGTGGGTTTGATTCCCATTCGAGAAGTGGAAATATGTCGAGGCTAAGCGCGAAACAGTTCCCTCTGCCTCCCCTGCTGTGCGCGGGATACGGCGTGAAGCTAAAAATGAAATGAAGAATAAAATAAATTAAGATTTGAACTTCTTTAGACGAGCCTTCTGTTAAAATGCATTTTATCATATATACCTACCTATGTTTTAGTGATTATAAAAACCGCTAGAGTAATTACACACCTTGTACACACCTATCTAATACATATCTATGTGTTAAAATATAAATATATTATTATATTAATGGTATTTTTTAAACATCTACGGGTCAGATCGTCAAATTTTACATATTTTTCCAATATAAATTTTGTTTATGGTGAAACGAATAAGTTTATATGTATGTAGTAGAATTGAGCTATTTTTCGTATTTCTGAAGTTAGGTCACGGCAGACTTGAAGTGTTTCGTTCTCTGGGCTTGATTTTTGATATATTCAATGTTACGTTTATCCTGTAATGTAAAAAACGTATGTTTTATTAAGTTAAGTATGCTTTATTAAGCTAATGTTGAATATAACTTTTAGCGATCGAGATATTGATTGATTGTATATATCAAATTTTATTCATAAATAAACATATATATATTTGCTTTCGAAATACCTATTATGTTCTAATTTAAATGCGAAGCGCAAAAGTTATAAGTCATGATTTTTTATCAATGTGAAATAAAAGAGAAATGTGTTAAATTAATATTTTGAGATACTATCAAATATGCCTACTATATACTAGCCGATTCTGGCCTATTAGTAGAGCTCCTATCTCAGAGGAAGTTGACAGACCTCGCGAATGTATGGCAGGATGTCGTTTGTAGAAATTGCATAGCATTTATATACAATTTCTAACTTATTTTAGATATTGCCTAATGTTTTGCTATGTACAGTATAGATTGGCTTATTAGTAAAAACCTTGTTAAAAATCCTTTAAGTTATTTCATACTTATATCGAATAGAGAGTACGTTGATCATCCATTATTAGTCGCATATCTTTCTTTCTCCGCATACTTTCAAGGATTGCGTCAATTCTCAAGAAACGTCATTTTTTGTGCTAATTGTGGTGGTAAGATTACTTGTTTTAGGGAAGCTAACTAAACATTTTTCATGCATATTTAAAATTAAAGCATCTGTTTATAATATTAAATTAGTCATACCTAACCATACCCATACCTTTATTAATTCACCTTTAATAAATCAAATGCGTGTGTATAATAGACACATAAACGAAAACATTTCTTACAATTTAAGTCTGCCTGTCTGTTTGTAGCTAGCCAGTAACTTTTGGAACGGCTGAAAGGATTTTGACGGAACTGTTTCTAGCACATAGCACATGTAGTAAAGAGTAACTTAAGTGACTTTTATATTATAATTTACCTTTTTTGTTTAATTCTACGCGGGAGACGACGCAGACACAACTAGTCTTATAAATATAAACCCATAATCAATATGTAATTCTGGAATGAAACGACATCCATTGCGCCACCTAGGTGCCACGTTTAGTACCGAGCTATTTCGTAAACCATTTATCGTTTGACACCATAAAGACGGGCCCTCGGGATGGAGACGTAATTTTCAATAACGTTCACGGCTCAACAGATTTCTCAAAAGCTCTTAAGATTCTTGTCATAATCACTAACCGCTTTACTAGTTTTATCGAGGCCATTCCAGCATTTAGACTATTATAAATAATGGCTAAGCAATATTTGCCAATCAAATAGATCTAATATTTACAATTCATTTGGATGTTAATATATTTGCTCTTGCGAGTTTTCCGTATGGTGTACAAGTTTTATTTTTGTATAATATTTATTTTAAAATTAGCGATGTCGGTATGTATGTTGGTATGTTTTTAATAAAACACAAATTTTCGGTTGTCATAATAAAGGGTCTTTTACTCAAATTTGTATTTGTTTTGTGAGCAAACAGTGTTGTCTTATAATTTACATAATTAATGTACATAATGATTCGAATTCGAGACATTGCGTATTGAGTGGTGAAAGTTAACGCCTCGCTTTGTTTTACCAGAATAAAAAAATGTAAATTTAATTATAATGAGCTAAGAGTGGGAATCGAACCTGCTACCACACGCATTCGCAGTCAGGCGCAGTCCCTCTAAACAACGCCAGAACTCTATTTTTATAATGTATAAATTTATATACTTATTTATAGCTAATTATATAAATGGTGATAAACATATGTGACACTATAATATTACAAGTTATCTCACTTTGCAGACCTGCTGGCGACGGATAGCGATATCTTCCAAGATAACGACAGCAAATCATTTTCGCAACTACTTTTCGATGTAGCAAGAGACCAAGTGATCGTGGGGGCAAGGTGAGTGGAATAAAACGATTTATTTTTGGTAGTAAAACAATAAAATTTAGAAAGAAGTCAGATTTGTTTGTAGGTGTATAATTAATTAGTTATGTATATTACATTTTAATTTGGCTGATTTCAGTATTTATTTAATTAATAATACAGTGTAACACGATCAAATCACTTTGTATCTGAATTATCAAAACTTTTTTGTATTTGTTTGGTTTTGTGTTTTTTTTTTAAAGAAATTCGAACTTCTGTATTATTTCGTTTTACTTAGTGATCGAAATAATAAGTAAGTTTTAAGTTAAGTTAAATATCACGTATAGTCAGTGTATTCTAGTCTCTGTGTCTGGGGCAATTTCTAGAAGCATTGATATGTGTGGTCAACACAAAATACGAATACTGTAACATACATACTTTTGTAGAAATGTGGGAGAGGTTTAACTTTTTAATATTATTATATCATAAATAGCCTGTTATGAAAAGGTCATTAAACTCACAAGTACTAGCTTAGTCTCGTTAGGGTTATGATATTTCAGTTAAAACGTCTTAATATCATTGAGTTTATATATACAGTAAGATTACTATGCAAATTGGTAGATTTTTAACCGTTAGAAAACACTAATTAATGGCTGAATCACTAGAAACCAATCAAATTAAAATAAAATTAGTACTTAACTTGCGCTCAATCGCGAATATGTGTAATATATAGATGTCTATCGTTTTAATGTTTCCGCAATATTTGCCAATTAATATTTGATTATATGATAAAGCTATAAGAAGTTGTCGCAAATTGCATTTATTTATATATTATAGTATACTAGCGACCCGCTCTTGGCTTTGCTTGCGTAAATTAAAGTTTCGGGCAATATATAAAACATTTATTTAATAGCAACTATGTCTTACTTTAAAAATTTAAATTGTTGCATTTTGGTTTATTTACGAACAGATTAATTAAAATATGACATACATGTTAAGGGAGGATACCAAAATACAATAAGCAAAACTGCTTTTAAATCGATTAAGCCATATCTGAGCCATATTTGCGAGCGCGAACAAACAAACAAACAGATAAAAATAGCATTATTTAGTTTCTTCTATATTAATAAATGTCCCCAATTATATATTTTATATACAGACAGCTATCAGCCACATCTTTATTATATGTAAAGGTTACGAATATATTTAAAGCAAACTATTAAACGAAGTAAATAAAATGTAAAATATCGCCACATTATTCGCAAATGAAATAGATTTAACTGTTATAATAACATTAATTCATTAAATATTTTAATTTTTCATCTTAAAAAGCTATTATTCCATTGAAGACGACTTTGATGTAGACATGTGGAGCGAAAAATATGTTAATTTACATAATTTTATGTGGGCTTAGCATATTTTTATGTTTTTAATACCGCCTTATTACATTAACAGTATAATAGTAAAAAAAGAACAGTATAATAGGAAAACTTTGTAATTTTGTATGTTTAAGGTAGGTAATTTCCGAAACTACCGAACCGATTTCAAAAATTCTTTTACTGTTAGAAAGTTACCTGGTCCTTGATATGTATTTGTTTTGAAATAATTAGTTTTCAGTCAGATCAAATATTATTAACACTTGTAAGGTCACCAGAAAAATAAACGAAAAAATGTCGAGGCAAAGCGCGGCGTTCAGTTCCGCACCCAATGCCTCCAGAATTCGGCGAAAGTAGGCAACGGAGTATCTTAACACTAGGTTTCCTCTGACTTCCCTGTTGTGTGCGGGATACAGAGTGAAGCTAAGAAATAATAATAATATTAATTCGAGGAAACAAAACGTTACCCCAAAACTTTTCGTGCTTACGCTGGTATTCATGTATTTGTATGTAACATACAATTCGATAAAATGATAAATTTGATCAATTTCTCATTTAACAGAGAAAGCAGGCTGTCAAAAATACCAAATAGTGATATTCCTGTAATTTACGCAGCAGAAGCTGCGAGCAGGTCGCTAGTTATATATACAATAAAGAGCTTTTATGGAAAATACGAGCGTTTCGTTTTCGATTCGTGTCATTGTGTAACTGTGTTGAGTCTCACGATGCTTGTAAGTGGAATTAAACGGAATGTTTGAAAAAAAAATGATCTCTTTCCCAAAGGTGTAGCGTTAAGTGAACTTTTATGTTACATAGATGATATTGTAATTTGAAAGCGGTTATTTACGTAACTTGGAATTTAAATAGTTTTTTTTTGTAGAAACTGCATCCTCTTTGTTTACTAAGTGTTAGTAGTATATTGGAAAAATTGGTATTGTTTTTGAACTCACAAACATTTCGACGCCTACTAAAGTATAGTAACTTACCAACGTACAGTGCCGCTGAATGAATTTGTATGCGAGCTTTAGAGTGAGTCCATTGCTTAAAAAGCAAATAATGAATATAAAAAATGTCCTTTAATAATTAATTTGTTTAAAGTAGGCACACAAGTCGATTGTTTTGTTTCGACATGTTTTCGATTGACTTTCGATTAGTATGACTAACGGTTGCATTTTACTACTTATTTCACAGCTAATAGATTGTCATTACTGACAACACTAATTCAGATAAATGTTTACGATAGCTCCAGTAAATTTTAAAAATGTTTAATTCTTTAGAGGTCATAGCCTTGCAGCGGGACAGCGTCTGAATGTAACGCGACAGTTACGGATTTAATTCCCACTCGGAGGAATGACTATATTTAAATTATTTCTATTTCTCCGCTCTAGTATCTAAGATGAGAAACGAAAATTCTCTCTGACTACTTTGCTAAGTGGGAAAAGTCGTGTAGTTGCCTTTTTTAAAAAACTTTAAATTTTACGGTAATCATAACCCAAATAAATTAACAGACATGACTTATAGGCCATAAAACGTTATCTTAATATTATTTTAATGTTGATAATTTTGTTTGCTCTCTGGCTAACCGATTATACGTTTTTTTGAGTCATTCACTTGTTTGTCCCTTGATAAAATATGGTGTCTTATCACTGAGACAGGTTCATAACGGGTTTATTACAACTTTGTCTTATATTAAGGTAATGGTAATGAAATTAAGGGACATGTAAAATTAACATGATATTTAAAAAATGATGATAATAAGAATGAGATAAATTCTTATTTACTTAATAGTGGCCTTCGTGGCACAGTGGCACATCTTACTGTAATTGCGTTACTTGTGGGTTCGATTCCCACTAAGAAAATGGTTCATAGTTTAATTATTAGCATTTCTATGTTGATATTGGACAATGCTATGCGGAAGAACAAGCGTGCAACTGGAAAAAATAATACTTAAGTAAGCTATCGAAGGAAATTGAAACAATAAACTTAGTTATTATAAACGTTAAATAAATACCATCTAATACCTTTTTAAGAATTAAGGTTAAATATTTCCATAACTCGTATTTGATACTGGTAGATAATATTAATTTAATAAAAATCAATACTTTTATGTAAGATTTAAATATTAGCATTTATCTTCATAAAGCTTTTTCATGTTTAAGATTGCTTTTACAGATCGACTTAGCAAAGCAATTAATAAGTGAATTTACTCACTTGGACAGTTAGGAGTGAACTTATAACGGTGAATCTAGCACTAATGCATACTAAACACTTGCTAGAATGAAATCAACGATCGCTATCTGGTTCCGAGACTACGGTGTGAACGTTGTTTAATTAGTACTGTGCATGTCGCTTATGAGACCGTCGTGGCGCAGTGCGAATGTGGCTGACTGTAAACGCGTTTGGTTATGGATTCGATTTCCGATCGGGGGAATGAAGAGACAAAGCGCGGCGTTAAATACCATCACTCAAACTATTGATATTAAAGAATGTCTCGAATTCGGGTGCAAAGTGGAGAATATCGAAATTTAGGGGCTTGTCGTGGCGCAGAGGTACAAAGTGTGTCGGAAAGCGGAATGGTTGTGGGCTCGATGCCCACTCGAGAGGTGGGAATATTTAATATTTATCTTCGCTTTAATGTGGAGGCAAAACGCGGCATTAAGTTCCGCCGCTTAACTCGCAATGCCTCCGAATTCGCCGGAAAGTGGGGAACGAAGTGTTCCCACAACCCTGTTGTGTGCGGGATACAACGTAAAGCTCGATATTTAGGCAAAAATTGGAGAACGGAGTGTCTTGACACTAGGCTCTATCTGCATGCTATGCGTGAAAAAGCATAAAGCTTAAATAAAATCAATTGATTCGATTTGTAGATATTAAAGTGTATTGGTAGATACAGTTACAAGGAATGAAACGTGAAAGCCTATTTATTTTCATTCTATGCTCAGACCTATGCGATTTGTTTGTTAAACACGGAGTTGTTATTTAAATACACTATATTTATACGTAAAGACTACTCGCGCTTATATAACAGATCATTGTAATGCGTATTGTAAACTTTTTCACGGCATACGTTGGCATGTATATATTTTTGACAGAAGTCGATGTTTTTATTGTTGACTTTGACATGCAATATGTAGTGCCTGTACATGCGTGAAAAATATAGATTCATTCTACTTTGACTAATTAATTTAAGGAAGTCAAAGAGAATTTAGTGTTAGGACACTCCGTTCTGCACTTTTCGCCCGAAATCGAGACTTGATTGTCGACGCCTTGCTTTGTCTTTCGCACTAGAGCGGGGAAATTAAAATTATTGAATTAAAATCATTTCCCCGAGTGAGAACTGAACCTACAGCTGGCTACACTTACAACTAGACGACGTCCCACTGCGCCAAGATGACCTTATTCACAAATTTCTTAATAACCTTCAATTTTTTACCTTATTTAGGTTAAGGTGGCCAGTCGTGGCCCAGTAGCACAAGCGTGTGACTGTAAACGGCTGGTTGTGGGCTCGATTCCCACTCGAGGAGTGGAAATCATATTTCCATTTTCTGCGCTCTGGTGTCGAGGTAAAGCGCGGCGTTAAGTTCTGCCACTTAACACGCAAGCCTCCGAATTCGGTGGAAAGTGGGGAAAGGAGTGTCTTAACACTAGGTTCCCTCTGCCTACCCTGTTGTGTGCGGGATACAGCGTGAAGCTAACAAAAAAAAATATGGTTAACAGTACCTACACTATTAACAATAATTACTATTAACTATAAAAGCTTTTACCTAATACAGATCATTTTATTTTATACTCACAATATCTATATAATTAATTTCTCGCAAATAAATTGGACATGCTATAGTAAAAACTTTTTAAATTTGTTTTGTAAAATAATTGTACAACTTGAGTTAACAATTGTGTAATTGTTACATACCATTTCGTGTTCCATAGTTAGCCATCTGGTTTGTGGGCGAAATCGAATATAGTCATTGAAACTTGAATTAAGATAAACGTTTTTCGAATACACACATATGGATATGGATATGGAAATGTTTTATTTATTAATATGGCATAAAATATATAACAACGTCTCGTAATAAGGGATTCCTCACTAAAGGCGATGATAGTGGGATCAATCATTCAGCCTTATTAACAAATTTTATTTATTCGGGGATTGAAATTATATTTAAATTATTCTTGTTTACTCGATTTAGCACGGCGCGGTGTTTAGTTGCGCCACGCACAGACATTTATTCCGGCCAAACGCGAAAAACAGAGTGTCTTGACACTAGAGTCTGCCTGCGCCACTGCTATGCGGGAAATAGTGTAAAACTTATAATTGAAAATTTCCTTACTTTCTTCTTTATACAAAGGATCATCTTTGTTCACCAAGTTCAAACTTACCATCATTGTTATAGGTAATAAAACACAATAACTCCTTCCGCTAAGGCCATTAAGTCGTTTAAAATTTACTTTTAATCATAGTTATTTGTTATGCCCACTATCTTTAAGTACCCTATATATCTTTTATCACCACATGGCACGAGCACACCCCCAATCTATAGGTTAATGAACTTCAAAATCAATCGAAATTTAATTTTTGATTTATTAATTTATTATTATTTTTAGTTTCACGCTGTATCCACGCTGCACACAGCAGAGTAGGCAGAGGGAACCTAGTGTTAAAATACTCCGTTCCCTATTTTTTTATAAAATAAATTGAGGACAAAGTGTCTTGACACTAAGTTCTCTCCGAAAGTAAGAAGTACTCTCCTTCTCTCCGAAGTACTCTCCTTTGCGCTAAAACAAGCCGTTTCTTTAATCTAGAAAATACCTGCAGTTAAAAGGATTTAATAATAACTCACAATTACGTATATAGGTAATTGTAAATCGTATAGTGGTTTACCTTTATGCATTTTAATCGAACAACCAAACAAGATCTTGCATTTTACTATTTTATATACACGGAAGCGTCTCTACATACTCGTGGCATCCGTTTTGTTAATATCGATGTATGCATTTTCTAAGCTAATATCGTTTGGTTTGGTTTTATTCATATAAGAAACTACTTTGATGACTACTGAGATGCTTTCGTGGTGCATTGGTACAGCGTTTGATTGTAAACACAATGGCTTCGTGGGTTCGATTCCCAATCGGGGGAATGATCATATTAGACAAAGCGCAGTCTTGAACTCTGTCATTAAACGCACAATGTCTCGATTTCGGGTGGAAAGTGGAGAACAGAGTGTCTTGACACTAGATTCTCTTTGACTATCCTGATATGCGGGAAAGAGTATGAAGATGCTAATAATAAGTACTTTTGAAATAAATTCTTTTTTTGGTTTAAAAGAAGTACATCATATCATTTTAAATTTACTAAGGCTGTGAATTTTTAAGAATCGGTCTATTACAGTAAATAAAAAAAAAACACATATCATACTATGCTTATTTGATATTGAGTGACTTGAAATCAACAAGTTTATTGACTTTATTTACCACGAAAACGATATGAACTAATTTAAATAATCTCGAGGTTACTTTCTTGGTATCGTATAACTTATAAAATAGTTGTAACCATGTAAGCCGATATTCCTTGTAAACGCCGACAGTAGACAGATTTTAATAATATAATTACTGCTTCTAAGCATATAACATGTTGGTTCGACCTACCGTAACGATTGAGACAATTTATTACAAATAAACCTGTTATATATGTATGCTAATGTTAAGCGTACATGTAAACTATGTTTGCGTAACATATGGGATTTTAAAATATAAAAAAGTCGTAAAATCTTTACCATACTGCGTCTTATTTAATATCCGTCGTCTTTTCGAGATACGATGTTTAATAAACAATGTGATAACATGATTTTGTTGTACACTTGTTGTAACGGGAATGGTCGATGTAGTATGTATTGGACTTGTAGTTTAGTAGTAGTAAGATAAATCTTGTACTTTCAATAAGGTTATGTTGATTTTTGTTAATATCTCGCTATCATCTTTTCTGAAAAATTTGTTAGAGACATTGCTTATGTGTGTTAATCCATACTTATATTATAAATACGAAGGTCTGTCTGTCTGTTTGTTACGCTTTCACGGTTAATCTACCGTCCTGATTTTGATGGAATTTAAAATTTCAATAGTTGAAGACGCAAGGTCAAACATAGACTATTTCTTTTTCAAAACCGAAATTTAAAAGGTTGAAATAGGGGATGACAGTTTGTATGAAAAATCTAAACCTCTTGACTGACGTCGATGACATTTCTCAGTTTCTGACACATGGTCGACCATAGGCTATCTATTTATCGAAAACCAACTCTAAAAGAGTTAAATTAGGGAATGTAAATTTGTGTGAAAAATCACGTGGCGTGGGCGTAGCGGCGAGCAGGTCGATAATATTCTTAATATTTTCGTCCTTTAGAGCTTGATAATATGTATGTATGTATGTGTACAAAAAAACGACGGGTATAGTTTTGTTGTTATCTAGCATAGCAGAAGTTGTACCTAAACGTAGCTTTTTCTAATTTTTATTATTACCACAAAGCCATAATACTTACGTATAATGAGACATTAAATAAAAAAATAGCTTCACGCTGTATCCCGCACACAGCAGGGTAGGCAGAGGGAACCTAGTGTTAAGACACTCCGTTCCCCACTTTCCGCCAAATTCGGAAGCTTGCGTGTTAAGTGGCGGAACTTAACGCCGCGCTTTACCTCGACACCAGAGCGAAGGAAATGGAAATATAATTTCCACTCCTCGAGTGGAAATCGAACCCACAACCAGTCGTTTACAGTCACACTCTTATGCCACTGGGCCACGACTGGCCACATAATAAATAATGAGACATACTTTATAAATTAAGAATTAAACTCACAAACTGACATACTGATTGAATTGATATTCAGAACTTTAATATATGCAGGTACCTCTTATATCACAACGCAACGATACGGTCGTCAGAAACAAATAAAATATTTTTTATAATTTATGTGAATATTAATGTGTTTAAATGAATTAAAAACATAATATATTTCAAACTTTTTTTAGAAGCGAAGGCGTTAAGGTCGTGTTTTACAACAAGCGAAGATGGATTGTTATTATATAAAATGTAATTGAAGCCCACGATTTTTTGCTAAATAGGGTATGATTAAGTTAGGGGCCATTTCATAAATAAATATGTACAAATATTCATATATTTTTCAAACATTTTACGTAAAGTAAATTATTATTTTTATTTGAAGGAACTTTGGTGCAATGCTTTTGAATGTATACGCAATGTGTGTATATTCGATTCCCAGTCAGAGGAATAATTATATTAAAGTTATTTCGGTTTCTTCGCTCTTCACAAATTTTGAATTCGAGCAAGTACATAACAGATGTCTTAACGCTGGGTTTTTTCTGACTGCCCTGTTATACCTAGAAAAAAGATCTTTTTGATCTATATCGAGTTTCGATTTACATCCATATCGACTTTCTTCATATGATAGTTTTTTTTCTAGTTGAAATATACATAAATCAATGTATTACCTATATTTTTTTAACTGGCGGTAATTTTCAAAGTAACCACATACATATATGTTTGCTACATCATGTCAATTCACCGTAACCTGTATGTAACCAGCTATTAAAACATTGTGTTTGCCCAACTGCTTCCCAACTCCATATTAAACTCGTTTATCTAAGTTTTATTTACGTTGGTCATTTTTTGTTTCGATAACAAAGGTTCCTTTTTTGTCCTTGACTTGTGGTAGGCTTATGACTGACCTTTGGGTTGAATGTTGACACTGACTGATTGTTAATCCGAAGATCGTGGGTTCGGTCTGCCTTATGTATAACTGTGAGCTTACTTGATTATCTACGTAGTTATGTATGTCGTTGAAGAGAGATAAATAGATGGTAGTGATATGTCGTGTTATCGCATTTTCTTATTATTTCTTATTAGTACTATGTATAAATTAAGATTTTATATCCATAACAAATTATTCTTAAAATTTTCATACAAAAGTTCAAAACAATAAGTTTTTTGGTATTAATATAGATCGTTGTAATTAAATTCCTTTCTTATTATAACAATATTAGTTTGATTGTCGTTTGAGAGGTTTTCATTTTTAAAATTTCAAAAATATTTTCAAATTTAGAAGAATTTTTACAAAACACTATTAAACTTTGTCGAAATTAGAATTTTGTGATTTACTAGATATTATTTATTCAAACGCACGAAATGATTAGTTTAGTTTATAGTATATTAGTTTTATTTACCATTACCTACTGTTGCAAATTTACTGTACTGTTTACTGTATGCTTAGATCTTCAAAACTACGCAACAGGTTTCGCTGCGGTTTCTTTTAATAAATAGAATGAATCACAACGAAGGTTTATATGTAATAATACATGCATAATATAGTAGAGAAACACTGATAATTTTGGAGTTTTCTAATGATATGTGTCGCATATAGTTGTGTAGTTCACGTAGGCGAAGTCGTGAGCAGGCCAATAGTTTAATTTCTAAAATAAATTGTAACACTTATCTTGTTTCCCCATAGTTCATGTTTTAAAATGTAAGGAATGCTACTTCTACCTGCTTCCAGTACTTAAGCCCTATAAAAATATGGAGTTATCAGTAAAAAATACATAACGTTTGTTCACAGTAGCAGGAAAGGAAAGCATTCCAGCTCCTTTAGCCTTTTACGTTATGTTGACTGATTTCTCTTAAATTGTTTATTATAGTTGAAAGTGTATCGAATTTTATCGCATCCATATAATCGAATTCTAGTGAAGTGACCATATTTGTTTAACGACCTAACTGCTCTTGAGTAGTGTAGTAGGTGTAAGACGTTTTATCTATTATTTTCCTTATATCGTTGCGACGTATAGCAGCTTCACGCATTTTTCTGCATACCAGGGTAGACCGAAAAAACATAGTGCCAAGTAACTCCGTTCTCCGCTTTCCGCCTGAAAATCGAGACATTGCGAAACTCGACGCTGCGCTTAGTGCCTGAACAAAGAAACTAAAATATTATTATTATTTTTATATAGCTTCACGCTATATCCCGCACACAGCAGGGTAGGCAGAGGGAACCTAGTGTTAAGACACTCCGTTCCCCACTTTCCGCCGAATTCGGAGGCTTGCGTGTTAAGTGGCGGAACTTAACGCCGCGCTTTACCTCGACACCAGAGCGAAGAAAATGGAAATATAATTTCCACTCCTCGAGTGGGAATCGAACCCACAACCAGTCGTTTACAGTCACACTCTTGTGCCACTGGGCCACGACTGGCCACTATAAAATAATATCTATAATATAAATAAGTTCCTCTGAGTGAGAATCGAACCTATGACCATCGCGTTAACAGTCCGTATTATATTGAAGTGTTTTAAATAATTTTTACATTTTCATAGAAAATCGGTATCTAATGCCAAAGGCGGAAAGATCTTGACCACATGTCGGTATCTGTAATGTAATAGTCAATATAACTAAAGTTGTCCGTCCTTGCTTTACCCAGTGTACAACGGTACTAACGGTCTCTTTGCCATATTGAAACTGCTAGATAACAGGTAAAAGAAACCTATATACATATGTATATCTTAGTGCATTTTTCATGATATGTTGTACTATAGATATGTTTATTTATTATTATAAACTTTGATTAATTCGCAATTGTTACAGTATGTCTTTTTTCCTATAGCAGGATAAAAAAACCTAGTGTTAAGACATTCTTTTTTTGTATATTGTTTTTAAATATTTTAGGTATAGGTATATTTAAAATAAAATAATATGTATGAAATGTATTAATATCAACATTTTAAAAAACAACTCTGAAAAGTTTTTTTTTCATTGTAATATGCCTATAAAACAAAAGTATTTTTCAATGTTTCCGTTAGTTATGTTGATAACTTACCCAGACATCTTAATACGAATGTTAGAAATAGTAATAACTAATATTTGCTTATCGCGACTATAATTAATGCATTACCTCTCAGAACAGTTATTAAGATTATTTATTTGCGCTTGATTTTTCCAGTTCTAGTATTTCTTATGACATTGATATAACGTTCGCATTAATCATCATTTCCTTATGATAATATTTGTCTCGCTAATACTCTAACTAACGTCTAATTAGGTTACACTATCATAGGCGAGGTCGCGGTTCGCGATAAATATGTCTGATGGTTAACATCGACTCAGATTTCAGGCCAATTATGAAGGTATATAGCTGTTATAGATGCCTTGGTTTTGCCCTTTCAATAAATGTACTACACTTTTCTTATATTTGCAGAAATAAATTAAAGTTAATTCTGCATACTTTATTAGTACAAGTTTAAATGTAAATTAGATGTTTATTAGGCTGACTACTTGTTAAGAGTTGATTGGAAAGGCTTTTGCGTGTGTAATTATGTAAAATACACATTCTTTTTTGTTATATGTGTGTTTTTATGCTAATAGTAGTTCAAAGTGTTCTTTCTGTTAAGTGTTCTTATAAATGAAGTTTTGTATTTAAAATGAGTGATTTTTCTAACATTGTATTTAAGTTGACCTTTTTATTTTTCCAGACTTTGAGCCATGTCATCTTGCAATTTAATTTTTTTTACAATTTTTTGTCTTAGTTAATACTTCCTACTTTTTCTCGCATATATGAAGTGGCAAAGAGAAACTAGAGTTTTGACACTCCAAACGGAGTGTCCGTCACAACCGTTTTGCCCGAAATCGAGGTATTGCGTGTGTTGCGTCTTGCCAGGGCAGAAAAGTGATAATAATTTAAATAAAACCATTTCTGCTAGTGAAGATCGAACCCACAACCAGTCGTCCCGGAAAATGACGCTTTTAATTAATAGTATAAATTACAATCGTTTCAATTATTATTTAATATTTTACATTAAAGGATTATTTAAGACACGTGTCGAACATATATTCGTAAGTACATTAAGCAGTACAATTTGCTACATCCATTACGGGTTATCAAAACCAATAAAGCTGTATTTATGTACGTCCCGAACAAATGTAATTTCACCAGTATTATGAAACCTACAATACGAGTTACACAAAGCATGACCTTCTTGGCCCGCTGCAATGGTTCGTATAACGGATTGGTACTCCTAGGATACTAGAGTTAGGGTAGTTCTCCATTTATTAATATTATTTTCAATGCTTTTATTTATTTTGTTTTGGAATATGGAACATTAAATATATGTATAGTTCTATATATAAATAAATATATGTATATTTTTATATATGTATATAAATATATGTATATTTTTCCCCTGCTCTACGGAAAAAATTAGAAATCATTCTTCACCTTCCGACATTTAGGTCTGAGACAATGACAAAATTCAACGCCACGTTTTGTTCAAAACATTAAATATCTATATAATAGGTATTTCAAAATAAAATGTCTCTTGCATTGTTGTGAAATTGGGAGAAATAAGTGAGAATACGTTCTACTTATTAAGGGAGTATTTACGGCTAATTTAATCATTTTTTTAAAGAATGAATGAATCAATTTATACTTTTATAGTATGTTCACTTTGAAAAAGCTTTAACCTCAACATAAGTATATCAACAACCTATATCACATTGAACGGTATTAAAATGTATTACTGTCCAGTGGACCGAAAGGTTTACCAGATTGATAGTTTCCTAGGACTATACAGTTACTCGGTATCGCACTGAAATGTGATATCACTTGGTGTTAGATACGATGATATTACATACTGTGCCAGTTTACAGAATATTGCTTTTGCAAGCGATCCGCGGTCAGCCACAAAATGTGAAATCTAACTTCAATTGCTTGTTTAGAATTTATATGTCGTTAATGAAGACATAACTTATTAGTTAAATAAGTTATGATTGCCTATACGCGATGCCCATATCGCGAAATCGTGTAAAGTACTATATTTACATCTAAGAACTGAATATACTTTGCAAAATTTATGGCTTCCTGAAACGAACAAATGTCTAAATATTAACAATTATTACTTTAATTGAAGAGTTGCTTTCAAACTGGACCCTGAATTATTATATCATAATGCGGGATACATAAACATGTATCGGGGATATATATAGTCCAGTCATTTTTTCCTTTTAATTTTACTAGTACTATTAATGAAAAATGTATACTTTTAGAGTTTTTAAAGTTTTATTTAGGCACTTAGAAAATTAAAGAACATTTTTCTAAAACATAAAAATAAAAAATGTATACGTTTTCTGTGAGTGTATTTATTAACATTTATATTTTAAGATTTTATAATTAAAACTTTTACATCACTTATTATTATACTCGTACATAAGTAGGTACATATTTTTTTTTTTATAAATTTGCCATGCTGGAGGTATGACATGCGAGGCTATGGGATTTAAACCTATAACCAGCGTACAAAAAATATATTTTCCATTTCACTTCACTTATATACGTATATTTGTTATATTATACCGCATAGGTAATATTATTAAAGTCATCATGTAATATGATAAAATACACGCTCAAGATTGTTGCAGTGTATTGTTTCTGCAGGAGTTCATTTGAGCTCAAGTAGGTGTTTTGTGATAGTAAGCTGACACTTGTGTACATACTGGTATACCTCTATAGAGATATGATTATATGTGTTATTGGCCTTGTTAAGTGTTACTTAATAATTATAATAATATATGTGCAATAATATGATATAAGTATTTACGAGTATGTTGAGGTTAGAGCTTTTTAAAAGCTGTTAATTTAGATCAATTTAATTTAGTTAAAAAAATCAATTAAATTAAATTTAAAAAAGAACCCTATTTCGGCTCAATCAATGTTTCTTTGCATGTTTGCATAAATACGATGGTTTTGGGTTCGATTCCAACTGGGGGAATGATTATATATTTTTTTTATTTCTTCTTCGCTTTGGTACCTAAAACAAGCTTTAAGTTTCTCTACTTAACAGAAAATGTCTAGATTTCGGGCGAAAAGTGGAAAATTTAGTAAACGAAAACGAACACTAGATCCTCTCTTACTGTTGTCTGCTATGACAGAAAAAGCGTAAAGTTATTATATTGTATATAAAAACAGTACATATTATTGCATAATAACTTTTTTTCATATTCAAATAGCTTAACAAACTAAAGAAACACACTTAATATTACTTTATCACTATTCTATTTATCATAGCAGGCAGGTTCATGCTATAAAATTATTCTTGTCTTCGGTTTCGGACACGTGTGCAAATTTTCGATAGTATAGATAGGTGAAGCTAATAAAAGCGCATTAAAAATCTTAAAAGATAATCTATTGGGTATTCTTCAGCTTAGGTGTATTTTTAATGAGTAATTTGGAGAAATTAGAGAAGTTATTAGGTATACCGACGTTCTCTAAGCGTCTTCATTTTAAGCCTTACTACTGTTGCTTAATAACAATATATCGATATATTATAACGGTAAAACGCTATACAGAAGGAATTTTCTTAATTTTCATGACTATAAACCAGAATTAACTTTAGAGGTAAGGTGATCGGAGGCAGTAAAGTTGTCTTAGTTGAAGTCTTATTAGTACTAGAAGTACTCCTGTGAAAGCGATCAGCGTTTCTCCACGAAAGTTAAAATATTTAAAAAAATATGATTATAATTTTTATTTAATTACAATATGTAAAGAAGGGACTTCTTTACATATTGTAAACCCGAATGTTTCTATAAACATATACAAGTTTTTCAGCTAATGTTATTTACTCACTGATGTACAAAACATTTTTTTTAGACTTAGCAGGGTAGGCAGAGGGAACCTAGTGTTAAGACACTCCGTTCTCCACTTTCCGCCGAATTCGGAGGCGTTGCGTGTTAAGTGGCGGAACTTAACGCCGCGCTTTACTTCGACACGAGAGCAAAGAAAATATTAAATATTTCCACTCCTCCAGTTGGAATAGATCCCACGACCAGTCGCTTTTACAGTCGCACATTATGCCTCTGAGCAACGACTGGCCCAAAAGCATTTTATTGTAACTGTAACAAGTATATACATAACTATAAACATTCACTAAAGGGTTTGAAAATTTTGTATTTTTTTTTTATGGAATAAGGAGGCAAACGAGCTTAAGTGGTTACCTTCGCCCATAGACATCCACAACATTAAAGTTATGGATGCGTTGCCAGCCTTGGGAATGTAGGACAGAAGGAGGGAGGAAGGATGGGAATGGTGGGAATAGGGAGAGCTGGCTTACATGCCATCGAACCGGAACACATCATAAGATATTTGGCGGTTCGTCTTTGACATGATAGTGGTCGCGAGCCAGTCGGAGAATGAATCTCCTACCACCAAGCTACTGGGTTACCCGCCTTTTACGGGACCCAGTGGCGGGGGGGAATTGTATTCTTAACCCGTCCCCCCACGGGAAAAATTTTATGTGTTACTTATATTAGTAAAAACATAAAAATTTTTAAGAGGCTAACTTTAATAATAAAAAAAAATATTCAATACATAATCTTGTTTACAGAGATACTCTATACCGTCTCTCACTTCGTGGTCTTCGTCAGTTAGAGCGTGCTGAATGGCTGGCGCCGGCGGAGAAAACCAAAATGTGCCAAAACAAAGGACAAACAGAAGATAACTGCCATAATTACATTAAAGTGTTACTTGCGTATGGACACAAGTTGTTCGCGTGTGGAACTAACGCATTCAGCCCACTTTGTAGCTGGAGAGAGGTAATGTACTGATTGATTTGAAATACTTACATAGTTTGTACGAAGTTTTATTGAGATTTTTTTAAAAATATGAATAATAAAGTATGGATAGTTATATTCAAATCAAGAAATTAAATTAGTATTTATTAGGATTTTCTACATCAAATGAAAAATTGGGAGCCTTATAGGATAACTTTGTAGTCTTTCTATGGGTCTGTTCGTCAAAAATATTTTTAATAATCATAAATTTTCGAGACTTTTACACATTTAAAAAAATCATGGTGACCTCAAACTACTGTAATATGTTCGAAACGTCGGCTTTTCTGAAATGTGTTTTCGAATACTAATATATACCTATATATGTATATGTATATGCGATTAATCCGGTTAAAACAGATAAGACCGTATCTATTACTACTTAGAAAATGTAAAGACATAAACTTTTTGAATTTGACTAATATTTTATTTATTTATTTTCTGTCGTAAAACGTAAGGTGACCACGTTCACTTTTATTTCTATATTAAAATCCATTTCAAAAATTCTAATACGATCTTTTGATATACAACTTAGAAACTCCAGATGTTTTAACGCTACAATGTCTGCTGCTGTGTAGATACGGAATCTTTCTTTAGGTTTATAGCAGGAGAGAGTTGTGTTTCCTTTGATCTTTGACTATTTGCGTTTTAATGCACCGTCAACATAATCTTACCTACTATTTGCGTCGCGCAGACTCCAGTATGGACTATGGTACATGTTTGTAAATATTAGGTATATGCTAATACATACATGTTTAACAATGTTTTACTACAAAAATGAATGTATGGTTGCTATCACCTGTTGGATTTGATTGGTTGAGATCGGAGTGTTTTGACACTAGATTCTTTTTATAAGAGTGAAATTATATTAGATTATGTTTCAATTGTCTTTATTTAAACATATATGTATGTATGTATTTATTGCTCAAAAAAAAAGCAATTCACTTTGCAATGCTATTTCTTTGAATTAATGAAAATCTGTGATAGTTGATCATTTTTTTTGTTATCTTAGAGCTAATAAGGATAGGCGCGCTTAGAGCTAATTAGAATAAGATCGAGTAAATGTAATAATTATAGGATCAAATCTTACTCAAGAGAAATTTATATTTTCAACATATGTAATACGAGTTTCTGCTACAATGTATTTCATATCTTTAAATCTACTAATATTGCTTTTAACGTAATTTTTTATCACCATTTACATTAAAAACGTTTTTCTAAATTGCCAAAGCGGTTTACAAGTAATAAGATTCTCATTTACACATGCAAATTATCAGCTATTTTTATCATAGCGGTTTTTTAGAAAAAAATAACTCGCTGGGAACTGTCAAAGTGAGATGTTATCTTATCGTAAAAAGCTGCAAGATAACATTAATTTTTATTGAGAAAAAAAGGCCGGTCGGCAATTAGCAGTGGACCACTTTGTTTTGTCATGTCTTAATAATGCGTGACAAATATTTAGAATTTCTCCACTTAAAACTTAATTGTAAAACGTGTTTTATCTTCAATGAACTCGTTAACCTCCCTTCTTTATTTGGTATTAATACTAATGCGAAAGTATCTTTTTCTGTCTGTTTATGTGTTACGTAAAAGCAGTCTTGCATTTTCCACTAGTAATTAAAATATTACGTGTAAGTGGCGAACTCAACACTACGTTTTGCATTACCAGAACATAGAAATGAAAATAATTCAAATGTAATCATTTTTCGAATTGGAAATTGAACCCACAATTAACGTTTACGTTAGGGCCCACCGCTGCTACGATGACATGAATGAGAATGTACGGTTTATAGAAACAAGTGAAAACATAAGTGAATTGTTTGCCAGTTCGTAAATATAAATTGTAGATTAGATTTGTTTGTAAGTCGCAAGGTATTTCTTATTTTTGAGTATCAAGGTACAGTCCACATGTACTTATATAAAATTAATATTAAAAGAAATCTACTATTGTATAAGACGTTTGTTTGTAGTTTTAATAAAGATACCCTCTTTGTTAAAACTGTAAGTTTATTTGTAATTTAAACAACAATATATTGAGAATAGACTCTTTTTAGATATTACATAGTATAATTGCGCGAAGTTATATGCTATTTCAAATTTATTTTTCATGTCGTTTTAAGTTGTACAAACAATATATGAAAGTTATATATAACATTGTACTTTGTTTTCAGATCGAGTCATTGAACATGGTATCTGGATGGGTGCCGGGGGTCGCGCACTGTCCTCACAACCCCGATTCAAACGTAACCGCAATATTTGCAAGTAGCGGAGAGTATTACGCGGGGACACCTACTGACTTTACTAGCTCTGATACGGCTATATGCAGGTAAGGTGAAAAATATTAGGGAATTAACATATTACAGTGTTTTAAAATAGATTAATATGTAAAATATATTGTGGCCAGTCGTGGCCCAGTGGCACAAGCGTGTAACTGTAAACGACTGGTTGTGGGTTCGATTCCCACTCGAGTAGTGGAAATTATATTTCCATTTTCTTCGCTCTGGTGTCGAGGTAAAGCGCGGCGTTAAGTTCCGCCACTTAACACGCAAGCCTCCGAGTTCGGTGGAAAGTGGGGAACGGAGTGTCTTAACACTAGGTTCCCTCTGCCTACCCTGCTGTGTGCGGGATACAGCGTGAAGCTAAAAAAAAAAATTTTTATTTTTATTTTATTATTTGATTAAAAAAATTGTGTGAAGTCGAATACGATGTAGGGAGTATTAGTGATTTGGTTTATTAAGTAGTAGTGTTTGAGAAAATGTTATAAATAGTCAAACTATATAGAAATCACATAATTGACAATTTAATGTGAAAAATAAAACTAAAAACAAACTTTATTAAAAGTTAAGAAAATTATATACGAAATACAGTTCGATAATGGCTGTTCGATATTGTTGTAGTTATTAAATAATCCTTCAGATGAAAATATGATATTTACGCCAAAAATTTATTTTCCAAAGTTTCTACGACGACAGTGTCTACTTGTATTTTCACGTTATTTTCATAAATCTATCGTGTTAACACTGCTTTCAATACAAACAGTTAAGTTTATGTTTTTTATATATCAATCTGGCGTCTATAAAAAGATGAATCTACTTGCTCAAAAAATATTAAGTTGTCCACTTTAATTTGGGCAGCTAAAACTTATATAATTTGCTTTATAGAGTTTTTATATTTTTTTTATTTACCGTTACTTACCGTTTTTTAGGAGTCAAGGTGCATCTCCTAGAAAATCAGGCATGTTGCGTACCACACAGTACGACTTCAACTGGCTAAACGAACCGCAATTTGTGGGGAGCTTTGAAGATGATTTCTTCGTGTATTTCGTTTTTAGAGAAGTCGCTGTAGAATACTTGAATTGTGGAAAGGTAAGCAATTTTGTAACATATTTTTTTAGTGCAGTCTACGCTTTTTTCTGCATTGCAGGGTGGTTAGAGAGAATCTAGGGTCAAAACATACTCGTCTTCTCTTTCCGACCCAAATAGAGACATTGTGTTAAATTGTGGCATTGGATTAAGTGGCGGAACATAAAGCCGCGCTTTATCTTAGGTACCAAAGCGGAGAAATGAAAATAATATATAATCCTATGAAACTGTTAATATAAAATAAAATATATTGACAAATACCGTTGCATTTTTTTATATACTAATTAGTGGTAAAACTAAAGTTTTTGTGTGTAAAAAATGTCATAAAATGTCTTTTTGAATATAGTTAAATTAAAATACATATATTCATTCATTAGTACATATAATTTTTTGTATGTACTAATGAATGAATATATGTAGTTTTATTTTACTATATTCAAAAAGACATTTTGCGGAAACGAATAAAAAAATGTACGCAGTCTTTGGAAACCGGTTTAAATCACGCTGGATTCAAATTTTTTCCACTGACTTTGGAGGCATTGTTATTTGCTTGAGAAGAAGCGGAACTTAACGCCGCGTTTTTGCCTCGACACCAGAGCGATAAAAAGGACATATTAAATATTTTCACTCCTCGAGTGGCAATCGAACCCACAAAGAGTAGCATTTACAGTCACACTTACGAGCCCCTGCGCTACGACTGGCACCAATTTCTTAGTGTAAATAAATAATATATCGAAATGTTAATATTACTATATTCAACTAATATATTTTTAGATAATATATTCACGCATCGCCCGTGTATGCAAGAGCGATTCAGGTGGTCATCTAGTGATGAAGGACAACTGGACTACGTTTCTAAAGGCTAGACTGAAATGCGCTGTGCCTGGGGACGTGCCCTTTAACTACGATGAAGTGCAAAGTGTTGAATATTTGGCGCAGGAGAAAATACTAGTAGCTGTGTTTAGTACACCTACGTAAGTTATTAATTAGATTTGATTTTTTAAATTAATCTAAGGTTAATTTTGATGTTTTGATTATTAATAATTTAATGTTTAGATGAAAAGAATACATAATATGCTATCGATTTTTGTTTATGAAATATGTTGGCTACAATTTGTAAATTTATACAAAGAACAGTACACTGTTATACATAACTGATTAAATAATTTGGTACTCATAAATTATATTTCGATAAAATGCAAATCATCTACGCATAAACCAGTACGATTTAAAGATAATAATTGCAAAGCGTCTTCATGCAATTGTGGTACCTTGCAATAGTCGTAATGGTCGATCTTTCTGCTATTTATAATAAAAAAATAATCACAACAAATTAAAAAAGAATGCTTTTTTCGGATTATTCTCACCTTATTATTTGATCTAGTGAGCCTTACTGGGTACTGTTTAAACTAAAATATATAAAATATACAAAACTTCACCCTATTCGATTAAGGAATATATAATTAACTAAGTTGCAAGATTCCACCAGAACAAACATAAATATAGCAAAGTTATACCAATAACGAGCAATAATATATAAAATAACAAAAAATTTCATATATTTTTAAAGGCTTAAAAAGTATTTTTAACATTAAATTCTAAGTATTGTTAAATGATCACGTTGTTAAAGTATTGAAGTCACAAACAGTTGTCACCCCTCACGTGTAAGACACGAAGGTCTGATTAAGGCACGTGCCTATTACAATGAAACAGTTTTAGGTCTTCAGTTCAATTTACGTGGATTTCGTTTTAAATTACAAGAAAATTTGATAGGTATATAAATTGCTTGTTTTTTTAATTAAAAGACCATCATAGCATAGTGTATACAGTGTGAGACTGTATACACGATTGGGGGTTCTTTCCTTATTAGGGGAGGTTATATTTAAATTATATTCATATTTCTAGTCTGACAGACAAGGCCTTGTTGAATTCCGTCTTGGATTCGAAAGTAGAGAATGATTGATACTAGATTCTCTCTGCTGTGCTGTGAAAAAAATAATAAAAACACATTTGGCTTTACAATTACCTAATTTGTTAATTATTTTTTGTAAACTTACTATTTACCATATTTAATATACAATATTTAAAATTTACCTGTAATTCAATTTAGAATTTATTGTAACTTTTCCTCTTTATCCTCAAACAGTAACAGCATAGTTGGCAGTGCAGTATGCATCTACAACATGTCGGACATACACTTGGCATTTGAAGGGCCTTACAAAGTTCAGGACTCACCAATGTCTACTTGGGAACAGAGAACGCCGACGCGGCAAGCACGAGAACATTTTAGATGTAATCCTGATGCTATGTAAGTTACTAAAATTTTGTTAAATTAATGTTTTTTTAGATTCACGCTTCCCTTTTTTCCCACTTACCATCCAATATATTTATTATATATATAGAGACACGACTGCCAGTTCTTTATTATTCCGTCCAACATTTATACGTTGTGTATTGATTGGCGGCGCGATTTATCTTACTAAAGCTGAGAAAGGAAAATAATTTAAAAAGGTAAATTTCTCGAGTGAGAATTGAATTCACATCCAATCACGTTTAGAGTCAGATGTGTAGACATTCCGCCATGGTGACCTCTAAGGTTTCTCATTTTAATTTCAACTACACTTCGCAATGCCTCTTAAAAATTAATATGAGGGAAACACAGGATGTGACTTTGTTTTATCTATACCCTAACAATACGTTCCCTTTACCCTTCCTTCCTTTAAGTGTGATGCATTAAAAATATATATTTATTATTTTCCATTTTTAAAAATTGCATCTGTTCTCAATAATTGCATTCCGATAACTTTTGAAAAGTCTTTTGTACTTTCATAAATATTTTTAACCAATATTATTGACCCATCCATCCTTTGCTTTATACTGCTTAATTTTTATTGTTTTTATGTAACATAAATTAGGAAGTAATGTGGTGTGGTGATGGCTTTGTGACGCAGTTAAAATTTTCTTGTGGGATAAAATCTTACTGGCTAGAATACGTAAATTTAAGTATATGTTTTTGATGAATTCGATACATATAAAAAGAAAGATTATCGTTGTCGAAGATTTCCAAATATTTAAACTTTTTTCAAATCGGAGATATTGCTTATTTTGTACCGGAACTGAACGCCGCACTTAGTCTTACTAAAGCATAGAAATGAAAATAATTTTAAATCAAATAATTCCCCCTAGTGGGCATCGAATTTACAACAATCGCGTTTAACGTCCGACACAATCCCACTACGCTACAACGGTCTCGCGATAATCAAAATTAATGTTAAATAAAATTTGGGTAGTCGTGGCGCAGTGGCACAAACATGTGACTGTAAACGACTAGTTGTGCGTTCGATTCCCACTCGAGGAGTGGAAATATTTAATATTTCCATTTTCTTTACACTGGTGTCGAGGCGGCGTTAAGTTCCGCCACTCAACACGCGATGCCTCCAAATTCGGCGAAAAGTGGGGAACGGAGTACCTTAATACTAGGTTCCCTCTGTCTACCTTGCTGTTTGCGTAATACAGCGTGGAGTTAAAATTAATGTTAAATATTCGCGCTTGCATTACATTACAGTTTATATTCAACAATGTTAATATATTTAAATGTACGCCTAAAAGTCTCATTCTAGCGTTTGTGGGGTAAATTAATAAAGAGAACGTAATGACTCATTATTATGGTTTTGAAATAACTCGATAAGTATTTATGTTTATCTTTAAGGGTCTGATTGTCGGTCAGAGTTTCTCCATTTCATACTTTTGTTGATGACTCACGGTTAATAAGATCTTTTGTTATTGCCATTTTGAATTACTATTTTGAGATAAAATTATTTTAACCAGAATAATCGCGTAAATGTTTGATATTTGAAAACAGATTTTTCGAAAACCCGACAATTATTATATTCTAAATGATTTAGTGGAGTGCCTGGAGCATTCAAAACCGTAAAACCTCGGATTAGAGTTATAGTGAATGAATTAATATGATCGATGTGGGATATTGTTTATTAAACTATAAATTGCAATGTTTACCCAATTTTTTTTAGGGCACTTAATTTTTTCATTGTTTAAACGAATTATTATAAGAAAATATTTTTTGACCATATTGTTTCACTTTAAACAGTACTTTTTTTTTATTAATATGTTAAATCTTACCTGAGTAAACATATAGGAACATTTTTCAAAGATTTCAACTGTGTATAAAAATAGCAGTAGGAATCCCGAAAAGGTAGAAAAACGTAGAGGGGAGAGTGAGAGTGGAGCGACAGTAATTCTATATACAATAATTTCATGTACATTGGAATTCCTCGGCCAGTTTAATTATAAATGAAACATGATCTGTTATGTACATTTAAAAAAATAAGGTAATTAATGGTGACTAATGTGAAGAGAAAAAATATATTAATACAAAATCTGTTTATTTAAATCTTATACTTTTATTATAAATGCGAAAGTCTGTGTGTTTGTCTGTCACGCTTTCACGGCTAATCTACCGATCCGATTTGGATGAAATTTAGAATGAAAGAAGTAAAAGTGACTGGGTCTAACATAGGCTAGTTATTTTTTCAAAAATCAACCTCTAAAGGGTTGAAATAGGGGATGAAAGTTTTTATGAAAAATCTAAACCGCTTGACCAATTGTAATGAATTTTGGCATAAATATAGTTCATAATCTAAGCTTAAACATAGGCTATTTTGTTTTTTAAAAATGCGCCCCGAGGGTTGCAATATAACGAAATAGTTCACGCGGCGAAACCGCGAGCGGGCCGCTTGTATAATATATTTATACATTGTTGTCTACATCGAATACTTTCTTCTACTTCTTCTATCTGTATAATAGGTGAAGTATTGAAACAACTATTTCCGCTGCACTGTAAACATGCAGTATACACACAGTACACAGTAAACATACAGTATACACTTTTTCTGCATTCACTCGCAGCTGCTACATCCCTTTTTTGGAATTACAAAATAACATTTATAATAAATTATCATTGCTATTAGGATTTACATGTTATTGGAATACTATTCTATATTCTATTCCCAAGTATCAATAATTACGTCATTCCTAGCCATATCTGAATTTGTAGATACACTCTTTAAAGGTGCTCAAACGCTGCATCAGTTGTTGGAGGCAATGATGACAAAAGAACACAAATATTTTTGGCTGTTGCTTTTATGAAAGAATTGAACTTCAATGTGTTTAAATCATGAGTTTTAGACGGAGCGCCATATAAACTCAAAATACATGTTACACCTGCTTGCAATATATTATTGGGGTCTTCAATGATATTTTGAAATACTTTTACTGAGTCGTGTAAATTCGTTTCTCAAAATTTTTGGCAAACTTCATTTTTCCTTTATTGAAAAAGGCAGTAGTAGTGTCACAACCCGTAAAATTCGTGATGGATTCATTTACAAATGGAGTGTTGTGTATGTATGAAATCTGCCTACGCCGAGCTTTATTTAAGTTAACTGTTTTTGTTTTATCAGATTCTTGTCCGCAAAGAAAATAGTTTTTTTCCCAATTATTGAGATTTATGTTACTTTGAAGTTTTTTTTCGGAGGCGATAATGAGAGATTTTCACGGACCTTATTTTTATAAATTCCAATGTACTTCTTCTTCAATATTCATTGTTGTCATATTTTTTTTTATTCAAAGTTATCTTTAATTTAAGATTTATTTATTATTTAATTAGTTTAATTATGAACTGTAGTTTTCAATCTAATCACTTAACAAATTAAGCAATACGAAATATTTTGTAATAGTTCAATATAAAAACGTCGACCACAATACACCTTCCAGTACAAAAATATACAAGAATTTTTTTACTAAAAAAATCAAATTTACCCTGTTATAGAAGCATAATATTCACAGAACACGTGTTATTTGCAACTAAACTGGCCAAGGAATTCCAATGTACATGAAATTATTGTATATAGAATTACTGTCGCTCCACTCTCCCCTCTACGTTTTTCTACCTTTTCGGGATTCCTACTGCTATTTTTATACACAGTTATCTTTGAAAAATGTTCCTATATGTTTACTCAGGTAAGATTTAACATATTAATAAAAAAAAAAGTACTGTTTAAAGTGAAACAATATGGTCAAAAAATATTTTCTTATAATAATTCGTTTAAACAATGAAAAAATTGAGTGCACAAAAAAAATTGGGTAAACATTGCAATTTATAGTTTAATAAACAATATCCCACATCGATCATATTAATTCATTCACTATAACTCTAATCCGAGGTAAAAACCCCCAGGCGCTCCACTAATCATATAAATTTTGTTTCTTCACTCTGGTAAAGAGGTCTTAGACAAGGCGTGGCGTTGAGTTCGGCGGAAAATAGAGGACGGAGTGTCTCGACACTAGATTTTCTATGATTATCCTATTGTGAGGCACAAATTGTAAAACTGTAAAAAAATCCCGGACGTTTCCAACTGTTTACCGGTCCGTGGTTGTCTACCTGTGATCACGTTAAAATAGCTTTATTTCAAAACTTACAGTTAGCTTTCTATTGTCACGTAGTATTTTGTTTTTTACCTTACATTTAGAGATATTGGTAAAAGTATAATAAAAGTAGAGTTTCATGGTATACAATAGTCAGTAGTTAACACAAAAACCACATAGTGTGGTTTTCAATTAATTTTTTGTATTATTTCTCAGAAAAAATATTATTTTATTAAAAGGAAATCGTTAGGAAGATATGCTTTATTTGGGAGCAGAAATCTTTATTTATACATAGATTTTAATTAGTAAAGCTATCTTTATCTAGTCTATTTATATATATGCAGTGGTACAGTGCATAGTGGCTGTAAACCCAATGGTTGCAGGTTCTAGCCGCATTTGGGGGAATCAATTATTTACCGACTCTGGTAACTAAGAAAGCTCGGCGGTTAGTTCTGTCACCCAGTAGGCAATATCTGGAACTTACGCGGTAAGCGCAGAACGGAGTGTCTTGACACTTCGTCTTGATTCTCTGATAAACAAACATCAAGCGGGAAATTAAAATCGTTATTAAATACAGGTTAAGAAAGTTATTAAAAACTTGTAATAAATTTAAATAATTTATTTTATAGGTTGAGACCTGAGAGTAATTAAAAATGTTATTTTAAAAGCTCATAAAGTATTCATTTAATGTTTAAATAAGTACCTGTGTTAAAGGCGTCGCTTAAAATATTTTAATGCGGTTGATATGTTTAACATTTATTTATTTTTTCTTTATAATAAAGTCGAATGTATATATAAGTGTAGAAAATTAACGAAAAGATCTTTTACTTTTGTATGTAAAAACTTGGGGTAATTTTAGAATAAATTATATTTATAAAACTGGCGATATTCATCCAATATATTACATACATCCAATATATTTTAAATTAGAAAGTGTGTCTGTTACGTTTTCACGGTTTTGTACGAAAAATCTAAATCAGTTTATGTTATGTATCATTTCTGATAATTTATAAAGGGATGAAATAGGGGATATAAACCGATTAGCTTTCCGCGGGCATAGCAGGAAGCGGGTAACTAGTTATCTATAGAATGATGTCTTTAGATTTTTTGTACTATTGTATTATAAGAATATAAAAAAAATCTATAACAATGATGAATAGCACCCTCACTTTCTTATCACGCGATACGATCATTTGACGTTTCCAAGTGGTAAATTTTTGTTAGCAGTAGGTAGGGATTTTAATAAGATCTTTTGTTTTCTCGATTATTACACATTGATATAAAACTATTTTAATCGAATTGTCGGATCGGTTTAGATTATATTTTTAGACCGGTAGTCTACATGTGACCACAAACTACTGTGAAGTGTTCGTAACGCCCAGTTTTCTAAAACAAATGAAACACTAAAAATATTTCCGGCTTTCCCGCGATTCCCGGTTAAAATAGTTTCATTTCGGAAAAAAAAATTTGCTCGTATATAATTTTATTTATAGTTGTAATTTGTTTCTTTCAGGTCACATCAATCAATAGAATATCACAAATATTACTTAATGTATGAAGCTATACAACCAGTATCCGGAGAACCGGTTTACAAAGCGACGTTGGAGCGCTTTACCCACGTGACAGTCGATGTTGCCAACACTAAACACGTTAATAAACAATTAGTAGTGTTTGTGGCAACACAGAAGAATGATATTTTAAAGTTGGCAATACTGCCCAAATATGAAGGCGCGTGTGTTGCCGAGATTTGGAAATTAAAAGATGAGAAAGGTGGATTTGACATACAGTCGATGCAATTTGTTAAGGATACAGTAAGTATTTTTGTAAGATGACTAAATCTAAGTACATAATATTTTAAGTACTTATAACATTAACATTAAAGTTAAAATATATATTATAGTTTAAATATTTAAAGGTAAGAAAAGGTCTAAAAAATTTTATTATAATATTTGAACTTAAGTATCTTTGGGTCGATGACTAAGATGGCCAGAGAAAGTAAATAAATAAATGTTGATTTATTACTTATAAGAAAACCAATCATTTTTACAAATTAAAATTTAGAGTGTCGTTATGAGTGATGTTATATACTTAAATTGATGATTGACGAGCCTTTGCAAGAAAATATTAAAGTATTTTTCGGAGAAAAAATATATGACTTCCTTTACCCTGCAGTTTTTTTATATCTCATAAGGTACCATTGAAAGGGTATGTCCATAGTAATATAAACATTCAAATTAATATTTTGTATATTTTTATAACAATGTAATCCATACTTATATTATAAATGCGAATGTCTGTGTGTTTGTCTGTCACGCTTACACAGCTAATCTACCGGTCCGATTTGGATGAAATTTATAATGGAAGTAGTAAAAGTGACTGGGTCTAACATAGGCTACTTATTTTTTCAAAAATCAACCTCTAAAGGGTTGAAATAGGGGATGAAAGTTTATATGAAAAATCTAAACCGCTTGACCAATTGGCATAAATTTAGTTGATAATCTAAGATTAAATATAGGCTACTTTATTTTTAAAAAATGCGCCCCCGAGGGTTGCTATATAACGAAATAGTTCACGCGGCGAAGCCGCGAGCGGGCCGCTAGTTAGTAATATTTCTATAAAAAATTTCAAGTTAATAATTACTTATTAACAATTCGACGTTTTTTTTTTAATTTATATCGTTATTTTAATATTCATCATTATAATTTATTTTTAACCCTTCCAATTATAATCTTATAGTTGATATGTGGAGACCTAATTGGTTTATGTGCTACTTTTTCTTTTGTTTTTGTTCTATGTGTGTAATTCACTGTTTGTCTTAATAATATAAAAATAAAAAAAATAAATTAAATAGCTTCACGCTATATCCCGCACACAGCAGGGTAGGCAGAGGGAACCTAGTGTTAAGACACTCCGTTCCCCACTTTCCGCCGAATTCGGAGGCTTGCGTGTTAAGTGGCGGAACTTAACGCCGCGCTTTACCTCGACACCAGGGCGAAGAAAATGGAAATATAATTTCCACTCCTCGAGTGGGAATCGAACCCACAACCAGTCGTTTACAGTCACACTCTTGTGCCACTGGGCCACGACTGGCCACAAATAAAAAAATAAGAATAGAATTATTTCATAACATAGGAATAAGAATTTATATTCATTTTTTTTTAACAAAATTGTAACAAAATGTAAACTTTAAGGTTGATAAAATAGTTTATATGCACATATAATCATAACTTACGCATAGTAAAGCTATAATCCAAAACCATCATCCGCGCAGTTCAGCATTCAGCATCAGAAGATGTTCTAAGTACAGAAATAATAATAAAAAATCTATTTATTTTCCAGATGTCCCTCTACATAGGCAGTAACACAGGTGTCCTTCGGATATCCAGTGAAAGATGTTCTCGATACAAAACGCGATCTAGCTGTGTTAACGCAGTCGACCCACATTGTGGTTGGGACGACGCTAGAGAAATATGTGTTAAAGCGTCTATGTATATACATGAGCCGTTTTTCACACAAGCCACTGGTAGTTGTCCGTCTGTTAGTACGCCTGGTGAGTAATTTAAGTTATTATATAGAGATATTTTGATAATAATAAATAATTAATATATTTTTAGAAAACGTATAGAATTTGAATGTAGTGAGATTTGAATCCGCGACTGTTGATAACTGTCCATGCATTTTGACCATTAGCAATTATTAAATGTATTCTTGAACAGTTTCTATTTTTTGACGTTTAAATATGTTCTTTAAATTCTAAGTGCGAAAACGATTAATTGAAAATATTTGAAAAATAAAAAAGGAAGGAATGGTTTTATTATGTTAATTACCTTCAATATAAATTTTGTGGTTAGTTGTAAGCTCGGTAGAGCGTTCAATTCCCGTTAATTTAATTATTCCCATTTATTCATTCTGTTAAGACATGGCATGAAATTTAGTCAATGTTTTGACACTAGGTGGTCTTTATTTACTCTGATATGCGACAAAAAGCGTGCAGCTACATGCACATTCATTGCATATAATCTTGTAAAATTTTGTCTAGTATTTAAATATATATTTAAAACATTATATTAAAGAGGAGTGGAAATATTTCCATTTTCTTCGCTCTGGTGTCGAGGTAAAGCGCGGTGTTAAGTTCCGCCACTTAACACGCAAGCCTCCGAATTCGGCGGAAAGTGGGATACAGCGTGTCTTAACACTAGGTTCCCTCTGCCTACCCTGCTGTGTGCGGGATACAGCGTGAAGCTAAAAAATATATATATTATAGAGGAAAAATTATTTATTATTATTTATATTTCAGTCGATGGAGGTTGGTCATCATGGTCTGAATGGGAGCAGTGCATGCAAGATAGCAACCAGCACTCCACATATGGGGATGAGAAACCCGACATGTGCTGGTGTCGCACACGACGGTGTGACAATCCTAAGCCGGCTAATGGCGGGCAAAATTGTATTGGTAAGATTTTGTTGTTATAGTATTATTAAATAGTTTGTTGCCAGTCGTGGCCCAGTGGCACAAGAGTGTGACTGTAAACGACTGGTTGTGAATTCGATTCCCACTCGAGGAGTGGAAATTATATTTCCATTTTCTTCGCCCTGGTGTCGAGGTAAAGCGCGGCGTTAAGTTCCGCCACTTAACACGCAAGCCTCCGAATTCGGCGGAAAGTGGGGAACGGAGTGTCTTAACACTAGGTTCCCTCTGCCTACCCTGCTGTGTGCGGGATATAGCGTGAAGCTATTTAATTTTTTTTATTAAATACTTATACTTAACTTTATTATAATAATAAAAACATCATTTAGCCAAACCCTGTGCAGTGTATGGCTGTGATTGGTTATGGGTTCGATTCCCATTCAGATGGATAATTGTATTTGTTATTTTGATTTCTCAGCTGTAGTAAGACGTAGTAGTATGATATAGTATGGTCTTTACATCATTGAAGTAAAAATTATGAATTTCTAAAAAATGATTGTTATGAAATTAAAATCGCATTATGCATATAGTTTTAGGTATCCAAAAATACACATTTTGAATAATATACTGTAATCCGTCGCCCGAGGTAATCTTTTCAATTAATCTGATTAAAAAAGTTTCATTAGGAAAAAGGTAAAAAATCGCTAAATCAAAAAAATATTTATTATCAGAGGCCTTCGTGGTGGGTTCGATTCCCACTCGAGGAAATGATTTAAATTTTCACTTTTTCGCTCCGGAACCAAAGACAATCCGCAGCCTCGACTTCTACCACACAATGTATCAATTTTGTAAGTTTGGTAGAATGTCTTCACACTGACTCGTACTTAGTTAGCTCAGACTGGGAAAAAACAAATATCTAACTAAATATTAGTAATAATTTATCCTAATAATATAATAATTTACTCTAATAATCTTAATAATAATAATTTTTCCATAATTTCTCCAATTGACTCCAGGTGCAAGCATATCAGTAACAAACTGCACAGTCCACGGTGGCTGGTCGGCGTGGTCACCCTGGTCTGAGTGTTCCGCGTCCTGTGGCATAGCAGTGAAGTCCAGCAGACGGTCGTGCACGTCGCCTGAACCCAAGTTCGGGGGACGAGTGTGTGTGGGCCTGGATGTGCAGGATATGTACTGCACTCAGCTACCGCCTTGTCCTGGTGAGTATATAAATCATAATTTTTTATAGATTTTGTCTAATTGTAAAGGCCATTTGGTCGTGGGTTCGATTTTTGACGGAGTAATGATTATATTTAAATTATTTTCATTTTTCCACTCTAGTACATATGTAAGACACAGTGCGACGTTGAATACCTAAATAATATAGAAGTTAAAAAATGAAAAATATGAAAGAAAATTAAAAATGAAATGTCTTGACACTAGGATGTCGCTGACTATACCGCTATGCGGAAAAACTCGGAGCTGTATAAAATTGTAGACCTGCAGTGGGACAAGGTCTAACTGTTATTGAAAAAGTATATAATTGAATTAGGGAGACAGTGTGGAAGTTAACAATTTCGGCGTAGCCAGATGTAGATTGTATGATTTATCGATTGGATCATTTCCAAGGCACAGGTTCAATTCCTTTTGCCTTATTTTTTTATTTTCTAAAAATATTTTCCTCTTTTCTGTGGTGTATAAATAAAACTTTAAAAATGTCTTAATTGTTCTGTGCCAATTCTGAATGGACATCAAAAATAAAAATCAATTAACTAAATTACTCCAGCGGTTTTTTCATAATTTATTGAAAGCTTAAACTATCACGACTTACCTTATGAATTACTTATTAATCTTCAACAGATCCAGCATTAGCACCAGTCGATGGAGCTTGGTCACCATGGGGTGCCTGGTCTCCATGCACAGGATCCGGCTGTGGGCCAGGAGCTGGAAGTAGAGAGAGGAAACGTAATTGTGACAATCCGGCTCCTTTACACGGCGGTGCTGAATGTGAGGGTCAGAAAAGCGAGAGACAAACCTGCGACCTTCGAGCTTGTGAGCTGAGGAAAGCTACTGCGTGGACGCCGTGGGTGCAAATACCTAGTGAGTTGAATCTTTCATAGGAAAAGTTTTGTTTTAATTATTTTATTATGTACCTGTTAAAATAAGTTGTTTAGATTCCATATAAGCTTTTCTTATCTTTTGGTTAGTACCAAAATATATTTAAGCTTAAATAGAAGTTAGTACCAAAGTTATTGCTGTATAAATACACCAATAACTGTGGTTTGTTGGTATTAAGTTCCGCAAGTCAATAAAAGATGTTTAAAAAATATTAACAGAAAGTAGGAATGGAGTGTTCGCTTTGCTTTTTTTATTATAGTAATGGTAATTATTAATATAGTATGTTATAAAATTGTTGCAGGTAATGCATCAGATGGAAGTTATACTGAGAAGAGATTCAAATTTTTATGTAAAGCACCAACTCCAGAACAAATAAGAGTAAGTACTGATAAATTTTATTACTATTAATAATTATCAGATATTATTGCATCATCATGAGTATGAATCTCAAGCCATAAATCGCGTAGCAGGGTACTCAAAGAGAAGATAGTGTCAAAACACTTCGATCTTTACGCCAGCTTGAAAGTCATTGCGTGTTGCATTCAACACGCATGATGTGTAGATCAACGCTGCTTTTTGCCTTCTCACGAAAGCGAAGTAAACAGAAGTAATTTAAATATAAGCATTTCCCTGAGTGAGAATCGAACCCATAACCAATCGCGCTTACGGTCGGGCACTCACACTACACCACGAGACCCTCATTTTCATTGATTGATAACTACTTACAAAAATGTGTAATTCCAGTTATCACTGGCAAGAGAAGAAGAGCGATATTGCAACCTCCGAGGCACGTGCAGCAGCACGCCCCCGGACAGGTCGTGGGAGGAGTGGGGGGCGTGGGGCGCGTGCTCGGCGCCGTGCGGCGGGGGGCAGCAGGCGCGCGCGCGCCGCTGCCGGCAGCCGCCCTGCGGGGGGCCCGCGGACATGCTGCGCGCTTGCAACGTGCAGGCTTGTGTTGGTTAGTATGGACAAAGAGTGGCTTTATGTTTTTCTTTGTATTACGCAGGAGTGGGAGAAAATCCATATTTTCTCCACCTTTGTCAGGACGAAGTGTATTGTTCTTAAATATTCTTTTGTGGTGGAAATCGTGACTGCGTGTTATGGAACGGTCGTGAGAGGAACGGGCTTGTACTGCAAGTGTATTTACACTTTTTTAAAGTATAGTAGGGTAGTTAGAGAGAATGTCGTGGCAGGAGTGTGGAATATTGTCGGCTCTGGGCAGCAAGCGCGCACCCGCCCCTGCAAAAGCCCCTCGGACATCTTTTAAACATTTTTAAAGTGTTATTCCACACTTAGGAAAATTGAAAAAGAGTTCTTTAAATGCCTCTCGGACATGCTGCGTGCTTGCAATGTGCAGGCTTGTGTTGGTTAGTGAGAAGGAAAGGAATTTCACACTTCTCTTTGTATATAAGAAAGAATCTATGAGAAAAAGAAGAATGTATGATATAGAATGTGTTGTCAAGTCAAGTTGTTCGTTCTTTTCCCAAAATCGATACTTTATGTGTTAAGTAACGAAACTTAACACCGCGCTTTATTGCAGTCTACAGAAATGAAGTAATTATTTTACTTAAAGGAAGTGCCATTTATATCATATTTTATTTTAAGGGATTGCCTCCTTACACTACTTTTCTATAATACTAAAAAAAACATCGTTTTAAAACTTTCAAAATATATTTCCCTACCAGGTGAATGGTCATGCTGGAGTGACTGGAGTGAATGCAACGGTGATTGTGACACAACCGGGCACCGAACCCGCTCTCGCACGTGCCTGTCGCCGGAGGGCTGCGCGGACGCCGGTGCTGCGCTGGAAAGGCGGATTTGTGTTAACAATTGTGCTGGTTAGTTTTTATATTATTTATGTAAAAATTAATTTAACTTTAGGAATTGAATTTAAAAAAGTCAGATATTGTTTTATAGACATACAATGTATACATTTTACGATAGGTCCTAGAAAAGGTGTAATATCGAAGAAAACATATAAAGAATTTTGAAAAAACATTTACTGTGTTAAAAGGCTGTACTGTGTTGAAAGGCTATTAATTAATTAATGATTTTATTAAAAACTATACAAGAGCGAGACATTTATTAATGACTATTAAAAAAGCGATTTTCTGGGGCACTAATTTATTACGTTCAAAAATTAAGCGTATACAGGCTTAATATGAATAAAATTATGTAAGTGAGACTATACTCTAATACTTAAAAGTTTTAAAACAATTAAGCACAGTAATATAGTAAATTGATATTCAGCTTAAATTACTGAATAACAATGTATTGTTATAGAACGGTTGTACTTAACCATTTTGTTTTAGCTTCACGCTGGCGGACAGTGGGAAACAGAGTGTCTTAACACTAGGTTCCCTCTGCCTACCCTGCTGTATGCGTGATATAGGGTGAAGGTAAAATAAAGGTAATAAAGGGTATAAAATTGTCCATTTCCCAGAAACAGAAAGCGGTTGGGGCCCGTGGGGCTCGTGGGGCGCGTGTGTGAGCGGGGAGCGCGTGCGTCGTCGCGCGTGCGAGGCGGGCGCGTGCGTCGGCGCGCAGCTGCAGGTGGCGCGCTGTGACGACGCTGATATGGATAATGGTGGGTTGCTTTTAAATTTAAATTCTTCCTTTTTTAGCACCACGTTGTTACTGACTTACTTATTACTTTGGTGCACATGGTAATAGTGTTGGGTTGCTTTTATTAGAGAAGGCGCGGCGTTTAGTTACGGTTTTTGTAATTTTGTTCAAAACTTGCTTCGTTCACGTACCCACGGAGGTAAACAAATAAGTTATAATACTGAAATAACTTTACTATATTATACCTTATTATAGCAGTTATCTGCTGGTGAATGTCGTTCTAGAAATTAGTGAAAATAAACAGACCGACGGATAAAAATTGTAAAAAAAATACTATATCTATATTTACATATGTACTGTGTATATGTATTTATACATTTAATAAAAGGAAATAAAATAATTTTAACACTACTTTTTCCACAGAACTATATGCCATGCCGGCCTACAGTCAGAATGTGGAAATGGCATCGTTTGTGACTATGCCTAAGGAGTCTCTAGGCATTGGTGGCATTATTGGATGTGTAGTAGCTGCTTTTGTTATGGGTATGTATTCTTTTTGTGAATATTTTATCTATATTTATTTTATAATAAAATAATTGTGTTCTTATAAGGCAAAGAGTAGTGCTACCTAATAATTTCTTTTTTTATATATATGGAGTTCGTGAAGAAAGAAAAGACTATTAACGTACAAATAATGCTATACTAGTTTTCTTATGTATACTCGATATTTTTCTTTCATGATTTAAAGTTTCTGCATCATTGTTATAATTTATTATAATTTTTATTTTTAACATCAACGAGTAAATTTAGGTTAAGATTAAGCTGTTTAGCTTAATCTTAAAATATTTTTAGTATATTTTTCATTTTGCTCTTGTTACATTGCATTTAATATTTACTGCCATCTACAGTGATATTACGTATTTACAATATAAAACCTCAGCACGAGTTATTATGAAGGAATGACGATAGATGGCCACAATTTACTAGAAGTAGCCATTTTTAGTTTAAAATATAATTTAAAATAACAGTGCCACAAAAATATGTATTTAAAACATGTTAAATTAAACATTGGCATGTATTATTACAAGGTAAAAGTAAATTTAAAAAGAAAAAATGCCTACATATTGCATTAATAAATAAAAGTACTGAAACACACCATTGAAATGTTTTAGCTTTTTAGTATATAAGAAAATACATCTGTTCTACTAGTGTGTTTGTTCATAAGAGTTAACTCTCTATTGTAAGGAGCAGGCGCATTAAAATGGTGAAAATCGAAAAGTTTTAGCCACAGTTTTTTTTTTAATATTTTTATTTTTTTTTATTTTATCGTGCACTTGAAATTTTATTTTAATTATAAGCTTCATGCTTTATCCTAGTGAGCAGAGTAGCCAAAGAGAACCTAGTGTCAAGACACTTTGTCTTCCATGTTTTGTCCAAATTCGAGACATTGTGTGGTTGACTGGTAGGATTCAACGCCGCACTCTGTCTAAGGTTTAAAAGCGAAGAAATATAGTCATCTCCCGAGAGAGAATCAAATCCACAACCATCGCTTTACAGTCAGACACTGTCCCACTGTGCCACGACAGCCTCTTATATTAATACCGAATGATAAATTTAGTAGTGTTTTAATTTAATTTTAACATTTCAAATTTTAACATTTCGATAAATGTCTATATAAATCTATCGATATAGACCTAGAAAACTGTAAAAGACATTGTAGAAAACGTATAAAAATTACCGGTTGCCGCAATTTGTGGTCAAACGTTGTGAAGGGGCACAAAATGTGACTAAACGCGGCTTTGTGTGGTTATGTGTTCGATTCTCACTCGAGCTGTTCCGCCACTTAACACGTAAAATTAATCCAGAATTCGGCGCAAAATGGGGAACGGAGTGTCTTAACACTAAATTCTATCTCTCTCTTTCTCTCTGTGTATGCTTGATACAGCGAGCTGCTAAAAAAGTAAAAAAATGTCCCGTTACGTTCAATTTTTTATACGTTTTATAATTTTTTTTATTATACTACAAATAATACACATTTCTCATAATAAACCAAATTAAATAATAATTTCTCAACAGGTTGTCTCGTATGCTTGGCGGGCGTGATATTCTGCCACCGCCGCGGTTCCCTGCCGTGGAACAAAACACCGCGAGTTCCCTCAAGTCCTCATTATATAACTAAACAAAACAGTTATGTTACTGTACCGCTAAAGGAAGTGGTGAGTTTTGTGTTTCATAATTAAAATTAACTTTAATTAAGTTCATTAATTTATTATTAATTCTATATCTTCACGTTTAGTGTCAAAATACTTTGTTCGCCATTAAATTAGGTTAAAATGAAATATTTTCACTTCAAAAACGTAATTTGAGAAAAGGTTATGGCCATCGTTTTTGTTTGGACTTCTACATACCTTTTTACTGTAAACAAATGGCTGTGTGTTTTTTATTATTATTGTGTTTCAATCTTAAACGTACATTATTTCTTTTAAAAAAATCACCTGAAATTGTGTGTAAAAATTTTTATTACAAAAAAATGAAAAGCGTTCAAACAAAATGCTGTTAAAAGTAAAAAAAATAATCATATATTCAGTTCACCTAAACAAAAATTGTCAATTTTGAACTCGGTGTCAGCCATGTGGGGCTTATTTATGTATAGTACCCGACAAAAAATAATGCACATCGTGCTTAGAATGAAACAGTCGGTCAGTTTCGGTTTCGTAGAGCGCTGTCTTTGTCACTCAGTTGATATGTGACGTTTCTCATTGTTATTATTTTAAGCGACCGAGACAACGCTCTACGAAGTCGAAGCTAACCGACTGTTTCATTCTAAGCATCGATGTGCATTATTTATTGCCGGGTACTATACGTCTCGTTACCGTGCCGGCCGACTCACGTTTGCGTTGTTCGCTTCCATTCTCTACAGCCGTCATCGAGCTACGGTTTTTGTGTCTGAGCTACGTATCTGTCTATGCTACTGTGCCATGAATAATAGATCTCATTTAAGTAGTTATAATAAAAAGATAAAGTTCATTTATTTATACTTAACAAATTTAAGTTCTCAAGTTTGTTATATCAATATGTTTTAGTACATGCTAGGGTAGTTAGGAATAGTGTCAAGATATTCCGTTCTCACATTTTGCCTAAAATCAGAACTAATCGTCTTTTACTTATCGTACTTTGTCTTACGTACTAGTAAAGAAAATAATGTATAATTAGTAACAGAACTATTGATTCAATCAGAATAATTGAGCATTTCATAAAATACGACCATTTTATGATACAATTATAAACGACGAAGTTAATTCTACAATATTGTATTACAAACACACAATAAATTCTTTTTAATACATTAAACTAAAATTGTGCGGAAAAATAATAATTCCCATAAAGTTAACGCTTCACGCTATTTATTTCTTTAAATCTATTTGGACTTAACAAATATAAGTTTTCAAGTTTGTTATATCAATACATTTTAGTACCAAGTCTCCCAGCGTGTCCGGTAAATGGGCAAACTTTGGTAGTTTACGTTTTTACCGTTATTAAATGTGTAATGACCGTCTACTGTGCAGTCGTTACAGGTCATAGGCTTGGAATTAATTGCCTGTATTATTTATCTGTAATTCATTCTTTTTTTAAAAAAAACTGTAGTTAAATGTAGTAAAATATCAGACTAAAGCGATTTTACTTAAAATTTCTAATTGAAATTTAAATGTTAATATTAACAACTGTCTAAGAAACAGGAGCCAAATTGATATGTATTTTCATTATAGCTTACAAATTAAGGCGTAGTGGGACAAGCGAAGATTGTCAAAGCGAAGATTGTGGGTTCAATTCTTACTTGGGGGAAATGATTTTAAATTATTTTTGTTTCTTAGCACTGATAGCTAAGATAAGTCATTCAACTTGCAATATCTTAATGTCGAGTGGAAAGTAGAGTGTTTTGACACTAGGTTCTATGCGAACAAAAGCCGTGAAGGTTCCTTCCTTTTGCAAAAAGGAATAAATCGATAGACCTTTTTTAATATGGCTCTTTTTAACATAGCTTACTTATAAATAAAAGATATATTTATCTCACTATAAGAATATGAAATACAAGAAACATAAACAATAAAATTAATCACATATAACCCTGAATTTATTTTTTATAGCCGCGTAAAGCGAAACGTCAGCCATCTTTTTCGGGTATCGGCAATTCAAGCGGAATACTCCTTTCTAAAAGCAATAACATCGCCAACGCGAACCATAACAACCCCATGACTACTCCGAAATTGTATCCAAAAGCCATCGCCAATGAATACGACTCTATGGGCACCCTGCGAAGGCATTCCAACCAGCCAAATAATAAAACAAATCTCGATATGGAAGAGGATAAATTTTATTGAAGAATTTGGAGTGAAAAGTAAGTTTTTTTAAACTTTAAAGTGTTCATACACTTGGTTAATTTGGGAAACATTTTTAGAAAATTTTAAAGTCAATCTGTCTTTTGAATTGTGGCTAAGAAGCGCAGGTTTGAATCCAGTTGTGTTCAAATTTTCATATGTTTTCTAAAAATGTTCAATATGTTTTCTAAAAATGTTTTTTCAAATAAGATATATTTACAATTGTTTTATGAGAAATTAAAAATATATACAATTCCTTTCATACACAAAAGATGAATACTTCTCCAAACA